>JAVLUX010000099.1:2792500-2805000 GCA_032164185.1 Moxostoma hubbsi
GTAAGATACAACAGTAGAAGTCTTATTTTTTCTTCCCAAGACAAGTGAAGCTCAGTCAACAGCATTTGTGGGATAATGTTGATTACCACTATAGTATATTTTTATATATTATAGTATAATTTCATATATCAAACATAAATAAAGTACTTATTTAATCATTCAGTTAATAATTAATATGCATGCAATATGCAGTGATCTAAAAGTGACAATGTGTAATCAATGTACTATGAATAACTGGATTATGAATGTTATTCAATATGTTAGATATTTAATCATGTATTTATTGATTTAATTATCATTTGCTCAGTTTCATAATTAAAGTGCAAATCAATGGAAAACAGCATAGCTTGGAGTCTCTCTCTGTGTAAGGCCTTTCTGTGTCAAGGGAAAATGAGTTGATGAGATACAGACAGTGAGAGACCTTGTGAAACAAGAGGAGACGGGGATGCAGGTGTCAAGCAAATGAGTTGGGAGTTTTATTTATTATAGTTTCTATTAAACTTGTATGACCCAAAGGGAGGTGTGCATGTGGATATGAAAAGGAACATTTAACGAGCAAAGCTGGTGCTAATAACGCCAAAGTCGCCAAAAAAGCATTGACATGAAACAGCAAGTTGGGGCCAAGGTGGCCAGCTGGAAGGAAGGCGGTGATGATGAAATTTGGGGGGCATAAGATGATTTTATTGGATGAAGAGGCCATCAATGAAAGAGAGAGAGAGGGTGGAACAGAAGCTGTGTAAAGGATGCATGATTCAGAAGTGTAATTTCAGATGCTAGGAGATCAACTGGCATCTCGACTTTGATGCTTTGTTCAATAAAGTCTGATCTTTGATATCTGGAACCCCTGGACTTTGAGAGGGAACATTGACACATCAATACTCCAGAACACCACAAACAATATTTCGACTTGTCCCTGCTTTTCTTTCAAAAAAAGCTCAAATCTGTGTTACGATGAGACGATTACAATGGAAGTCAATGGGGTACATTTTTGGAGGGTTTAAAGGCAGAAATATTATGTATTTTATAAAAGCACTTATTAATTATTCTGTTAAAACACATGTATTATTTGAGCTGTAAAATTGTTTAAATTGGCATTTTTACAGTAATTTATGGGTTTTTAGGTTTGTAGACCTTACATCATCATAGCAACGCAGTTGTAAAATTGGCTATAACTTTACACAGATGCAGTTAGTAAATGAATTTTTCACATTAAAATCATGTTTACACATATTGTTTATGTCGTGTGTCTATACTTCTGAAACTGTGAGTATTTTAATGTTTACAGATTGACCCCCATTTACTTCCATTGTAAGTGTCTAAGAAAATAGTTTTTCTTTTCTTTTCGACGGTCGTGCTGGCACGTCCTGCTGGATTTTTTCATCATTACAGCAGAATCAACATAAAAGTCATTTTGGGGCATACAGATAAGTGTAAGACATCATTAGAGACTATAAAGGGCTTTTGTAAAATAACGAGCATATTTCAGAAACACGTCACAAAAATGAACTGAAACTCTGGGAATACTTATCACACAAACATGAAACATATGTCTAAAGAAAGAATAAAATGTCTACTTTTAAATAAAATTATTCAAATTTAAAACAAATATTCTCCTGCAATGCAATCTGTTTGAAACAAAGCGATGTACAGTTTCTCCTGGCTCAGCTAATTATCTGTAATGTGATCTCACCCATCAGCAGAGCGGGCTATTCATACGCTAATGTGCTGAGACGATCAACGCAAATGGTGAATGCCCCCGACTGTGCCGTAAAAACAAATAAAACTAGAATATTAATTCAAAATTTCACATTTTGTGTTCCACACAAGAAAGTAAGTCATATGGCTTTGGAAGGACGTGAGGCTGAGGAAATTACGAAATAATTTTCATGTTTGACACTTCTTCTCTCAACAGCTCTGAGTGCCAGTGTCAGCTCTCTGCCACATTTGTTTTACTTTGTGCCTGTGCCAATGAACTGGACGGATGCACAAACATACTGCAGACAACATTACACTGATCTGGTCACCATTAATGACCTGACGGATGTTGCTAATTTGTTAAAAACTGTACCCAAAGATTTTAAAGGACAAAATATATGGATTGGACTGTATCGGACACCTGGTTCTGCTACCTGGATCTGGTCAGATCGGAGAAACTCCACGTATTTATCGTGGGGTTCCAGACAGCCAAACAATTATGGTGGCCACCAGTTCTGTACGGCAACTACCATTTCTGGATCCTGGAATGATATTGAATGTGCAGATAATTTCACATCTGTCTGCTACAGTGGTAAGTATTTAACATCAGGATTGCTGACAAATAGGTCAAGTAAATTTATATAAATGCACATTTTATTTGTTTGTTTTTTTAAGTTTCTGTAAGTTGTCACCATTTCTTTCAAGTTTTTCCATCTCTTTTAACCTTGAAAGTTTGCCTGTTCATTGCAATGGTCCTGTGTTGGACTTCTGAAAACTACAATTTTAAATTTTTAGTTTTCCAAGTAACAAACTACTCTTAATTTAACATTGCTAAATTACATTCCAGCTATACTTTAGAGAATGTAGAGATTTTTCTAGCAAGCCAGGTATGTAATGTTAAACATTTACTGTCTGTATATGACATTAGAGACTGTCAAAAAGTATTTTTGCTAAGTTTGTTAGCATTTGCAGAGGTCTGAGGATAACTGACCTAAGTTAACTTGCTTAGGTTAGGTTTTTCTTGATTTGCTAGCTAACGTTAGCTTGCTATATTCAGAAAAATTACTCTAGCTAGTGATCTGTATTACCCACCGACCCAGGGGTCGCCAACCTTATTTTGAGTGAGCTAATGGTGGGTAATATACCATCCATCGACAACCGCTTATCCTGTACAGGGTCGCGGGGGGCTGGAGCCTATCCCAGCTAACTTTGGGCGAAAGGCGGGGTACACCCTGGACAGGTCGCCAGTCCATCGCAGGGCCACACATAGACAAACCACCATTCACACTCACATTCACACCTAGGGCAATTTTGGAGACATCAATTAACCTAACCTGCATGTCTTTGGATGGTGGGAGGAAGCCGGAGAACCCGGAGAGAACCCACGCAGACACGGGGAGAACATGCAAACTCCACACAGAATGGCCGGGGCAACCGGGGTTTGAACCCACGACCTTCTTGCTGTGAGGCAACAGTGCTAACCGCTGCACCACCGTGCCGCCTGGGTAATATACCAGTTAAAACGAATTTTTTTTTTTTTAAAACTGGTGGTTTCTATCAAAAAAATACTGCCTTTTTGAAAGAAACGTGAGCATTCCTCTTTTACATGTCAGGGTTGGCAAACTAGGCAGCTGTCTTTAGCCAGCAGCTCAGCAAGAGGGGCAACTGGTCGAAATGGCTCTTTTTGGACTTGAAAAAAGTGCCTGCCAGTATTTCAAAACTGGTTAAAAATCGCCAGGATTCGGCTCTATCGTCATATTGATGTGCTCTCTACAGTTAGGACTATTCTACATTCTGTCTATTTAATAATGTGCATCCGTTTCACGTGTTTACTTGTGATTGTGATTATTCTGGATGACCGTTTAATCAGACGTGGGCTTACTACACATTGTAATTTTATATGTTAAATGTTGTTTAAACAATGTAATACTTTTATTTTTAAGAATGGACAAATGGGGGAGCCTGGGTAGCTCAGCAAGTAAAGATGCTGACTATCACCCCAGGAGTCGCGAGTTCGTATCCATGGCGTGCTGAGTGACTCCAGTCAGTCTTTTGAGTCACTCCATTGCCTAGAGTCACATGGGGTAACCTCCTCGTGGTCGCTATAATGTGGTTCTCGCTCTCGGTGGGGCGTGTGGTGAGTTGTGAATGGATGCTGCGGAGAATAGTGTGAAGCTGACGTTGAGGGAGAGGTTGTGCTCCTGACACCAGCGTGTCATAGTGTGCACCTTCTCTCTGTAGGCTGTTTCATCATTGTCAGTGATCAGACCTACCACCGTTATATTGTCAGCAAACTTAATGATGGCATTGGAGCTATGTGTCGCCACACAGTTATGTGTGTACAGGGAATACAGGAGTGGACTGAGAACACAGCCCTGCGGGGCTCCAGTGTTGAGGGTCAGTGATGAGGAGATGTTGCTGCCCATTCTAACCACCTGACGTCTGCCTGACAGGAAATCCAGGATCCAGCTGCACAGCGAGCTGTTTAAGCCCAGAGCCCGGAGTTTCACATCAAGCTTGGAGGGCACTATAGTGTTGAATGCTGAGCTGTAGTCTTCTATATTCTCACATATGTGTTCCTTTTTTCCAGGTGGGATACAGCAGTGTGTATTGTAGATGCAATAGCATCATCAGTGGAGCGGTTGTTACGGTAGGCAAACTGCAATGGGTCCAGTGAGGTGGGCAGCACAAAGCAAATGTAATCTCTGATTTGTCTCTCAGAGCATTTGCTGATGACAACAGTCATTTAAGCAAGTGATTTTGTGTTGCTTTGGTACAGGCACAATGGTGGACTTTTTAAAGCATGTGGGGACCTCAGACAAGGAGAGGGAATGGTTGAAAATGTCTGTAAAAGCACCAGCCAGTTGGTTCATGCACACTCTGATGACACGACCTACAATCCCATCTATTCACCCGTCGGAAGGATCGGGTTTGGTCTGTTACAGAGACAGAGTATGAACTAAGCCTTGTAGCTTTGGCCATGAGAGCTCTCTCAGCGAGGGCGGTGTTGTTGATTCCCTTTGAAGTCTGTGATGATATTAATTCCCTGCCACATGCTTCTAGAGTCGCTGTTGAACTGCCTTCAATCCCTTTACTGGCGTTTGGCAGCTCTGATAGCTTGTAAGTAGGGATGGGCATTCATCAATAATTTGGTATTCGATATTTAAGCTCATTAAAAACTAATATTGAAATACTCTATTATTTCAATTAATGTAATTAATGAGAAAGAGCCTTTGTAAAAGAACTAAAAAAATAAAGTTTGCATCACCATTAAAAAAAAGAACATGCAGGATGAGTATAAACACTCGGCATATAATAGTTATGCATATAACTCAGCATATAATATGTTTATATTGTATCTCATGTCATTTTTTTGTTGAGAAAAACAAGCATATCCACGTGCTCAGTAAACTATACTCATTTATACACACCAGTTTAAATGATGGGATGTCCCTTACCTCAGCTAGCAAAGTCTTTCTCCGATGCCATGTTTGTTATTTACAGAAATTTCGTGGGAATTGCGTTGCTATGGCAACGCTGCTCTCTGATGAGCTGCATATATACGAGAGTAAAGTGTACACCGCTTATCCAGTATATGCAGGTATTTCCTGACCTCCTCACACACGTGCTCTTGGCCTGCACATCTGCTGTTGTTGTTTTTACCTTCATCTCTTTTTATTTACTAGCAACTACATCTTCCTCTAGCTTCTTCATGACAGCAAAGGCACAACGGTGATTGTTGCCACCTTGTGTATCCACTAATTTGTGCAAATAGTTCCAGGCACATGCACGTTCAAAGACGCACGGTTAGAAAATGTTGATGATGATGATGATGAGATTTGCGTCAGACGTCCTGTGCTTAAGTGTGCACCTTATTTTTCAGCGTGACTAGGGCGCTGCCATTATACTCCTTGAATGTTGGCCTCTTCCGGTATAAGCCACCTCAAACTATTTTAGGAACACAAAAATACTACATTATGTTGCTTTATATTGCAGGCTGGTAATATATGTCATCATATTGTTATCATTAATCATTATTTTCATTAACACCTTGGTTTTTAGTGGAAATAGTTTGTTCATTTATTGCATTTTGCCATTGTTTCATTGCTGCTTGATACGGTTCTTCCGAATTCACTAAGTAGGGAAATTAATCATTACTAATCACACTTGAGGATTATATTGGATGCTTGTGTGGTCTGTGACATCCCTATTATTTCCTTCCTCCAGGACCAGGATGTTACTCAAATTTTTGTTTGTGTGTATTGTTTTCAATAAGACCATTCTCACAAAAAAGCAAAGAAATCATTGCATGAGATGCACACACATTCTGCTACACGCTCAAATATGGAACACCAAAAGGGTCATATTTCATTGATGGTGTCCAATTATCCCTAGTCCCATGTGGTGTGATGGTGCGGCGTGCAGAAAATTAACAATCTCTTCACAGAAAACGCAATATGGATTGTTTAGAACTGTAATGCTCTATGGTCTGTCCATAGCTCCTTGTACGTTCATGAAGTGTATCAATGTGGCACTCCCGTTGAAACTGAACAGTGTGCACATTCTGAATTACCTCTGATTGGCTAACACTAGCTTAATCAGAGGCTCTATTCTGCAAGCACAGACATCTAGTAGTGGGGAAAAGGAAATCTAATTAGCTTTGTCTACAAACAACCGTCAATGTCCCACAATGAAAAACAACCCTTTGTGTTTTTGTGTTCACACAGTGAGGAAGAGACAGATTGTGAGAGTGGAGGTGAAATCAAGTAAAACTGTAAATGATCCTGGTGTGAATGCAGAGGTTTTAGAGAGGGTGAGTAAATGCATATTATATTAAACATATATTGATATGGGAAGTACTTACCAGGAGTATTGAATAATACAATCTGTTTTATTCTTCAGATAGAGCAGAAATTGAAGGAGGTCGGTATGGCAGAAGATGCTACAGTGTCGTGGAAAATATCTGGTGAAGATGTTTTTCAGAGGATGTGGTATCAGAAGAATAATGTTTCTAAGAAGCTGTGCCAGAAAAACAACTGATAATATTGCAGACAGAAACACTTGACTGAATTAATGTTCTTATCATCTTAAAATCCTTTTGATTTAAGACTAATGCTTAACATTAGTTTTTTAGACTCATGCCAAATGTTGAACCTTTCAATTTTAATATTTTTGAAATGTTTTAGTTTAAGTAGTGAAATAAAAGCAGAAAACGAGTGTCCAGCATACATGTTAACTCCTTCAATACCATTAAAATGCATCTCAGGAAGTTGATTGAGAGAGTGAAGAGAGTGTGCAGAGCTGGAATCTACACTAAACAAGCTCATAATCGAAAACTACATAAATCCCATAAAATGAGTAGTTGTGTCTGAATTTTGGACTAGTATTGCACATGCATTTTTTAAGATGCAAAAATAAGATCTCAAAGATTTGTTCTGTAAACCTGAAACAATGTAATATAATAATAATAATAATAATACAGTGCAATTTTCCTTTTGCACAATCCTAGATTCTGATATGAGGTAATGGGTTGATTTAAAACCAGCTGAAGGTCTGTTTTTTGTGAATTATTTGCATATACTTTGCATCTGAAAAAAGCAAAACAAACAAAACGACATGATACTACATGGGTTAAAAAAAAAAGTGTTCTCTGTATATACCAGGAAACTAATAAATGGAAGAAATAAAATAAATATTAAATACTAAATTAAAGTTGAATTGTTATGGGGTCTTAATTTTGATGATAGGTTATATATGTATTTAAGTAATATCACACGAGCAAGAGTGCTATATGGCCCTATATCAGCACTGCTGTGAATTGGCCGCAGGGCGAGTGCCGTAGGTAATTACAGCAGTGCTGATTTAGGGCCATTTAGCACAACTGCAAGTATGATATTGCTTATACACGACAGTAAAACATTTTTGGAAAAACTGAGTACGGTCATAAAAACGCATTTGTGCATGGAACTACTTCCTTACACAAAGGATCAGAATCAGCCATTGTTGGTTCAAAACAAATGATGCGTCAAAGCCTGCGTTAGCACTTCAGGAATAGTATGACGGCTTGTGCTGTTTCGAACAAGTCATTGGTTAAACAAGGATGAATGTGTTTGTGTGTGTGTGTGTGTGTGTGTGTGAGAGAGAGAGAGAGAGAGAGAGAGAGAGAGAGAGACAGAGAGAGAGTGAGAAAGAGAGAGAGAGAGAGAGAGAGAGAGATTGGGTGTGTGCAATCACCTGTTGCCACACCCAAGCAAATATGCTGTCAGCTTTCTCGTTGGAAAAGTAGCCGTCCATGCAGGAGTATTCCTCCCTATTTCACGGTAGCCGGTGCGCAGGAGTCTTTCGCTATATAAACTGCAATGTCCACCATTTAAACAGCACATCCTCTCCAATGTGGAAAGTCCGGTGTTATAGTCGGTGGTTTTGTCTGTCTAATGCTCATATTTTCATTGTCCCTCCCTTGTTTACTTTAGCGTCGCTCAATCTCTATGAGTGTGCATGCTCTCTTTCTCTTAGGTTGACACGCCTGTTCATCATTTGATATTTAGCTGATTGAAATCGGCTGATAAAAGATGACAATAAGGTGGAGAAAGGAGAGAGACAACAGACTTGCGAGCCAGCAAAGCGGCATCTTTATATTTTATGTTATGATTGTTTTGCTATGTATTATGTTTCGTAGCTCTTTTTATTAATTGTTGTATGCTATGTTCAATTTTTTCTTAGTTGGTATGTCGTTTGATTTTGTTTATACGTTGTTTTAAGTGAATTAATTAACTAGTTCTGAACAGTGGTGTGGTTCATTTTTGTTTATGACATTTTTATTTGACTAGAAGGGAGGTCGTAACACCGGTAAGAGGTAAGCCCCTTGAGTTTATCAGTGAGTTGTGTCTCTCAGCTATGTGTAGTAGTAACAGGAGCGATCATGTAGAGCTGTTGAATGTAAACACTAGCTGAAGGATTCACTTCACGTCACCCACTGGCTCATATTACACACAAAAATGATCGTTTGCCACCACCTGCTGGCTAACATATGAAATGTAAAAAAAAAATACAAAAATACATGTAAAGAGACACTTATACAGTTCTTAACACATCTGCTCTGCTCTTACACTTTAGTTTAGAATGGCAAGAACACTATTCCCGAACAATGTTTCCATTGTCTATTAGCCTCACATTTTACAGTAGTTATATTCATGAGGTTTTTCTGTTGTCGTTTGGACTCTGATCTATTTAAAGTGCTTTTCCCTCTTTCATTCTTTGCAGTAAGCATAGTTTCTATTCATAGTAGCCTATCATTGTCATTAATAACCCTTTTTTTCTCAATAGTTCTGCAAGCTTCTGATGCAAAACAAGATTGTCTTAGCAGATGATGACTAGACCACAAATTCCAGTCATCTTCTGCCATTGAAAGCAAGGCATTTTTCATCTATGTGATGGATTTAAGTGCATCTGCAACAAGCTTTTACGTCATTAAATTAATTAAAAAAATTTATAACATTGACGGATCATTTGCAATATTGTCTGTCATCTTGACAAACCATTTACATCTAGCGCATTGGTCATCCTTTTGTGAGAGCGCTCTCAACAAGTGACCAACTTTTTACTCTTAATCGAGGTTTCACAAAAAAATATCAACAAGCGCTAGTGTAATATAAGTTGTCAATACACCAAAGTCAGAATAAGGAAAAAAGATGTTCAAAATGCCTGGCTTGAAGCCACCTCCATTCTGATCAACTGCACATGTGTGCATACTCCAAATTAATATAACAGGCTAAAACATGGAGACCGATGTAAAAACCAGTGATAAATGGTAAATGGTCTGCACATATTTAGTGCCTTTTTAACTTTAGTAATATTCAAAGTGCTCTAAGCTGTTACTCATTCATCCATTCTCTCTCTCTCTCTCACACACACACACACACACACACACACACACACACACACACACACACACATACACCAATGACAGCTGTGCAACTTGGGGTTCAGTATCTTGCCCAAGGACACTTCAGCATGTGGAGTTATGTGGGCCGGGGATCGAACCGCCAAGCCTGCCATTAGTGGCCAACCCACTCTACCGCCTGAGTCACAGCTGCCCCCAATACTGTATGTTCAGTGCAATTGTACAGTGTGGTTGCAGCTTGACCTCATCCACCATGCATGTCTACACTGGCTTAATCAGACCATTACTGACCTCTGCTGTGTGCACATGTTAATGGAAAAAAATGGTCTCCTTTTCTCCGCGACCCTGTACACAGGATAAGCGGTTGATGATGGATGGATGGATGGATGGTCTCCTTTTCTTTAAATTCCAATAATAACTTTTTGTTTCAGCTGCTTCATCTTAAATCATATGGATAGGCTATAAATGGGAGAATCAAACATCCACCACTCTTTTTACCATGATGATGATTCAAATGGATCGCTAATTATTGCTATTAATTGTGAAGTGTTTCAAGTTGCATCCGTTCCCAACATTTGGAAAGTGATCATTTTGAAAAACTTTGCAAGTTAAATTTTAATTATGATAATTTATCATTTCATCACCCTGTGCTGGTCAGCATGTTCCACACATACCCACTACAGGGATCCGCACAATCACACAGCACTGACTCAAGTGATGAATACAGACTGTCAGATTTTAAAGTTTAGTAATTGTGCAAGGACACATTTATTTAATTCTTAATTCAATCAGTTCTGCAGCCTTAATGAATACCATAATCATTGTTTCAACAGTTCAAAGACAGCAGGATTTTTTTTCCTATAGTGAAAAGTATATTACAATCCCGGACGAGCCCCCAAAAATGTTACGGCCCCAGAATTAAGGGGTATCAGGGTGCAACATTAACTATTAAAAAATTTAAAGTAAAACTACAAAGTAGATTGAGTGATATTTAGAAAAGGGGATATTTACAATATTTAAAATTACCGGGTAGACTCACAACAAAGGGTGGAGAAGGGATTCGAGTGGCACCGAAGACAAGATTTAAACAAAACATAACTAACTTGCGTATTAAACATTCTACACCACTGTCTCTCAGCTTCGTATTAAGCAATTTATAAGAGATAGATTAAAGAATACTAAAGAAGTGTGGCACAATTCCACAAAATATGAGGCACAGGGGGTGTATTGAGTTTGTGGGTCTCTATAGACCAAAACAATGCATTTAAGGGATGATAAATGAGTAACAAGCATGTAGATTCATTTCATCTAACAATCTGGATGAGCTCAGTTACCATTTATGTTCATGTACTGTGATAGAATTTGAATGAAGAGCCTCAAATTTCGAAGCCATGTCAGAATGTAAATCAGTCTCAGTGACTTTTTTACAAAAATATTTAGCTTCTGAGACACACAACAGGCTTGCTATGCTTTCTGACATCAAACAAAGGATATACAAACTAGTCAGTCCACTCAAGCCTTCTTCCATTCCTCCTGTCACAACCACTTCTGGGGCTGGGAAAGTGGAAGGGCTAGGTTTTAAGAACTTTCTATGCTCCTCCTTGTGTGCTTCAACAATGAGATGAACTAAGAATCCCATCTTGCATTGCAATGAAAACATCTATCATTATCTAAAAACCACATTATTGGTTTATACAATATTTGCAAGATAAGAACCTTCCTCTTTGCTATTAACAACTCCTTGTTCTGTCTCTTGTCAAAACTATCCTGGAATATTGTAATGCAAATTTAGCCAGCCTTTCTGCATGCACAGTCAGGTCTCTGCAATGATCCAGAATGCGGCATGTATCAAGTTCAAGGCTCTGATGCTGGGATAGCGAATATTCACTGGGCCTGCACCAGCTTACCCAAAATCATTCCTGCAAAGCTATGTTCCCCCCAGAAGTCTGTGTTCTGCAAATGATCAGTGCCTCGTGGTACCAACACAAAGAGGCACAGAAGGACTTTCCCAACACCATCCGTGAAGCAGTCTCCATCTCCGTCTTCAAAAAAATGGCTAAAGACAACTTTTCTGTGAGCACTTATCCCTACATAAAAAAACCTTCCCCATGAACCTGAAGCGTTCTCTCTTTTCAGTCCTCACCTCCTCAGAGTTCGTTTAGAGAATTGCCAAGTCCGTTATGATTTACTTATTTTTCAGTTGCAGTCAATGAATTACAGTATTGGAAATTTGAAAGCACCAATGACAGAACAGAGAAGCACCCAAGCATTTTGACATCTCAAATGAGCCAAATGGGAGTAAACGATGAATAACAAATCATAGAACAACACCATATCCTGGGTTATATAGGGATCTGAAGGCTGAATTCTGAAGTTACAGGCATGGATGTGACACTGAGGTCTAATTAGTCTTTTATGTTTATTGTGATTTATTAGTTATGAATTAATGGTACACATCTTTAATTGCAAGTCTGCTTCTGTACTTCATGCTTCTGGTTCTTTTGGAAGACATTTCCATCTGTTTGTTTTTTCCAAGACAGTTTGGCATCATACTGCATCCCATTCTGCTTCAGTAGCTGCTCTATCTGAGAATACACAACATAATTTATCAAGGTATTATTGCATACTTAGAAGAGTATTGATATTTTTCTTTCAATGTGAATAACAATATGCTATACAATCACTCATGTTTTATTTACCAAGAATTATTTGGACTCACCTTCTGCAAAATCTGTTTCTGCACCTGATCATTCATATGTTGACTTGACTTCACCTGCACTCTCACTATCTGTGATTTCTTCACTGTAGAAACAGACACACACACACACACACACACACACACACACACACACACACACACACACACACACACACACACACACACACACACACACACACGTTG
>JAVLUX010000099.1:2810000-3137500 GCA_032164185.1 Moxostoma hubbsi
GGTGCAGTTTCATCAGCGGATTCAGCGATCTCATCCAGAAGAAAACGGCATCGCTGAAATTCGCGACAGCAATAGGACTCTCTATCTGTTTCCATAGGCGCACAGCGAGAGCACTGATACCACCAGTCCGCCCAAACTCGAGACTTGCTCCCCTGCTACAGCAGCTGCTCCGGCTGCCTCTTGTTCCTCCATCTCCCGCAACTGTTCATCGCTGTATTGCGGCTCGTACAGGTAGCCGCAAGCATCAGATTCTCGCTACAGATCTTCGAAATCCCCTTCTACCATTTCAACTTCAAAACTACATTCCGCCATCGTGATTAGTCTACTTGTATACAAACTTTCTACACAGAGCAAGAGCCTGTTTTCTTAGCTTCTACAGAAAGATGGCTGACACTATCTTCACATTCTGTGAGTGAGATCCCGCCCCATATGGGCGTGGTGAAAACATGCGGAATACTGGCTGTAGTTTTAAGCCTCTGGACCAAAAAAATGATGATTTTTGCGTCATCGGAGGATTTTTTCCAGACTAAAAATAAATCAATCTCTCGTCTCAGGGGGATATGAGGGGGGGGGGGGGGGGGGGGGGGGTAATTCGAAAATACTACTGGTTTTCTACTGATACAAAGCTTAATGCTAAATCCTGAAGTAACCCTTTAACGTTCAGTTACTCACCAAGTAAAAGTAATCCTCGGAGCAGACTTTGTTCCATTTCCAGTTACCTACAGGAATGTGCAGACAGATGTGGTTAATGGACCAACTGCAAAAAAGTTTCTCTCTCTCTCTCTCTCTCTCTCTCTCTCTGTGTGTGTGCGCATGCGGGAGTGAGTGGACGCGTGTGAGTGAGAGTTTCTACGGTGAGAGTGAGTTTTTCTCTCTTTTTCTCCCTATTTCTTTGTTGTTTGTTGTCCAAATAACAAGTTTTTTAAATATATTTATTATTGTGTGTAAGTAAGTTAGAGGGTAGCGGTTTTTGAGGTAATTTGAGGAGCGCAGTCTTCCAGCAAGTGCTGGTTGGCGATGGCGTCCTCTGAACGCCTCAGTTATGATCGACTTTCACGCAGGCATGGCATTAAAATTGCAACTGCAATGAATTGTTCAGTAGAAGAATGTAGCTTGGCAGTTGGGAATGTTGTCAGTCACGACAGCATAATGTCAGCGTCTCGTATGAATAGCGCGGTAGTGATTTTTTTAGATAGCATTGAGAAAGTGAATAGCGTGGTGCAAAACGGAATTGTTGTACAGGAGACTTTTACGCCAGTAATGCCTCTAGTTCAACCGGCAAAAAAGATAATTTTGTCCAATGTCCCCCCATTTATAAAAGATGAGTTGCTGATCACAGAATTATCCAGGCATGGAAAAATTGTGTCTCAAATGAGAAAAGTTCCGTTGGGCTGTAAATCCCCTTTACTTAAACATGTAGTCTCGTTCAGACGGCAAGTTTACATGGTTCTAAAAAGTGAAGTCGAGGAAATAAATGTGGCATTTAAATTTAGATTCGATGGCTTCGATTATGTTGTGTTTGCAAGCTCTGAGACGATGAAATGTTTTAAATGTGGAGGGGAGGGGCACATTAGAAGTTTGTGTCCGGGACAGACTGAGGACACTGGTGTAAATACAGTGGTAAACGCAGTAGCTGTGGAGATTCCACTGGAGAATGATGCTGTTAGAGCAGACGAGCACGAGCATGCTGAAGCTATGAGGGATACAGAAGAGGCTGGAACAAGTGATGCAGGGATGGGAGGTTTAGGAATGGTAGAGGGTACAATAGCACCTATATAAATAATGGTACAATAACATCAAATGTTATTGACAAAACAGTTGATCTGGTGATGGATGATGGGGCTAGCGAGGAGTATGTGAATGATGGTGCAATTTTTAAGATGCCTTCCGCTAAGAGGAAAAGGAGCAAAGTGAAAAAAGGGGATACAAAGTCAAAACAACTGCCAGAAATACAAGTTGATGCACATAAGGATGTTGAAAGTAGTACTGCTGACGATTCCGATAGTGATATTATGGACAAAAGGAGTGGGCGTAGTGCTTACTCTTTTGGAAAAGTTAGGTCTTTTTTACAAAAAACAAAAAATATGAAAAACGTCCATGTTACAGATTTCTTCCCAGACCGTAAAATGTTCGTTGACTCTGTGGGGATGTTAATGCGAGGCGAGGGTGAAGAACAGTTTACTGTTCAAGAAATGTATAGATTAAAGAAATTTGTTGCAAAGTTGAGATCAGAACTTCAAGCAGAGGATGGATTTGAAACGATATAGTCTTTTTTGCTCTTACACACTGAAGCTCGTCTTATTTCGAGTCCTTCTCTCATTTATTTTTTTTAATGAGTGTAGTGAGGGTAGTCACTCTAAATATGAATGGAGCACGAGATCCGTATAAAAGAGCACT
The DNA here is from genome assembly GCA_032164185.1 of Moxostoma hubbsi. NCBI lineage: Eukaryota > Metazoa > Chordata > Actinopteri > Cypriniformes > Catostomidae > Moxostoma > Moxostoma hubbsi. The sequence goes on from JAVLUX010000099.1 coordinate 2,812,398, forward strand.
GTTATTTGAATTAGTAAAACAAAAGCAAATAGATGTTGTGTTCATTCAGGAGACACACAGTGATGGTCTAAATGAAACTGATTGGAGAAAAGAATGGGAAGGAGTGGTGTTGTGCTCTCATATGAGTTCTACTAGAGGAGGGGTGGCTGTTTTATTTGCTAAGCATTTTACTCCTGTTTTATTTGAGGGGAAACAAGAAATTCCTGGTAGACTTATTGCTATACGGGCAAAATTTGAAAAATTCAATGTTGTGTTTATTAATGTGTATGCCCCTACTAATGGCCCTGAGAGAGTTTGTTTTTTTAATAATCTCAGTGGAGTCTTGCAGAGCTGTAATTCAGATGAATATTTGTTTTTAGGTGGTGATTTCAACTGCACAGAGAATTATATACTAGATCGAAATCATGCTGAGCCTCATGAGGCCTCAAGCCGTGCTATGCGAACATTGATTGAGACACATAAATTGTGTGATATATGGAGACGTTTGAATAAAAATGATAAACAATATACATGGGCACATACTCGAGATAATTTAATTTCTTTGGCCAGATTAGATAGATTATACTGTTTTAAACACCATTTTAATATTATGAAAAGTTGTGTAATTAGTCCATCTGGTTTCTCTGATCATGCTATTGTTACATGTAAATTATTTATAGCAGATATTAGGTCAAAGAGTGCCTATTGGCATTTTAATGTCTCTCTGCTGAGTGATTTGAAGTTTAAAGAGGTTTTTGTCTTTTTTTTGGAAAGAATTTAAATTTAAAAAAGAATGTTTTGTAAACCTACGCCAGTGGTGGGACTATGGGAAAGTTGAAATTAGATTGTTATGTCAACAGTATACTTTTAATGTCTCTAAAAATATAGCACAAAAAATGGAAAGACTTGAAGCTGAAATTGTGGAGTTACAATCTTTAATAGAGATCACTGGAGAGCAGAGTGGGATTGATGCCCTGAAGTCCAAGAAGTTATGTATTGCGGACCTACTGGGCACGAAGGCAAAGGGAGCTTTGGTCAGGTCACGTTATCAAAATCTCACGCAAATGGATGCTCCATCTAAATTCTTTTTTAATTTAGAAAGGAAAAATGGCCAGAGTCGATATATTCATTCACTACGCTCAGAAAACGGACAAGAGCTGACAGCGCCGTCTGAAATAAGACAGAGGGCTGTGAGGTTCTATAATGAACTGTATGAAAGTGAATATGAGGAAGATGAAGAAATGTCTGCCAGTTTTTATGCGGGTTTACCAAAGCTACAGGAGAAGTCAAAGGCAGTGCTTGAGAGGCCTTTGTGTGAGCAAGAGCTTTGGAATGCAATGCAGAACATGGAGGGCGGAAAAGCGCCTGGTATCGATGGTCTTCCAGTTGAATTTTACAAAGCCTTTTGGGAGGTGATGGGTGAGGATTTCTTGGGTGTTCTCAATGAGAGCATAGCTGAGGGTTCTCTACCTCTGAGTTGTAGGAGAGCTGTGATTACTCTTCTACCAAAGAAAGGCGATTTGCAAGAAATTAAGAACTGGAGACCAGTGAGCTTGTTGTGCTCTGATTTGAAAGTCTTCTCTAAGGCTCTGGCCAATAGATTGAGAGAGGTGATGGGGCAGGTCATACACCCTGACCAAACGTACTGTGTGCCTACTAGGTCTATTTTAGATAGCATCGTTCTTGTTCGGGACATAATAGAAGTTGCTGGTCTTTTGGGTATCAATCTAGGACTCATTTCCATTGATCAAGAAAAAGCATTTGACAGAGTTGAGCACCAGTACCTTTGGAAAACTCTTAATGCTTTTGGTTTTGGCCCAGGTTTTATTGGAGTAATTAAAGTGCTGTACAGAGATATTGAAAGTATGCTAAAAATCAATGGTGGTTTGAGTGCCCCTTTTAAAGTTAGTAGGGGCATTAGACAGGGATGTGCACTTTCTGGAATGTTGTACTCCTTAGCAATTGAACCATTGTTGAATAAGTTGCGTTTTAAAATAGAAGGTTTAGTATTACCTCACAACAACTTGCAGCATCAGATATCAGCTTATGCTGATGATGTAATGATTATGGTTAATGGACAGAATGACATAAATACTTTGGCTAAAATTGTTGAAGAATTTGGAAACATTTCTGCTGCCAAAATAAACTGGAGTAAAAGTGATGCATTGGTTGTTGGGAAATGGGAGAAGAGTCCACCATTATTACCTGGTGGGTTAATTTGGAAAAAAGGAGGGATCAAATACCTGGGAGTCTTTATCGGGGATAATGTAACGCAAGGAAAAAATTGGGTTGGGGTGGTTGAAAAAATAGAGGGTAGATTAAAGAGATGGAAGTGGATACATCCACAACTATCCTTTAGAGGAAGGGTTTTAATAATTAACAATTTGACTGCTTCATCATTGTGGCACAGACTGTCATGTGTGGACCCTCCTCCTGGTTTGCTTTCCAGGTTGCAAGTAATGTTTGTCAATTTTTTTTGGGATCGGTTCCATTGGGTTCCTCAAAGCGTACTTTTTCTGCCTGTGGAAGAAGGCGGACAAGGAATGGTGCACCTTCCAAGTAGGCTAGCAACTTTTCGCTTGCAATTCATCCAGAGACTATTAACTGGTCCTGCAGATCTGGTGTGGAGAAAAACTGCCCAGATTATCCTACAGAAGACTGAGAGACTTGGACTGGATAGCACTCTGATGCTTATGGATCATAAACAGCTGAACTTAAAGGACTTGCCTTCTTTCTACTGTGGACTTTTTAAAATGTGGGGTCATTTTAATTTTACCAGGAATGGAAAGACAGATTCTTTATTCTGGTTGTTCGAGGAACCGTTGGTCAAAGGAGCTCGTTTTGCTTTATCAAATGAGTGTTTTCCAGGTCTAACACTAAGGCTTTGTGGCTCTGGAGTGGTTAAACTAAAAAACTTAATTGATGTTGTAGGACCTGACTTAAGTGATGTGTCTGCATTGGCCACGGCATTAGGCCAGAGGTCTTCCCGTCAAACTGAGGTCATTTTAAAAACATGGAAAGGAAGATTAACAGAGGAAGAATTAATCATGTTGCAAAATTTTGGTAATGGAAGCCTGGTTCCAAATATGAGAGATCCATTTCCAAAAATTGTCATTTCACCAGATTTAAAGGGTATGTCTGGTATTTTGCTGGATTTAAAAGGGTTGCATGATTTAGAGTTAGGTTTGGTTGCAGGAAAATTGTTGTATAGGTGTTTTGTTAAAATTTTCAATAAAGTGGCATTAAATGAGAAGAAAGACACTGTGTGGCGAGAAAAGTTTGGGCTGCAAGAAGAGGATAAGCCAGTTTGGAGGGTGATATACAAGCCACCATTGAATAAGAAAACCGGGGATTTGCAGTGGCGTATATTGCATGGAGCTATTGCTATTAATGCTTTTGTTTCTGTTATAAATGCAGATGTTGTTGACAAATGTTCTTTTTGTGGTATCAGGGAAACGGTTTTTCATTGTTTTACAGAATGTATTAGATTGGAAACACTTTTTGTTTTATTGAAGGATCTGTTTTTGGGATTTACGGAAATTTTCACATTTAATGTGTTTATTTTGGGATCGAGATATGGTCAGAAACAGAGAATAAAATGGCAGTTAATGAATTTTATTTCTGGACAAGCTAAACTTGCAATTTACATTACAAGGAGAAATAGAATGGAGAATAGACGTTGTCAAGATGTTGTACTTCTTTTTAAAGCTTTTTTAAAAGCTAGGGTTGGTGTTGAATATAAGTATTATAAAGTAATGAATGACATAGAGTCTTTTAAATTGCAGTGGTGTTATAATAATATCATCTGTACTGTAATTGAAGAAGAACTTATTTTTGATATGTTATTAATTTGAAGTTGTTTGTATAGATGATTCGATTAAATTGTCTTGTTAATTAAAGTTTTTTCTAAAAATCAAATCTCTCTCTCTCTCTCTCTCTCTCTCTCTCTCTCTCTCTCTCTCTCTCTCAATGTCTTAACATTTTAATGGTTACCTACCACCAAGATTTGAGTGTGTAAGACTTTACCCCTCTTACATAACAAAAACTGCACAGAGATGGCTTGATTAATTTGGTATAACAGTGATGCTGTAATATTTGCAAAATATTTGAATGGGGAGAGATGCCCAGATCTGGTGGCCAAATTAGCAAATTTAAATAAGCAAACTAGCAGAGAATCCGTTCGATTAGAATAATATGACACACCCGTTCCTGCCCTCCGCCTTGCCACAGACATGTTAGCATAACATAAAACATTACATGGTAGTTTGTAAAGAAAATAAAAAGTCAAAAGTTTGGACACAACTACAATTTTTAAATAATAATAATAATAATAATAATTATTATTATTATTATTATTTTCCTATTTAAGAAAAATAATAAAGTCATGTAAACTCTGAAACACAAATGTCAGTATGGAAGTATGTAGTTTTATAAATTATGACATTTTGTAAAGGAATTCATACATAAGCACAATTTATATTTGTCTACAAATCAACATCAAGCATTTAAGAATAAGCCTATCAATCAAAATCCTGAGAAATTCACTGTGAGCAAGTCATTTACAAGAAGTGTATAATCTACAACTATGAGCATTTTTAGCATCTTTGAAATGTGAAAAATGACCTGAAATGAAGAAATGTGTCAATCTTTGGACCTCTGTGTTCTTCAGGTGTGCAGTGCTGAGAAGTGTGTTTCGTATGTGTTGTATTGGATGGTTTATGACTCTATGCAAACCACTCATCTTATCAAATATATTCAAAATAACACGGTTAATGCAAACAGGGAAAAACAAACAAAACAAAACAAATAGCGTTGAAGGAAACTCACAAGGGCAGACAGACTTTATTCTTATTCATATTATTTATTCTTAATCTATAACTCTGATAAAAATGTAATTAAAAATGTGCATTTAAATTTGCTGTGAAATGTGTCACGGTTTGACTGAAATACACAAACGTGATGTCATCTGGTGTCATCACTGACCTCAAACATCATTCCCCAGGAATTTACCAAACCAGCTTTCTCTTTCTTCGGTATTATGTGTTTGCATGCAATACAATTACCAGAATAAATTGTGTGTGTTTGTGTGTGAGTGTGTTTGTGTGTGTGTGTGTGTATTTGTGTGCAATTTTGTCAGTGTATAATTTGCACATTGCTTTCCATAATTTTTCACTTTAGACAGGTATTGCAAACACAAGTTTTTGCACTTCTTTAAAAAACAGTAATGCCATGTTCATGAGTTTGCATGTGAAAGATTAAAAAGTGATATGTTTATTTTGCAATTTCTATAAAAGTAGCCTTGAATAGGCTTTATTCAAGCTGTCAAACAACAACAACAAACACAAATTTTGACCAGAGCCAGCTCTGCTTAATCAGTGACTCATGCTGCTGCATACAGCATACAGCCCTCCTTCCACTGGTTCAGTATAGCAATATCATTATTTGCAATAAGGGCACACAGACCAGCTACATGCATGCCAATAGTTTGATGGGACCTGTCAAAACTATTAAAACTATTACATATGCTTTAAAGAAACAAAATGGAGAGATAAGTATGTGAATTTGACCTTCCTCAGCCTTAGAACTGACGTGGTCACTCTGGTCAGACAGCTGGTTAATTGTGTGGCCGATCAAGATTCAAGTACACCTTTTGCCTATTTCAGTATTTTCCCCTTATTGATTATGCAAGTGAAGACATGCAGTACATGCCATTGGAAAGTCACTTATTTTAATTCAAAAGTTAATTTGACATCACTGAAAATATATGCAGCATTGATCAGAAGGGGATGGATGAGCGCATGCACGCCTTTCCCGATAGGAAACAGAGTTGCACTCTGTGAAATAGCAGAAGTCTATTATGGGGCAACTCGACTTGCTTTTTTGGGGTTTGCCACTGTGAATGGTTCCTGGTTACCTGATACTTTTTTAGTACTACCTTGAGGTTCCAAGAGAGTCTCAGCTGTTGGCCGCACACGGCTACCACCAGACCTACCAACAGTGTAGAGAAAAGTTATAAAAAACTTAAAAGTGACTACAGAACCAATCAAAAAGTGGAAGTGGCTCGACCAAATGGACGAGCAATGGGAGGGAGAGTGCCCTGGACTGGTGTTGATCCACGATGGAGGATGGGACGTTTTGTTACGTTAACTCTATACTCTGATTGAAAGCTTCACTTTATTTAGTTGACCAGATACTGGAAAACTTCTAAAACAACCAGATCAATTGAACTGATACACTTGTGTAAAATCACCATCAACAACTGCTTTATGCAGCACAATGAGCTAGTAGCTAACAGCTAGCGCTCGTGTTATTGTTTATGGTCAGTTTGTGTCGTGTTTAAGATGATGTCACGGCAGTAGAGGCGTTGTAACTATGACGATCAGCCTATAATCCCGCCCATGTTGAGGCGACACTAAACTGCTGTGGAAACACAAGCTCAGAAAAGTAAAGCGGGTTGAGTCGAAGCGTAACGTGCCGTGGAAAAGTGCCATTAGGAGCCTATTTTTCAGTGCAGATTCTTTGTTTAAAAGAGTAACATTTTGAATATAGAATCATGTGTGACATTTGATTAATAAACAAAGATTATAAAATAGAGTGGCCCTAAAGAGTATTTGGACACTTTTGCCTTATCTAAAAATTTAGGAATATATTTGCAGTAGATAACAACCATAAACATATAGCAATATATTTCAAATCAGCCACAAACTGATGACAATGGTATCATTAATGATGCTGATAGCTCAGATCATCATAAAAAACACTTTTTTTCTCAGGTCAGTTCAGCTTATGCATATGATGTTCTTGAGTTGACTGGCAGTATGAGTCTGTACCTACGTTTGGTTTTACAAATCTGAATACTTTTTAAGGATGAGATCTACGTCAAGAACTTTGGGCCAGAGGTCAAGGTCCCACTACTTTGCTGTTGCTACGCGAGACTAGAGCGGCAGTTTGTCTTCTCAGGGCTGACGAAAACAACTAGCATACTAGTGCTGCCCATGTCAAACCGTACTGAATTGTTAAGCCTATGTTTTTTCAAGTATATTCAATTGATACAGATTTACATTATGACTTTGCTTGCAATCTGTGGCTCTTTTTGTAAAAGCATGGAAATAGTCAGCATGCAAAAGCAATGCATGGAAATATCCAGTAACTGAGCTGATGAAACTGAACACGGGGCCGGCGCGTATGCAAATGCTGCTCTAGGCAAAGTGACCCCTTGTTTCACATCTGATTCAGACAGATTTACTGTCTGTCATTTTGACCAATAATAATAAGAAAGAAAAACATTTCATTTTAGTGCAATAGGCTTCATTATGTAAGAGTGTTCTCATCTTGTTGCTGTAAGAAAAATGCACGTGTTGGGTAATGAACAGAACATTTTATGTAGTAATGGTATGGCATGGTAAACATTTTCATTGTATGTAAATATCATCTTTAACATTTTGTTCCACAGGATGAAGTCATACAGGTTTGGAGCGGTAGGAGAAAATCCCCACAATCTAAAAACCTTTTGTTTTAAAGGCTTCTGGTTTAATGCTTGAAATCAGTTTAGGAGACAATTATGTATTGTGCTTACATTTGAATTTCTATGCAAAACTAACATTTCAGATTAAAAATACATAAAAAATGCCCAATTGTTTGGGAAATAAACAATTGGGCACCAGTGGTGGTGGCGTAGTGGCTAGAGCACAGGGCTGCTAATCAGAAGGTCGCTGGTTCGAACCCCATGGCAACCACCATTGTGCCCTTGAGCAAGGCACTTAACTCCAGGTTGCTCCGGGGGGATTGTTCCTGTAATAAGTGCACTGTAAGTCACTTTGGATAAAAGCGTCTGCCAAATGCATAAATGTAAATAATGTCCAGTGTACAAACAGTACACTACTATTGTCTACATGCTAAATATTTTATTTGTATATTAATTTTAAGTTCAATCATGACCTGGACACGTTTTTGTGAGATTCACCCAGTTAGAAGTGAAAATACCCATAGCACAGGTGCTATTTTAGGTGAGGTCAGTATCCATTGTTGATTTTAAAGATATGAGTGTCACAAGCATGAAGAAAAGGCATGATTTACATCTGGTTATTTTCATGCTCTGCAATGACATCTGAAATGCAAATCAGACTTCATACTGAAATATATTGCTTCTGAGAAAGTCAACATGCTTTGCATATAAGCTAATATTTGAACAATCTGGGTAATAGTGAAAAGCATGTGGAGAGTAACAGCTGAATTTAAAGAACACCGGCGCTTCAGAAGACAGAACCAATTGATCTTCAGTCTTGCTTGTTGCTGCAGGTACTGTAAATTGTGTTTAATCTGTTGTGATTATAAGATAATCAAGTACAATACGATCATAATGTTATTCTCTTGTTTATATGTTTCAAAATATGTTCATTTTCGAACAAAACAACATTATGGATTTGGACGATCACTGGAATATTTGTCCGTTTCCTCCTGTGATGCAATGACTCAATCTCAACTTCATCCTCAATTATTTACATATGGACGTTAATAGTTACTGTAAAGTGGAACACTGCAAATAATGATTTTCTTAGTGTATTTTTTTCATATATATATATATATATATATATATATATATATATATATATATATATATATATATATATATATATATATATAACCTTAAAAATGCTGTTAATTGAGTCAAGTCAAGTGGTTTTTATTGTTGTTCAGTCATATACAGTTAGTAGAGTACACAGTGAAACGAGTCTTGAACTTTATCATTTTGATTTTCCACTTTATTATGTTTGTATTGTTCATGTTGCTTGTGGTATTATTTATATGTATATAAAGCAAGTCTTTTCTTGAAGCCTGACTACAGAGAAAAGTCTTTGTGTGATAGTAATGTGAATTGAGTAATGTTTTCTGTTCTTACAGTTGAGACACTGTTGCTTTGAGATCAATGAATCTTGTTTGTTCTATTTTAGTGATAAACCATATCTGTGAGCAACTACAATATCAGGAGATATTATGCAGAATATGGTTCAGTTTCTTTTTTTATTCGGTGAGTGTTTTTCTAGTCTATTCATGGAAAGCTTCTTCTTTAAAATTTGTGCTGTCTTTAATAAAGTAATGTGTTCCAGTAGTTAGGCTAATTAAATGCACATATTATGATGTTTTGGGCTAACTGAGGTCAAAACTAAAGCATACGATTGGAAACAACACCGGCCATTAAACATTAGACATGTCACATGGCAATTGTTTTATTGTTTAAACATGCCTTCCTCTTCACTGTATTAATGCATGCACAGAAAGTGCTGTATGCGTCCATAAATTGCATCAGCATCTGCTAATTCTGAAAAGTTAACAAAACCTAGATATCATTCTTAACTGTGTATCTCACAAACACCTTTTTATTTTCACTGTGTGCTTTGTGTTTGCATGTTGGTGTCTTCAGATCCCTCGGCTGGTCTGAACTCGGCAGGGAAAAAATATTTACCGTACACCCTCAGTATTTTGAATAGTGTAATGAGTCAGTGAGTAGACATAGCTTCAGTTGCTCAGGGTCATTGATAGGAAATCTGTAAAAAAAAAAAAGAGTCTTTCCTCTTGTGGTGATATCCGCAGAAATAATCGAACGTTTTTCAGTACACACAAGCACACACAAGCACCATCTTAAAAAAGGAAAATATGCAAATACAAATCTATAGCAAAACCAATTTTGCTTCACGTGTAATAAATATAAAATGTAGGAGGAATGCATAGCGTCCAGGGGGAGTGGTATCAAAATAAATGGAATCAAACCCCAAATTATGTATTAATAAGTCCCCCTGTTGCTGGAAAGTATGGATCGAGAGGGGTGTTGCTACACTTAGTAATTTTTATTAAAATGGAGCTTTGAAATCATTTGGAAATATAACGCATCAATTTGGGATATCTGAATATTTTCAGGTATTTACAGCTGTGCCATAACTTTGTACTATTTTTGGTGGTAGTGCTCAGCCCCCTAAGGCTGCTGACGCTCTTTGTAGGGTGCTCACAGCCTTGGAAAGGGTCAGTGTATTACTCGTTGTTCAGAGTCTGGGTGATGGAGCATTAACAGCGGTTATGAGAAAGAGAACTTGGTATTGGATGATGGGAAGTGGGAAATAATTCTAAAAAAGGTTAGAACTACAGTATGTTTAGGGATCCAAGGGTACACCTTATTCAGTTTAAGGTTTTGCATTGTTTCTACTGGACTCCCTCTAGATTGTTTAGGCTTGGGTTAAAAGACACACTTACCTGCTGGCGGTGTCACTTGGAGGATGGAGACATAGCCCATGCTCTGTGGTTCCAATGGGCCAGGAGACTAAAGGCATAGTAATAAAACAACATTTTGGCCAAAATCTCTTTTGTCAATTGGTCTACATAACTTACTGAAATGCAACGAAGTTCGTGTACCATTCCAAATAAAGGACTAAGATATTCTATCAAATTGTTTATAAAATGCTGAAAGGGAGAGACTGTAGTAGATAATTGAATTTGGGGATACAATTAATTTTTGTAATATTGACCATCTCTGCCATAGACAAATGTAGTGAATCCACATCACACGAGAACCTTTTCATTAATGGGTCAAAATTTACGAAATCTCTCAAATTTGCTGGAAATAAAATACCTATATATTTAATTCCTTGCTTGGGCCATTGAAAGATGCCAGGTTAGAAAGCTATGGTAAGGCAATATGCTATCAGAGCATTCACCCTGTATCCTTAAAATTTGGAGAAAGAATGAATAATTTTATGGAAGCTAGGCATAGATCTGCTAGGGTGAGAGATAAATAATATTATATAATCTGTGTAGAGTAGAAGTCTACGCACCACACCTCTGGCTCAGAACCAGGAAAATCATCCTCTTTTCTCAATGCAGACAGTAATGGTTCCAGGGCAAGACAGAACAATAAAGGGGAGAGAGGACAACCTTGCTGGGTTCCCCTTCCAAGAGAAAAATAATTTGAAATGAATCCATTAGTTTGCACTGGTACTAACGGTTGTTTATAAAGTAACTTAATCCATCCAATAAAAGTGTTCCCAAACATGTACATTTCCAAAATCTTTAAAATATATTTCCATTCCTATCAAACGCCTCCTCTGCGTCATGTAAGATGGCAGTGATTGGAGTCTGATAATATGCTACTGACCACATAATATTTAAAAAATGTCTAATATTATCAGAAGAACTATGACCACAAATACACCACACTTGATCTATATGTATAATAGATGCAATTACTCTGCTTAATCGATTAGCCAGAATTTTAGACAATATTTTTATATCTAACTGCATAAGAGAAATTGAACGATAAGTTTTACATTCATTTGGGTCTTTATCTTTTTTTAAGAATTAATCTGATCATGGCTCGTGTCTTGGTTGGCAGTAGTTCACCTTTCTTTAAATTATTCTGTATAAATTCTAAGATTAGTGGAGCCAGTTAAAACCATCTGGCTCTAGTGCCTTACCTACAGGCAAGGCATTAATTACCTCGAAAAGCTCCTCCAAAGTAATTAAAGGTAAATATTTGAAGAATATCCTGGTTTCTATTTTTCATTAAAAAAAAAAGAAAACAAAAAACTGGGGCTGACAAGGCAACATGTTCCAAAATGATGACACTCTTATTTTTTGTCTGAACAATATCTCTCTCCACAGTTCTGAGCACTTGTGTTTGCTCTCTGCCTCACATGTTTTACTATGTTCCTGAGCTAATGAACTGGATGGATGCACAAACATACTGCAGACAACATTACACTGATTTGGCAACCATTGATGACCAGACAGATGTTTTTGAGTTGGTAAAAACTGTACCCAAAGATAGTAAAGTAACATATATATGGATTGGACTCTATCAGAAGAGTGCCAATTCTCCCTGGATTTGGTCCGATCAGAGCAAGTCCATGTTCAGAGGGTGGGCTTCTGGACAGCCGAACAATTATAATGGCCACCAATTCTGTGGGTCATCAGATACTGATGGATTCTGGGGTGATGAGGATTGTGGATCTAAAAAATCTTCTTTCTGCTACAGTGGTGAGTATTAAACACTGCTCTGACTTTAAAAATACAAGAAAATGGATCACTTAATTTATCTTAAATCTTGATCTACTACAAGCTTTGTTAGTTTACACTGAAATATATGTAGAATTATATCATGCCTTTCAAACATTGCCAGAATGTTTTGTTTGTTTTGAGGCTCTGGCAAGAAATTGGCAAGTGTTATTACCTGTGAGTGTGTGTGTGTGTGTGTGTGTGTGTGTGTTTAGGTTACAAACTGGTAAATACAAGGGTATTATGCTATAAATGTAGTTTATGAGGACATTTCTAGTATCCCCATAATTTAAATAGCTTTTTGTGAGGGTTAGGTTTAGGGGTTGTGTTAGATTTAGGGGATAGAATCTAGAGTTTGTACATTATAATAATAATTATGTCTATGGAAATTCCTCATAATGATATGTGTGTTTGTATGTGTGTTTACTCAGACAGGAAGACACAGATATTAAGGGTTGATGTGAAATCACATCAAATTATGAATGATCCTGAAGTGCAGAAAGAGATTTTAAAGAAGGTGAGTTCACAAGTGGCTAGAGTGAATATGTGCGATGTGTGGGTGTTAACACAGGGTGTGTGTGTGAAGCATCAGTGCAACAACAGAAATAGTAGTATTTTGTAACTTGTGCATGTAATGTATGCTTGCATTGCATGTTACATAGCTTCTATCCTGCTTGCTATCTTCTACTTAGAGGTTCTGACACTGTTAGCCCCTAAGAAGTGCAAAAATAGGAGCAAAGAAAGTAAGTCTTTTCCTGCCAGTATAAAGCCTGTAGTGCCTCCTTGTGGTCACATATGAAAAAAAAGAGGCAACAACAACATCTGGCAGCACTCTGAACAGCAGAGCAACAATCTGAGAAGCTTGCCTCATTCAAGCCAGTTGGTTTTCCAGAACCAATGGGTATCCCTACACATGGCCAGAACACAAAAATAGTATACAACCATGCTGAAACGTTTGCATAATGCTTGGTTCAGATGAATTTCGGCTTCAAAGATGCTCAGCCTTGGTAGCAAGGGAGCTGCAGATACTGGACAGACTAACCAGCCTGTTCACTCTCTTTTGGGAGAAGGGAATGGTGCCCAAGGACATGAGGGATAATGTCAGACTGCTCAAACTATCGTGGAATAACCTTCCTCTCCATTGCAGTCAAAATACCATCTAGGGTTATTTTGGACAGACTTATACCTACCATTGCAGCAGAGCTTCTTCCTGAGAGCCGGTGTGGGTTCAGGTCAGGAGGGGGAACATCGGACATGATCTTTCTTCTCTGGCATTTCCAGGAAAAGTGCAGAGAGCAGAACATGGGGTTGTATGCTGCTTTCATTGACATGACAAAGGCCTTTAACACAATCTAAACTGGGATGTCCTCTGATATGTACAGCCGCTCCCTATACGCATATTATGCAGTCCGCGTAGGGCACCAGAAACTCCACCAGCTGCTTTTAATCGCACGTTATACAAGGAAACGGTAGCAGTTGCGGAACACAGACTATCGCATACTACTCACACTTTCACCTTGCGCTCCTCAACTCACATTGAACTGGCCCTAATATTATCAGTGGGATTTTCCAGTGTTTTCGGATGTAACATTTGCAGTCAAATCGTGAGATGTAACTTCTCAGTGAGTGCTAACTACTACTGTGTTGACTCATTTGTATGTATTTACCAGTCGGCACACAGACTCTCAGAATAGATTATTATTTCTTTAGATAGGGATAATTTTCGATAAAACTAAACTAAATTAAAAGGACAAATTGAAAATGTAGTAGAAATAAAAAAAAAAAAAAACTCAATTAAAATACCAAATATATTATAATTAATATTTAATTACAATTAACCCAGGTTGTAATGACTAACACAAGTTTCACTTACGTTAGGCTATGTTTGATTTTGTCAAGTTTTTGTTACATTTATATATTTACAAATAGTTTTTCTTAGTTGAAGATTAAAATAAGTTTAAAATATTGATGTTGAGTTTACGGTTACAATTTCGGGTTCAGTTGGATTTGACTTGGACTCGGCCTGTTATAGACTCCTTCCCAGCCCCATTTGGACTCTGACTCAAGTCTGACTCAATTGTTTAAAAACACGGACTTGACTCGGACGGTGGACTCAATCCCAACACTAGCTAATGGAAACAAAAATCAACATAGACAAGGGACTCTACATCCAATTCAGAAACGCCAATTTCTCGCATGGAACAAAACCTGCTTATTAGTGCACACTGAATTATCACTACAGAATTTAGTCAACTGCTTTTCTGAGGCAGCCTCATCCTTTGGCCTTACCATCAGCCTGAAGAAAAGAGAGGTTTTGCACCAAACACCCCCACTGTCCATGTACAGTCCACCTTCAATTAACATAAATAATCATCAGTTAAAGAGTGTGAACCACTGCATCTATCTTTGCAGTATAATCTCAAATGATTAAATGATCACAATAGATGTCGAAAACCGACTTGCCAAGGTAAACATCTATTTTGGCCATTTACACAAACAGGTCTGAAAAAAACAATTGCTTCTTATAGGTACCAAATCAGGGTCTACCCCCCTCCCCCCCACCCCGAAACATCGGAGGTGAAGGCTGCTGATAGGAACAAATGGGGCTGCATAACCCAAAAAAACCTTGATGACAAGTGAGTGAGGCCTTAGAGGCAAAGAGGAGAAGAAGACAGGAAGAGTCCTGCTCTCGACCACCCAAACAAGATTTCATTGGATAGGTGCCTCTCAACTATTGTTTTGTTCAGCCACCAGTATGCATTCAACAGAAAAAAGAAGTTCAAACAACCAGAATTAAACCCGTTCTCTAATCTTCGGACATAAAGCGAACCCAAGAAAATAGTGGACATAGAGTCATATGTATTGAAAGAAGTACTTAGCAAGAGTACTGACAAATAAAAGTTGATTTGTCTTTTTCAGATAGAGCATAAACTGAAGGAGGAGGGGTTGGCAGAAGATAGCAAGCTGGCATGGAGAAACCAATCAGATGGAAATGTCTTCCAAAAGAAGAATCAGAGGAGTAATGCAACTGAGAAGACTTGCAATTAAAAAGTGGAGAAATAATTTGTTTCTGGTTGCTTTGTAATACGATAAGATATACTTTATCCACTGGGGAATGACAGGTTAGTAATAAATGAACAGATATGCTCTGATATAATTATTTATTCTTTTTAGCTGATTAGGTAAATTATTGTGATTCTGCAGAAATACTGCTGAATACTTTCCAGAAGCGTAACACCATTTCCACATGTTTAAATGTAAATAGTTCCAGATTATTTCCCTCTTTTTATGAGTGCTGTGCCTCACAATAACAACATCTATGACATTACAACAGGCAATTTTATCTATAGCATCTCAAAGTGATTTCAAGGTATATATTTTATCAATTTATGTGCTCCCTGGGAATCGAACCCTTGGCATTGCTAGCACGATGCTCAACCAGCTGAGCTATAGAAACCCTATACCAAAAATATAAACTGTGACTTGCTGACTAATTTTAACTAAACTAAACTAAATAATAAAGTTAAAATGAGACTGTAAACAGTCTTATTGCTTGAAAATAAACTCTAAAATATGCTCAGCTTACAGTGTCATTGGGTGCTGAGCCCCTCTAAAATTTAAATTCTAGAATGGAGTGTCTATTTGCACCCCGGTGTAAATAGCATCTGCCACACAGGGCAGCTATTTGCACCCCAACAGAAATATATGACAAAATAATCAAGAGATGCCGCTGCAGTGGCGTGGGGTGTAAAGACAGTATGTGAATGTGTACTGTTGTCCTGCCGCCCGCTGTTTGAATCCACATTTTCCCATCAGATTTCCTGATTCCACTCTTAATATGTCCTTTAATATTACCCATAATAATAGATAAAAAATGTATATAAATGTTGATTTCATCACAATAATTTGGTCACGGTGAATGTCGAGGAGTGCAAAGAAGGGTTTGATCCAGAGGCGGGGTCTGTCGATCGTAATCGTTCCCGCGGCTCAGCATCGCTTGTGTTCACATTGCATGACCGTATGTGGCAGGGCGGAGGGCGGGGCCGGGTCGTGATGATACACACTTGGTCCTGTACCAGGCTAATCAAGCCTCCAAGAGGGATAAATGCCGATGGCAGACGGTGGTACGACGAGAGAGAGATCGTTTATGGACATGGCCGTCATGTGTGTGTTTGTCTTTTGTTTCAGTTTATAATTAAAATATGATTTATATTGTCAAGACGGTTTTCGCATCCTCCTTTCCCTTGAAATACATTACACCTTATTACTAATATTGCAGTAACCATGCTTTTTGGCCATGTTTTTAATGCAATTATCTATTTTGTTTGTACAGGAATATGATGGCAATATAGTAACCATGGTTAATTTTGTGGTTACTTAAATGTAAAAAAAAACAAAAAGAAAAACATGGCGATACCATTGTTACTGTTGAAAAAACTTCCTGGCCACATATCCTGGCTAATTTAATTATAACCTTATCATTAATACTTTTTTGTTAATTTATCATTGTAATTACTAATTCAATTTTAACCCTCATGTGGTGTTTGGGTTATTGTTTATTGTTTATTTCTTTAATAAAATTATGTCATTCATCTGAGTTGGCCAAGACTTGTTTAATTTACTACAATTGCCATCTGAACACCAGGGCTGCAACGGTACGGTAACTGAATGGATCCAGGGCCTTCGGTACGGTACGCGCATTCACACGAATGATAACATATTTTAGCATATGTGAAACCAATATTAAAACAACATACAACAAACAACCCAAACCTCATTGAACTAAAATGAGAAGTGTCTCTTGCGCTTACAGTAGCAAATCATAAATAGACTGTGCAAGTTAGTCTCGCCTCAGAGTTAGAGCAGCTTCTCGCTGCAAGCTCAGACAGTGCTAAAGTGATAACGAACGCGACAGGGAGAATTTATTTCTGCAGATATGGGACCATACTCATTGTTGAGCATCTGTTTAACATGCTTGAACCCCATTGTAAACTTGAAAATTGAGTGATATGAAGTACAAGTGGGGAGGTGAAAGGCAAAAGAAACCAAATCTGCACTGTTAATGTAATTATTTTGTTACAATTATTATAATTGCACTTTTTTACCTTTATTAATATTTATGTTTCTATACAATGTGCATATAAGAGGCTCTTAAGTCTTGATGTAATTTCTTTGAAGAAATATGCATAGTGTAGTCATGTATAAATTAGCCTTCACAGTAAGAATTGTTGCCCATCAGCCACTGTGTTTTCAAAATAAATAATTTAAAGAAAGATTCTTTGTTTTTCCTTCTGTACCTACACCGTATTGAACCCTGACCCTAAAACCGAGGTATGTACCGAACCGTGACTTTTGTGCACCGCTGCAGCCCTACAAAATGCTAAAAAATTTGGACTGGCATCACAGTTTAAAAATAGTTTTTATTATTATTTATGTCATTTGGGTTTAGTCAGCAGTCTAGCTGATGCATTTTGAACCATCCATCCATCCATCCATCCATCCATCCATCGTCAAACCGCTTATCCTGTGTACAGGGTCGCAGGGGGCTGGAGCCTATCCCAGCTAACATTGGGCGAAATGCAGGGTAAACCCTGAACAGGTCACCAGGCATTTTGAACCAATTGAAGTGTATTTATTGAACTTGCAGGCAATCCTCCCAGAAATGCATTACAGTAATTTAGGAAATTTCTAGAAATAAAATTAATTTGTTTCTAAAAATATCTCCATGGGGAAGCATTTATAAAGAGAAAATTAGAGGCCCTAAAACTGATCCCTGTGGCACGCCATACTTAGCTAAAAGGTGCATTCAGTAATTTGGGGCTAATAATAATAATAAAAAAAGACGGTTCTCGGTTTGACAATATAAATAATAGTTTAATGAAGAAATAAACCATAAGACACAAACACAGACATAGGATGGACAGCTGCCCGTAAACACTCTCTCATTGTCACACCACTGTCCGCAGTCAGCCTTTATCCCCTCTTAGAGGCTTGATTAGCCTGATAAGGGACCGGGTGTGTAAAATCTCGACCCGACCCGGCCCCACCCTCACTCTGTCACACCCGTCACAGGATACCCGTCTACACCATAGATCACTATATTCTCTTAGATAGGGCTGAGAATTATGTTGGCATTTGTGGACAGACATTAGGTTGCTTTAGGTCCTATTTATCCGACTGCTACAACTATGTTTGTGGAAATGTGGAAATGTCAGATCAAGTTTAAAGTGGCATTACTAGTTCTCTAGCTAAAAATTGCATTGCTCTTCCTTGTGTAATTAACGTACCGATACGACAGTGGTGTTAGACGCTGTACTGCCATCTATCAACATGATCCTCTGTGCTGCCCCCACAGCTTTGGAATATCATTTGCTGATGGAAAATGTCAGAATTTTAGGTAATTTATAAAGTTATTGATTACTATTATAATATCATTGATTTGCCTAAAAACAAACATCAGTATTCAAGCAAACAGATTTCTACAGTTAAGTACAGATTATTATTGTCCCTTATATCAATAATCTTTGGAGACTGGTCTTTCTGTCTTCTTGCCTCTGACCTTTTTTCACTTCTTCAGTAGTACAGCTACTGAATCTCCTATTGTCTCTGCTTCTAAAGCACGACAATAATTGTGTTCCATTGTATTCTTTTTTCAATTTGCGTCACCAAACAACATTGCTTTAAGCATAGACAAGCACATCGACATAGGTGGCAGCCAATAAGCACAAGGACTTTTATTCAGCGTTTACTGAACCACAGTATACCATGTCATATCAACATGGCAAAACACAACAAAAGGGGTGATCAGCACCATTTATAATAACAACACTTTTTTTAGAAAACTATTATGAGTACAGTCTTCAGTCTTTTTTTATTATTATTATTAGCCCCAAATTACTGAATGCACCTTTTAGCTAAGTATGGCGTGCCACAGGGATCAGTTTTAGGGCCTCTAATTTTCTCTTTATAAATGCTTCCCCATGGAGATATTTTTAGAAACAAATTAATTTTATTTCTAGAAATTTTACAGCGGGGTTGAGTTATTCAGTACATTTATGAATATTGTAACAAAAATATGTGAATATTGTCTATTATTAAATATTATATATATATATATATATATATATATATATACACACACACACACATATATATATTTTAACAAAAAACAATGAGGCCTCAGACACACAATTTGACTTTTTGTAGCTTTATCACATAAGAAAACTGGATGTAAATTTTATATTACATTTTTATAAGGGACATATAAGCAGCAGGTAGATACTTATCTTATAACAAGTATTGTGTAGAATAATTTTCAAATCTCTTCCATTATGTCCATGACAGGGTTGAGAAAAAAGGTGTCCAAATCAGAAACAAAAAATAGAAAATTTTAAAATGGATTTGATGCCTGATTTTTTGGAGGTTTAATATGTGCCTAATGTTATTTAATATTCTGAGAATTAATCAACTGTATGGGGAATTTAGATTTTTCCAAGATTAAATCCTATCGAATCCCAGGAATGACCCAATTAGCCAGCTCTCCAAGATCAAGCTGTAGTTTCTTGATAAGGGGTTTGATAACTGCCAGCTTAACGTTTTTTTGGGACTTGCCCTAAAGTATAGCGAGGAGTTAATAATTTTAAAAAGAGGTTCTGAGATTGTAGGAAACACCTCTTTCAGAAGCTTAGTAGGTATGGGGTCTAACATAAATGTTGTATCTTTTGATACTTTCAATAAGCTTTGTAAGGGCCTCCTGACCTGTAACAGCGATGGACTGAAGTTGCTCATAGGGAATAGTATAAATAGTCTTCTGAGGAGCTGTGGGAGACAGTTGCATAGTTGTAATTTTGTTTCTGATGGTGTAACCTTTATCAGTTAAGAAATGTATGAAGTATGAATGTATGTATTGCCATCAAATATCTGATTCGGTTGAAGCTTTTCTTGTCAATTTTGCAAGTGTACTGAATAAAAACCTAGGAATGTTGTGGTTATTTCCCATGACTTTGCTCAAACATGCAGTCCTCTGTCCAGATTTATTTGAGTGCAAAAGCGCTTCTGTGGAAGGCTGAGCTGGATGCTCATTGGTTTGACTTGGCCTGACTGCCCCCTACTGCATCAAGGTGGTATCTTAAGCTTGAATTGCTTCAGTGGTAGGAACATTACTCATTACATCATTTGTGTACAATTTGGGGGCATGATTCATTGTGTGTGTGTGTGTGTGTGTGTGTGTGTGTGTGTGTGTGTGTGTGTGTGTCTGTGTGTTTTAAATGCACTATTAACCACACAAAAATGAATGCATTAAACCAATAGCCCTATTTTTTTTTTAAATAAATCTTGAGATGCATTTTTGAAGTTTGTGAAATACATGGTAAATTAAATCCCCCCAAAACAAGACTTAACACTGATGTGTTGTTAGATGTCAAAGGGGAGGATCATTTGTGCATGCACTAGTGAGGAAGCAGCATTTCAAACAAACCTAATGGAAGTAAACATTGAACAATAAACTATTACAAAATGATATCCTGTATAATTCTGGTGGTGAACTTCTGAAGTTAAAGGCATGTATGTGACAGCTGATGGTATTATTAAAAATCCCTTGTGTTCTTTATGAATGATCATTTATTAATTAAGGGAGCTCTTTTTCAGTTGCAAGTCATAAATGATGTCATTAGGCGTGTTCGACTTGAACAATATCTCGATTTGCTGGTTTCATGATCAACTGAGTCCGCCTGGTAAATCGAGTCCCCATATGACATCACAGCCAATCCACTGGCTCAAACAGCTAGTAATGGGTACTCTATTCAGTGCCTGATGAAAAATCAGACAAATTCACTTTATGGTATACGCAGTTTTAACTATGTAAATACAACATTTAATGTATTTTAAATCACATGTTACGCATAATAATATTTTATTATTTGCGCTTCTCTTCACATGCTGAACCTACATCAGTCATAGAAGATTGGGCGATGTTAGCTTTCTTTATTGCAGGCAAAGTGGAATTCAGATGATTGAATTTGACTTAAAATAACTAGAAACATTGTTCATTTGAAAAGGTTATGTACTGCTTAATAAAGTGCCTGCAGTGTGTACAAGAAGAAAGTACAATAAAAGCCTGCATTATCTGAATACAAATAAAGCAATCAGTATTTTTAGTCATTTCGATTTTTTTTTTTATCTCGCTTCATTCACAGAAATTGCCTGCCGCAATTAAGATTGTGCTACCAGCAAATGAAATTAGGCGGTAAAATAAATACGTTTTTGAACATTTTCAACCAATCATATCAGCAATAATTAATCAAATAATCATCAAATGATGGAGAAGAGCCTTATAACCTGGCATACAGTTGTCGTCGAGTGCACGTTCTGCATGTTTAAGAGATGATCCAGGTGTCTGTGTCCAGGTGTCAAGTGATGCTGTACAGTCCCGGCAGTGTGTGTCAAATATGGCGATCTGTGGCATCCTCGACTATACTGCACTCGAATTGATCAGAACTGTTCATGCAAATTGCGTTCAGCGGTGATTTTGTGGGCGCATTTGTGCTGTTGGCTTATGTGCATAATTTCATTAGTGAAACAGGTGGTAAACCAACACAGAGAACGCATGCAAAAACAAAAACCAGCTAGGTACTTTCTACTCTTCAATTACTGTAGAGTACATATGTGGAACTTTTGTGAACTTTAATATTATTTTGCGGAAATTCATTAAACGTTATTTAATGAAATATGTTGTAAAATTATATACAGTAGAAATACACATACATTATAAAGGAACAATGTTGAATGTTTTTACAAAATGAAATGGAGGGAACATTTTCTGCCTGGTATTAAGAAGTGGGCTAGTATTTGATTCCATACATAGTTTCCATGATAGTTTTGTGTGAGGAACAGACTGAAATTGTATTTCCCTTTTATTGTAGCTCTCAAAAAATATGTAGCTAAGGCAAGTACGCCCCTATATTTTTTAAATATTCCATATGTTTTTCAACACTTATGCATTTTTCTGAAATACCTTAAACATTTGTCCACTAAATAAAAAGAAGAAATAATATAATAATAATAATAAGTTTTATTTATATAGCGCCTTTCCTCAAGCTCAAGGACACTTTACACTCCATATATATTTAACAGGAAAAAGTACATTAATATACATTTCAACAGAAGTTACAATCTTAATTACAAAGGGGGAAGTAAAACATAAATCAGCAATAGACAGATAATTTGCTGAGAAAAGATGAGATTTAAAGATGGAAATAGAGGAGAGGTCATGGAGGCTCTGTGGTAGAGAGTTCCACAGTTTAGATGCAACTACACTGAAGGATCTCCAACCAAAAGTGGATAGACGAAATCTAGAGACCGACAGCAATTTGGAATCAGAAGAACAAAGAGTGCCTGCTGGTGTGTATGTATGCAGCAGATCACATATATAACAAGGTGCCAGAACACAGAGCTTTATATGTCAGGAGAAGAATTTTAAACTTGATGCGGCATGAGACAGGCAGCCAGTGAAGACTAAACAAGATGGGAGTAATGTGTGCAGAACGCTTGGTGTTAATGAGAACTCTTGCTGCTGAATTTTGGAAGTATTGGAATCGGGCAATAGTTTTAGCTGGTAGGCCCGTAAAGAGGGAGTTACAGCAGTCGAGACGTGATGATATGAAAGCATGAACTAATGATTCTGCATCCTTCAAACTGAGAATAGGGCGAAGTCGTGCAATGTGACGTAGGAGGAAGAAAGCCGTTTTAGTGATGGTTCTAATGTGGGCTTAAAAAGTAAGAGGGATCGAAAGCAGGGCTGGACTGGGAAGAGAAATCAGCCTGGGATTTTACATAGCAACTGGCCCAGAAGTTGTTGAGCGGGGCTTCGCTGTCCTTTCTGCATAAGGCGGTGGCTCATTTTAACTTATTGCGGTCCATTCAGCCCGTTTCACGGCCAACCCACTGGCCTGCTCGGTTCTCCCGATGGCCAGTTCAACACCGACTCTAGAAGCAAGTGGCAGGGAATTAATATCATCACAGACTTTAAAGGAAATACAAACTCTGCCGTGAACACTGGTGCCTGCTCTCCTGCATACCTAAATAATGTATTTTTTTTTTACTGGTAGAGAAGTGCATCCTTCATCAAATGCACTACATGCTCGCACACTTTAGATGCAGCTTAAATGTCTCATTTAATTGGTGCTTGAACTTATTTTTCGACCTGACGTTTTCTTTTTGCTCGTAATCGGCAAAGTTTAAACTCTTGTTTTGGTGCGTTGGTTGATTGACAGGTGAGGGGTGGTGCTTTGTTGCTGTCCGGGATGCATTCACACCGGATTCTGACTAATTAGACAGGAATGATGCTTGATATTTATATACTTTTTTCTTCTTTACACCTGGTATTAAGATGTGGTTAGCGCTAAATACAGGTCTAAATGTGGTCTAAAACATAATTTTGTGTGTTTGATCACAAAAACGACATACGAATGTAGTAAAAACACACGAGACCACATTTAAGGTGTAAATATGAATCTGTTGTGAATGCGGATTTGAATCACAATCATGAGGACTACACAGATATTCTTCAGTGTGTCTGATATCAACACAGATGAAAAGAACAAACATCTAAACATCACAAACAACACAAGTTCCTTTAATACAGGTAATACACTAAAATAGTGGATAATTCTACTTGAAATGATGTTTGTGCTTAGATTAAATTTCAGCTCCATTTGTGAGAAAAAGTGCATAATTTTTTCACGTTCTTTGTGCTTTACTATCATGCAGTAACACACTGAAACAGTGATTGAGGTGTTGTCATGAAATCAGAGATCCTCCCTTCAAAATCCCATCAAAAGTGGCCTACAATAAATTAACAGCCATGTTCAGGATGTTGCTTAATTTAATATTGTAAGCAAAATATTAAACAGATAACAAAAAATGTCAAGCCATAAAATAACATGAATATGGATTGGTCCACCCATTATTCTGATGACAGTTTGAATATTTGCATTGTAACTCATACAGTATTTATACCAATATGCTCTTTTAGGTAAACAAGAATGTGAATGCTATGTAAGTGGTTATGTAAGTGGCACCTTGGTGGACATCTTTTTTGCATTGAAAATAACATTCAAAGTGGAACCAGGATCCATGTACCTTCTTGTCATTACATTACATTTACATTTACATTTATTCATTTGGCAGATGCTTTTATCCAAAGCGACTTACAAAAGAGGAAAAACATAAGCGAATCATCTTAAGGAGACAGTGGTCCGAAAAGTGCCATACTACAAAGTTTCACTATCATCAGAATAGTATACAAAACCGATTTAAGTGCAACAAGCACTTTTTTTTTTTTTTAGCGGCTGGTTAAATACTCTTGGAAAAGATGTGTTTTTAGCCGTTTTGTGAAGATAGAGAGTGAGTCAGCTTCACGGATTGAGTTGGGGAGGTTATTCCACCAACGTGGTATGATAAAACTGAAAGTCCGGGAAAGTGTTTTGGTGCCTCTTTGTTTTGGTACAACAAGGTGACGTTCCTCAGCCGACCGCAGGCTTCTGGTGGGAACGTCGCTCTGTATAAATGTTTTTATGTATGCTGGAGCAGACCCAGTGATTGTTCTGTATGCCAGCAGCAGGGCCTTGAATTTAATACGTGCATGAACCGGCAGCCAGTGGAGAGAGACAAAGAGTGGTGTAACATGTGCTCTCTTTGGTTCATTAAAGACCAGACGTGCTGCTGCATTCTGGTCATTTGCAGAGGTCTAATAGCACATGCAGGAAGGCCTGCAAAGAGAGCATTACAGTAGTCCAGTCTAGTTATGACAAGTGACTGAACAAGCAGTTGTGTGGCATGTTCAGAGAGGAAAGGTCTTATCTTCCTGACATTGTAGAGTGTAAATCTACATGATCTTGCAGTCTTTTAGATGTGGTCTGAGAAATTTAGCTTGTCATCAATGGTTACCCCTAGATTTCTGACCATTTTGCAATCACATGTAAGCTATTGCTATCACATTCTGTCACATTGCTGTTTCAGTGTGCTAACACGGCAACCTCCTCCACCCCACCACCACCAGTTGAGTCCCGTCCTGCACGGGGGTAGGCTCTTTGCCCCTGCCGCCTATCTCCGGCAGGATATGATGGTTCCAAGTTCAACTTCTTTGGACTGCCAGTCGGGGCCTACGCCAAAGAGAGACATTACATTTCTGTTTTGTATTCATCAAATAAATGTCAAGTTAATCATCACTCAAGTCTGTGAGTCTTCCTGATAGAATGTACTCTAGCAGGATCTTCACTGAACATCTTTTGGTGACGATCAGGCGCTATGGACCTGATTTTGGGCCTGAGGTGGGAAAATGTTTTCTTGAAATTTCAATTAAATTCAATTAAATGATATTTGTATAGCGCCTTTCACAACACACATCGTTTCAAAGCAGCTTTACAGAAGATCAGGCATTAACAGACGATAAAACTGTAATGTCTATAATGTTGATGAATCATCATTGTGTAATTAGATCAAATACAATGGATATATGGTGCGGTGGATGGTTTGAAGCATCCACACACACTATATGTCTCCGCGTTACGCGGTAACGCGCTCAACAAGCCACGTGATAAGATCTGTGGGTTGGTGTCTCAGACGTGGTGGCAACTGAAATTCGTCCTCCGCCACCCAGATTAAGGTGAGTCTCTACACCACCACGAGGACTCAGCACACTGAGAATTGGGCATTCCAAATTGGCTGACCTTGTCTGACATTATCATCTCCTCCTTGTGTCACCAGACAATGTTTGCATGCTATTTTCTATGTAAAACATGCAAAAAGGTGTTAACAAACATGTGTTACTTAAGAAAGCTGCACACACTCATGAAACATACTTTCACAAAGTGTAAAAGACTCCACACAACCTTTCTTGTTTCTGTAAAGAGCAGTTAGTGATCTGTTTTGTGTTGGTGACTCATCATGAGGAGTGATTTGCTCTTTGTGCTGTTCTCAGGTCAGTGTCATTGTTTTGGATTTGTTTGTTTTTTGTTGTTATAATGATTATGAATAAGTAATTAGTGAACAAGAATAAAGGTTTAATTGTCAAGTGCACATTGACACACTGCTGGCAGACACATTTATTTATTTTCATGTATTATTTAAATGTGTCTGCATGGGTGATGGGGTTTACTTTTTACCAAAATAACCGTACAGAGATTGTTACTTTTAAACTCAATGCAAACCTTAAATACAGTTTGTTTCTATACACTGCCAATATATTGAATACTTAATATTTTCTGATGATTTTGCTGGTGATTTATAACTAAACAAAGTAAACATCACAAATGTTTTAATACAGTTTTAATTAGGCCATTCATTTTCTTAAGAGTGTGCCATCACTTCTTGTTTAGAACTTGATCTATTTTCAAATAAATAGTACAGGCCCCTTAACCCAAGGGTATAAATGTCATCTTTATATGCAATAGCGTTTGTTCGGCTGAATACATGCTGGACGACAGTGGTGTGAGCACAGGAACTTGAGTCCACACTCAGGAAATCTCACAGGTGCAGCGTGTTTATTTGAAGGACTACAGAGAACAACCTCTGGCTGTGTCTCGTTTGGAAGGTTGTGTCCTGAGGATGTCGCATTTATCAGCAAAATACATCATCGAGGCAGTCAAAAAAGCGAGTAAGACACTTACTGTAAGAATGCAACCTTTTTTCATGGGAATTCGGAGGATGCATGAGATGTATCCTTCGTAAGCACTCACAACCCCCAATTCTTTGCTTCAACGGAAATGTCCAAAAAAATGACTCCAATTTGCCTGTAAATATGATGTTCAAATGCAAGTAATGATAATTCCCAAGTTGAAGTACCACAGTAGACTGGTGCAGAGTATATAGTATATAATTCAAACTTTGTTCACCTCTCGCTCAAAGTGCTTGCGCTTGTTAAAGAGTGGTGTGCTGTCTTAGCAACCATGTTACGCTTCATTTCCGTTTGTCCTATGAAGGCCAACTCGTTTAAACAAGGCTTGTTTAAAGGAGGACGCTCAGTATACTGCAGCCTTCAAAGGACACATCCTACCTAGAACGCCGGCTTCAAACGAGACACAGCTTTAGATTCGCAAGGTGCAGTCTACTCTGGCTGTGTACAAAGCTGATGGTTTAAATGGAGGGCTTTATAATGTTTAAGTCATCCATGCATTCAATTTTAACTGAAAAAGCAAAAGATGGCTTAATAGCTTAACTATGTGCACGGTACCATTTGCAATATTTGGTTAACTGCTAGAGTTCACACATGGTTATTCTGTTATTTGTCGAGACCTGCAAATAAAGAAAGTTTGAAGCCATGAATGTGTCAAATACAAACTCAAATTAGAAGGGAATAAAGTGCAAAGACATTCAAATGATAAAATCACTTTAAAGTCAAACAAAAACTATCTGTTACTGCCTGCAACATATTTGGCCTGTATTCTCAATCAATGGAGAATGCTTAATTCTGCCCGGGCAGGTTCACATTTCCGTGAGGCAGCGAGCGCTAGTATTGTTATGTGTGTGGAGTTACACACCTTTTTACAAGAATTGTGTGATAGTTAGGCTATTTCTGATTTCTTAAATCTGCTGTGTAGGAGTCTTAACAAATAATTATGCTTGAAATTACTGAAAGATTCCTTAAAATTCCCATCCCTAATTTTGACATACAAGGTCATTGTACTATAAAAATATACTGTAATATATATCTCCAGTTCAAAAAGATAATTTATTTTTGTTTTCACTCCGCACAAATGACTCATTTTGAAACAGGCCCTGTGCAATAACAGTTTCCGGGTTCAATACAAGTTAAGATCAATCGACAGCATTTGTGGCATAACGTCTCGGTTACGTATGTAACCTCCGTTCCCTGATGGAGGGAACGAGACGTCGTGTCGAAGAAGCGACACTAGGGGTCTCTCTTGAGCGCCGAAAGATACCTCTGATCTATGAAAAAAGGCCAATGAGAGTTGGCGAACAGTATTTGCATACTCCGCCTCCGGATACGGATATAAAGGCGAGAGAAATACGCTCGTTCATTCAGGATTTTTCTGAGGAGCCGGGAGTGTTCCGGGCATCTCAGCGGCTCGGCTCAGCGACGTGGCCGGGAAGACACGACGTCTCGTTCCCTCCATCAGGGAACGGAGGTTACATACGTAACCGAGACGTTCCCCGTCTGTCGCTCACTTCGACGTCGTGTCGAAGAAGCGACACTAGGGGTCCACTTCAAAACTCGCCATGCGCTGAGCCGTGTACGTGTACTGCTGACACAGAAGCGGGCAGGTATTTTGCACGTGCACAAGCGAACAACTGTGTTCAGGCTGCACGTACTCTTCCCCAATGCCCCGAAAAAGCGTCAGCACCCTTTTGGTTACCCTAGGGGGGAACAAGGTGACGCTCCCAACGAGGGAACGGGCCAAGCCTGGCTGGGCCTCTTTTCTCTCTATGTTTCCTCGGCATAGAGCAAGAGCAGCCGGGGCCCTTACCGCATTGAGGGAAGGGGGTCTTATTCCGAAGTCCTATTCTTTTAGGGGGAAAAGACCCTGCGGAGGCCACACCCACCCAGCAGGGGAGGTAAAGGTGGCAAAATACATCACATGGCCACTTTGGGCATGTGGGAGGAAATGGCGCGGTGGTAGATCCAGCCTCGAGGAGGGGGGAGTTGCTACAACACGGCGACCGGAGGGCAGCGAAGGACTGCCTAAGGGAGACGCGGGTCAGCTCGCAAGGTGACCGTACCGCGGAAATACACACAGAAGGAGTCCCGTAGGAGGCCTGATCTGTGGAGCACCTATTCCAGAAGGGGTAGCCGGAGGTACCCGTAGTGGACTGGACCAGCACGTTCCTCCGCTGAACTGCTGCGGGCCCGAAGGGCTAGGGAGGAATCAACCAGGGACCTAGGTCCTCTGGGACAAAAGCGCACTGTTTTGCCTTGGCAGAGGGAAACGGCACTGGAACAAGCGGTTCACCCGGTCAGATCGTCGACGTGTACCGAGTTCTACGGGCTCGGACCTGAGAGAACACGGGACGAGACTGACTCAACCCTGAGATCATAAGGGTGTTAGGTGCTGCCCAGCCCGCAGCTCTGCAAATGTCTGCTAGGGAGGTGCCCCTAGCCAGTGCCCATAAGGATGCCACGCTCCTAGTGGAGTGGGCTTGAACCTGTAAGGGGGGCATGGCCTGGGTGTGATAGGCCAACTGAATGGCATCCACCACCCAGTGAGACACCTCTGTATGGAGACAGCGTTCCCTTTCTGCTGTCCTCCAAAGCAGACAAAGAGCTGCTCAGAGCGCCTGAAGCTCTGGGTGCGTTCCAGGTAGGCACGCAAGGCACGTACCGGACACGACAGTGAGAGGGGCTGGGTCTGCCTCCTCCCGGGGCAGCGCTTGTAGGTTCACTACCTGATCTCCAGAGGGCGTGGTAGGAACCATGGGCACATAGCCCAGTCAAGGTCTTAGGATCACATGAGTATCTGCCGGACCGAGCTCCAGGCAAGTGTCGTTAGTAGGGAACGCTTGCAGGTCCCCGACCCTCTTGATGGAAGTGAGCGCGATCAGCAGGGCCGTCTTTTCAGGAGAGGGCCCTGAGCCAACTGATTCTAGCGACTCAGAGGGGGGGATCTCTGAAGACCGGCGAGGACCACCGAGAGATCCCAGGTGGGGAACAGGTTTGGCCGGGAGGGGTTTAACCTCCGGGCACCTCTTGGGAACCTTACGATTAAGTCATGCTTACCCAGAGACTTGCTGTCTACTGGGTCGTGGTGAGCTGTGATAGTGGCAACATACACCTTCAAGGTGGATGGGGACAGCCTCCCCTCCAACCTCTCCTGTAGGAACAGGAGCACAGACCTAACTGCGCACCTCTGTGGGTCTTCTGCCCGGGAAGAACACCGATTCACGAACAGACGCCCTTCAGGGCGTAGAGTTGCCTGGTAGAAGGGGCTCTGGCTTGGTTGATCGTGGCTACAACCGTGGTTGGTAGACCAGCTAGATCTTCCGCATCCCGTTCAGGGTCCAGACATTGAGGTTCCAAAGGTCTGGGTGCGGATGCCAGAGCGTGCCCCATCCCTGAGAAAGAAGGTCCTTCCTCAGGGGAATTCGCCAGGGAGGGGCTGTCGCGAGAAGTACAAGGTCCAAGAACCAGGCCTGAGTGGGCCAGTAAGGAGCCACGAGAGTGACTTGCTCCTCGTCCTCCCTGACCTTGCACAGCACCTGTGCATGAAGGCTCACTGGGGGAATGCGTACTTGCACAGCCCAGCCGGCCAGCTGTGTGCCAGTGCATCTGCCCCAAGGGGAGCCTCTGAATGGGCGTACCAGAGCGGGCAGTGGGAGGTGTCTCGGGAGGCAGAGGGGTCTACCTGGGCCTTGCCGAACCGTTCCCAAATCAGCTGAACCGAGTGGGGGTGAAGCCTCCACTCTCTGCCAGGCAAGCGTTGTCATGACAGCGCGTCCGCTATCACATTGAGGTTGCCGGGGATGTGAGTGGCACGCAGCGACTTGAGTCGGTGCTGGCTCCAAAGGAGGAGACGACGGGCGAGTTGTGACATGTGACGGGAGCGTACGCCGCCTTGGCGATTTATGTACGCGACCGCAGTGGTGCTGTCCGACCTGACTAGGATATGTTCATCCCGAATTAATGGGAGAAACTTCCGCAGGGCCAAAGGACGGTCAACAACTCGAGGCAGTTGATGTGCCAACGCAGCTGGGCCCCTTTCCAACGGCCTGAGGCTGCGTGCCCATTGCAAACGGCGCTCCAACCCAATCTGGAGGCATCGGTCATGACCAGGACGTGTCTGGACACCTGCTGTAGGGGCACTCCAGCCCGTAAGAAACAGGGGTCTGTCCAGGGGTTGAATGTCTGATGGCAGGCGGGGGTGATTGTTACCCGGTGTGTGCCGTGGCGCCATGCTCGTCTCGGGACTCGGGTCTGGAGCCAGTGTTGGAGCGGTCTCATATGCATCAACCCCAGCGGCGCGACCGCCGCGGAGGACGCCATATGCCCCAGGAGCCTCTGGAAAAGTTTTAAGGGGACCGCTGTGCCTGGCCTGAAGGCGGCGAGGCAGTTCAACACTGACTGGGCACGCTCGTTGGTGAGACGTGCCGACATTGAGACCGAGTCTAACTCCATCCTGAGAAAAGAGATGCTCTGAACTGGAGTGAGCTGGCTCTTTTCCCAGATGACCTGAAGCCCCAGACGGCTGAGGTGCCTGAGCACCTGGTCTCTGTGGGTTTTGCATAGTAACTCTTGTGAGAGGACAGAGACAGGCCGAAGGGGAGGACTTGTACTGATACACCTGGCCCCCAAACGCAAACCGCAGGTAGGGGCGGTGTTGGGGCAGGATGGAGACGTGGAAGTACGCGTCCTTCAGGTCTACTGCTGCAAACCAATCTAGATGCCGGACGCAGGTTAAGCGTGAGCATTTTGAACGGGAGTTTGTGCAACGCTCGGTTGAGAACTCGCAGGTCCAAGATTGGTCGTAAGCCGCCGCCTTTCTTGGGTACGATGAAGTAAGGGCTGTAGAAACCCTTCTTCATCTCGGTTGGAGGGACAGGCTCTATCGCGTCTTTGGCCAGAAGAGTCGCAATTTCCGCGCGCAGGGAGTGGGCGTGTTCGCCGTGTACTGCGGAAAAGTGGACGCCCATGAAGGGGGGGCGGGGGCCTGGCAAACTGAATTGCGTAACCGAGTCGGATGGTCCGGCCCAGCCAGCGAGACGGGTTGGGAAGTGAAAGCCACGCGTCCAACCTCTGCGCTAGGGGCACCAAAGGGACGATTAATTTTGACGTACCCGGCGGGGCTTCGCAGCGGGGCGGAGCAGGTAGGGCAGCGTTGGGCGGCGACGGGGCGACCCGCGGCTGAGGTGCTGAGACAAGACTCAAAGCACTTACCTTGCTCCGCACACCCGGCAGGGGGCGGGTTAGCGACTGAGGAGGAGGTCCTGGGTAGGCGTCCTCTAGACTCGTCGGAACCGGCCGGCCGGGGGACAGTCGTGGGGCTGAAGACGGGTGGTCCGTGTCCAGGAAGCCAGGACTGTTGATATCTGGGGGCAAAGTGCCGTGAGAACGGCATTTGCGGGCCAGGTGACCCAGAGACAAAAGGAAATAGCTCATTACAGAGAATATGAGAATGTGAAAATTAATTCAACAAGAAAAGATTCTCCTCCCGGCCCTCCACCGGGGACGGAGCGGTCTTACCAGCCTCCGGAGCTAACATCTTGGTCCCTGGGTTGAACGTCTACGGACAGCCTGGGAGCCTTCCGGGTCCTCGAGGGGGTCCGTGAGACGGGGGCGTCCATTTCCTGCAGCGTGCTCGATGCTGGGGCTGAGAGCTGGGCCCGGGTTGAGGTGGAGCAGGGTGTTTCACAGCCGCGGGAGGACGCCAGTCGGCGAGCAGACGGGGCATGGCCCATGGCGGCAGGCTTGCGGCGGGGCAGGATGTGTAGTGGCCTCCGTCTGCCTCACCGCTGAGGACTGCTGGGCAGAGTCGTCAACGGTGGCGCCGAATGGACGGAGCTGGGAGACGGGGGTGTGGGAGAAGGTGTGCCTTGTCCGCCTCCCGCATTTCGACCAGGTCCAGTCCACAGGTGCGTTTCTGGACCACAAGGGGTGGCCATCGCCTGTTCGAGTGCCAGCGCTTCTGACCTCTGTGGCCCGGGGGCGCGGTTGGTCATCCAGCGCAGTTCCTGCAGCACATCAAGAACAGGACTACCCAAGGTGCAAGTTTTGAAGTGCCTTGGCCTGGCATTGATTGCAGGAAGGGCTGTGGCGTGCAGAGTGGAAGCGGTCTGGGACCGTTCCACCACGAGGGTAGTGAGAGCGGAGGAGCGAAGAAGCCTTGGCTTAGCTCAACTCGTCGTGCACGTCCGGGAAGAAAGGAACGTTGGGGGGGCGTGGCTGTGAGCGGCGCACCTGCCCGCGGAACCGATCAAGTAGCCCGGGAAAGCATAGCGGATCTCCGTGCGTCAGGCTCAGGCTGGGCGGCAGACCCGAAGGTGGCGGCCCAGGCGAACGATCAGCATCCGATGCCGCTGTAACGCTCTCCGATGCAGCGGTGATGTCATCCAATTCTGAGGCAAGCAAGCGTGCTGGGGAGGCGGGCGGTTCGAGGGGGTTTACCCGGCGAACAGAGCCCGTCATATTCCCCAAATCGCCTTCATCGCCCGCGGCGCCTGCGCCGATCCCGTAGGAAGAAGGCGGAGCGCGGGGGGCGGCTGAAGTGGCTTTCTCTCATTACAAAAGAAAGCCGTGCGACCGCAATGCTATAACGGCCATGTTCTCACACTGAGAAGATGAACCATTGGAGAGAATACTCAACCCGAGCTCAGACGGAAGCAAACAAGCGTGCCGGGGAGGCGGGAAGTTCGAGGGGATTTACCCGGCGAACAGAGCCCGTCATTGTCCCCAAATCGTGTTCATCGCCCGCGGCGCCTGCGTCAATCCCGTAGGAAGGAGGCGAGGCGCGGGGGGCGGCTGAAACGGCTTTCTCTCATTACAAAAGAAAGCCACACTACCGCAATGTTGCCATGGCTATGTTCTCGCACTGAGAACATAAACCATTCATAAAACATTGCTTGCATGCGATCGCAGCCCAGGCATGCAAGACAGTGTTTTATGACCGAGAGAGGTGGGGAGAAATCACCGCATCCAGAAACTACACAGGGGCGGAAATTACATCTTTATAAAGACGCGTCCTGAAAAGGACGTTCAACGCCGCTGTGTAATGCTCTTTCAGAGAAATAAACTCTTTTATGGAGAGAATCACTCTTTCAACTCTTTTAACTCTGCGCTGTCGAAGCGCCCAGGGGCAAACTGCACGCCGGCAGTGAAGAGAAAAGCCGCTGTAGTGCGCCGTAAATCCAACAGCAAAGCAGAGCGTCAGAGGATCAGAAGCAGGATCAGTTGTGTTACTCGCAGCTGACTGCATACACACGACCATCGACTCCGAAGAAAATTACTGAATGAACGAACGTATTTCTCTCGCCTTTATATCCGTATCTGGAGGCGGAGTATGCAAATACTGTTCGCCAACTCTCATTGGCCTTTTTTCATAGATCAGAGGTATCTTTCGGCGCTCAAGAGAGACCCCTAGTGTCGCTTCTTCGACACGACGTCGAAGTGAGCGACAGACGGGGAATGTTCATTACGAGAGAATTATTTTTTTTTGATAACATTCTAACATTGTCAAATATCAGATTGATCTTTTTGGTTGGTTTCAAAGTTTTGTTTGTCCCTTTCTTTAATAAAGCATTAATATCCATACTTTCGCAACCTCATCTCATAGTGAAAACATGACTCTATATACATTTTTGGCTCAGGACACCTTTGGGGTGCGGCCAATTTCAGTTCAAATGTTTCCAAAACTCTATCTTAATATTCTCTCTTTACTCATAGAACACTCTTGGAATCCTCTCTTAGTCTCCTCTTCGGCTCTCTTGCTTCTTCCAGATCATCCGTGCCATGTAGAGCCCAGGGAAACTTTAGACTCAAAGAAGATAAATGGTTCTTAAGGCATTGTCAACAGACTCCATAGAGTTCATTTTCTCTGTATTGATCATTCTGTCACTTTACTCTCCAACCTGTTTCATGTTGTGTGTTAGATTAGTTTTATGTTAAGAATAAAAATAAAGTTTGTCTGTATTCAAAGATGATTTGACTGTGGTATCTTATGATAGAATAATCTCGTCACTGTTTCTGAAAGATTTCGCTTCAAAGCTGTACCTAAATACGTGTGATATTATTTTCAATAAGTTATGAGAATTATACTACTCTAATAAGAGAATTAATCATAATTCCCTTATTAAAGCTAATTCCTTATAATAGAAATTGTGAGCGGATATAACGACATGTTGTATTACGATTTTAATGGTGGAGAATTTTATTCAGACAAAAAATCCAGTTATTTGTCATTATCTAATTTATAATGGTTGTCGAACGTGACTAATTCCATTATACATTTCTGTACATAATAATGATGTAGAATAAGGACAGTTTAATTTAAAAGATCACACATACTGTTTCCCTACATATAATGGTGGAGAGTTCACAGGCACTTTAACCCGTGTACATTTATACTACCAAATTTCCTACAACTTCCACTCTTTGAATGTTATTTTCAATGCAAAACATGCAAAAAAAAAAAAAAAAAAAATGTCAACCAAGACGGGCCACTGTCTCTTAAATAAAAAGAGAGCATCACATTCTCATCAGAATCAGAATCAGCTTTATTGCCAAGTATGCTTACACATACAAGGAATTTGTCTTGGTGACAGGAGCTTCCAGTGCACAACAATACAAACAATACCAAAAAAAACAAAACAAAAAAAAAACATGACTCTGCAAAGTGTAAAATACACACAGCCTTTCTGTAAAGAGCAGTTCAAGTATTTGTATATTCATGTGATCTGTATTTGTGCAGCATTATGAGCAGTGATTATCTCTTTGTGCTGTTATCAGGTCAGTTTCTTTGTTTTTACAAAGTGTTTATTTTTTGCAACTTAAAAAACACTTTAAATATTTCTTTCCACAGTTCTGAGCCCCCGTGTCAGCTCTCCACTTCGTGTATTTCACTTTGTGTCTGTGCCAATGAACTGGACGGCTGCACAGAAGTACTGCAGGCAACAATATACCGATCTGGCCACCATTGATGGCCTGACCGATGTTAATGAGATGTCCAATGCTATACCCAGCCATTTTAATGGCTATATGTGGACTGGACTTTATCGAATGGACAGTACTACTCCCTTTATCTGGTCTGATCAGAGCAACTCCACATATAGAGTGTGGGATTATGGACAGCCGAACAATGTCAATGGAATGCAGTTATGTGTGGTAGTTTTACCTTTTTCTGGATTCCTGAATGATCTGCACTGTGCAACTGAATACGCATCTGTCTGCTACGGTGGTGAGTATTAAGAATCTGGACAAATGAATTTTTAAATAACCCCCAAGTGCAGCATCCACACAAATAAATAAATGATTCTTTTGAGCTAATGCTCTCTTTCTATTAGTACTGAATAATTGAGCATTGAAGTTATTCTACATTCAATAAATATGTAGACTAGTACAACACATAACATTACAAATCAGTTTATAGTAAAAGGTAAAAATATATAACTTTCCCAACTTACAGGCTTGAAGAAGTGCTTGGAGGGCTGAAAGGTGTGGGGCTCAAAAATTATGATCGTTCGTAACTCACTATTTAAGGGTTTTGCATTGACAATTATGTTACAGCATGGCTATCTCGCTTCAAAGGGCCCTCGAAGGCATCGTTCATTCCATTTGGACAATGGGTTATTTACTTGCTGTTGGGATCCTATTAACCCTTGTGCTCTCTTTAAATACTAACCTAATTTTTTCTTTCTTGTTAAAAATGGCCGGCCTGTTAAAAATGGCTTATAAATCTCTAGTTATGCTGTATTATCACCAAATATTCGATTCAATATTTTTGTCAACTTGTTGTCTTGCAATTAGGATAGGTTTTGTATTTCTGTTAGGAACTTACTGACCATAGGCCTCATTGACCTGAGCTCATATACCTCGGATTTTCAGTGAAAAAAGCATTCTTTATGGGTTATTTTGACTAAATTAAATATCATAAGAAAACACCTGTGCTATAAAAATTACACACATTTGTTTTTTATTGTTTAACAGGGAAGTTTGCTTTGAAGCACTTTTATTTAAAAAATAAATAAATAAAAAATGGCAGAAAGTCACACTTGTGGTGTTCCCGGTCAAAAATGACTGGCCATTGAAAATGAACGGTGAAGATCACAACATATTTTGAAATGAATTATGGCAAGTGGTCTAGTGTCGTGATCAAGGATGTGATCATGAGCCTCATGCACGCCATTGATAATGTTGGATGGATAAATGGATGTTGGATTGTTTAGGGTAGGATAAAGATCCTCTGTGAAAAAGAAAGTACTACTTTCTAAAATATACTAAAAATGTACTACTCAAGTGTGTGTGTGTGTGTGCACAGAAAGGAAGAGACAGTTGGTGAGATTGGAGGTGAAATCAAGTCAAAATGTAAATGATCCTGGTGTGAAGACTGACATTTTAAAGAAGGTAATGGGGTCCACTAAAAGGGATCTGTATTTATTTATGTATGTGTGTGTGTGTGTGTGTGTGTGTGTGTGTATATATATATATATATATATATATATATATATACAGTATATACTGTACATACAGGGTTGGGGTGTAACAGAATACATGTAACAGGATTACGTATTTAAAATACAAAACATAAGCAACTGTATTCCACTATAGTTATAATTTAAATCATTGGTAATTAGAATACAGTTACATTCCAAAAGTATTTTGATCACTAAAGAGATTACTCTGCATTTTATAGTCATTTGTTTCATTTAATATTTAGTCCTTTCAGATGGAAAACATTTATACATATAAATGATGCGTTCAAAAGTGCTTTTGAACAGCGGTGAAACACTTTGTTATGATGTGTTACATTCATACGAGCAGACAGATAAGTACGTTTCAAGTAAGTTTGTAGCAGAAGAAATAGAAATAAACCTTGTGTAAATTGTTAGATTTACACTAAGCTAAAATGCTATTTCTAGCCATTTTACATGCACGTTACCAGACACAATCATGTTTTTTATCAAGAAAATTCACGTTAGATCATAATTTCTGTTTTTCTAGTAAGCTCTTCGATATTAGGGCAAAAAATCATATTCTTGATAATAATTTTTGTATTGTTTTCCTGTAAAAGTAGCTAAAAATCCTTAAAACAAGATCAGTTTGATTTATCGTGTTTTAGAAACAAACTGCTGAAGATGTTTGGGTTTTTGTATGTATGTATGTTTAATATGTATTTGGAGTTTTTGTAGTCAAAACAAGCGAAAATATCTACCTGTGCTGAAGAAGTAATCCAAAGTATTTAGATTACATTACTGAAGTTGAGTAATCTAATATAATGGAATTCATTGCAAATTACATTTTACAGCATGTAATCTGTAGTGGAATTAATTTCAAAAGTAACCCTCCCAACCCTGTACATATGTGTATATATATATCCAGTATATTGATCAGCCACAACGTCTCGGGTTACTTAACTTTAACCCCTGTTCCTGTGTGCTTTGGGAACAACTTTATGTGTGATCAGCTGTGAATATGTGTGCAACACGTCAATTAAATTGACCAGAATGTATAGCCTCTGCTGGTGACATCATTGGATGCACCTGTAGCAGGGCTATAAATAGATGCGTCACAGGTGCATCATCAGGTATTTTGTCTGAAGAGCAATCCTGGGGCATCCCAGTGCGGCAATGAAACACAGCATCTCGTTCCGCTATTATCAGGGAACAGGGGTTACAGTTAAGTAACCCGAGACGTTCCCTGTCAAAAAGCTACACTTTGATGCTGCGCTGACTTAGCGCTTTGGGAATGAGAATACCCACACCACCGCACTGTGGATGTCCGGACCCCTTACGGTTGTGTAGTTGTGCTCACAAGAGTGCGAGAGTTCTCAGACATGAGCTTGTGATGTTGACTCAAGGACATAAGAACCCGGAGTGTCATGAACATCCAAACTATAAAATCTTATGAATGTGTGCGGAGAGGACCAGCCTGTCACTTCACAAACATGCTGCAGAGGGACACCTCTAGCCAAGGCTTTAGAGGAGGCGACCCCTCTGGTAGAGTGAGCCCTGATGCCTAATAGCGAAGCTTGACCACGCGCTTCATAGGCCAGGGCAATAGCGTCCCTCACCCAATGCGACATAGTCTGCTTGGAGGCGGCCGCCCCCCGTTGCGGCCCCCATGGCAAACAAAAAGTTGCCCTGACTTACGCCACTGGCTAGTGCGGTGGACATAAGTCTGAAGGGCACGGACTGGACAAAGTCTGTGAAGTCTTTCCTGCTCCGGCATTATAAACGGAGTGGAGCAAAAGGCTTCGAGAGTGACCGGATGTACAGTCGAGAAAGGAACCTTAGGCAGGTAGTCAGGATGAGGGTGCAAAATTGCTTTAGCCATTCCTGGGACAAAATCTAAGCAGGCCGGCAAGACAGACAGTGCCTGTAGATCCCCAATTCTTTTTAGAGAAGTAAGTGCCATAAGAAAAAACATATTTTTTATCAGACGCTGACTCTAGAGGTTCGAAGGGGGTCTCAACCAGACACTCAAGGACATGAAGGGATCCTGGTCCTAGCAGGAGGTCTCAGTCACATGGCTCCACAAAAGAAGCGAATGAGCAGAGGATGTCTCCCCAATGGCACCCCGTCAATCAAGGTGTGGCAAGCCAATAGAGCGGCCTCGTAAACACTGAGAGTGGCGGGGCATGTGCCTGCTGACAATTTTTCCTGCAGAAAATCTAGAACTGAAGCAATCTGGCAGTTAACTGGATCTACATTATGTTCACTGCACCTTCTTTCAAAGACACCCCATTTATTGGCGTAAATTCTTCTAGTAGAGGGAGCCTTAGCACATAGAACGGTCTCGATAACCTCAGGCGAAAGCCCAGTGTCCCTGAGTTGTACCCTTCAGGGCCCAAACATGAAGGTTCCAAAGCTCGGGCCAGGGATGAAATATTGTCCCCTGCGCCAGAGACAGAATGTCCCTCGCACAAGGCGAGCCATTGAGGAGAGACATTATCTCCGAGAACCATACCCTGTTCAGCCAGTGCGGTGCTATCCGTAAGAGGCAGGACCCTTGCTGACGAACTCTTGCCAAGACTCCCGGGAGCAGGGGAAATGGGGGAAGTGCATACAGGCGTATTCCGGGCCATGTATGTGCCATCGCGTCCAGACCCAGGGGAGCTGGGTGACTCAAAGAGAAGTAGAGGGGACATTGCGCTGTCTGTTGAGAGGCGAAGAGGTCCACTTCTGCACTGTAAAATCACACCCAGATTTGTTACACTACCTCGGGGTGGAGTTTCCACTCCCCCATTGGTATTTTCTGTTTGGAGAGTAAATCTGCTCCCACATTCAGGCATCCAGGGAAATAAACTGCCCTGACTGACAGGAGCTTGTGATGTTGGATTTGGGACATGACCGTCTTGATAGTTAGCATCTTGAACTTGAACGCCCTGACTGAGCGATTCAAGCCTCAAAGATCTAAGATTAGACGCAACCCCCCCACCCTTCTTGGGAACCAGGAAGTATCTGCTGTAATAACCAGACTCTTTCTCTGGAAGGGGAACATGTTCTATGGCCCCTTTGACCAAGAGATTTTGCAGTTCTTTCCACAGTAGACATGCTTGCTCTGGTTTCATGGTAGTGGAAACCACGCCGTTGAAATGCGGAGGACGGCGAACAAATTTAATTCTGTAGCCTTTTTCTACTGTTCTTAGGACCCACATAGAAATACCTGGCAGAAGTTTCCATGCTGCCAGTTTCTCTGAGATGGGTATTAATTTTGACACTTCCTGTTGAGGGGACGTTGAGTGTTCCGTGTCCTGGACTAAGGCAGGAAGCAACAGTACACCCAACATATCACTGGAAGCCTCTAACTCCCAGAGGTGGAGGGAATGGAGAGGTTTCATGGGGGTATTGGGAGGGTCGAAGTGGATGATACATGCGCCCCGTCCTGAGGGGGGCTACCCCCACAAGGCTGGGTGCATGACCATTAGGGTTTTTTTCCTCTTAGAAATGACTGCACTGAGGTCTTGCTTTGGGGGCTGCTGAGGGCGACGAGCCGGTTCCCAGTCTTTACGAGGGGGAGCACGACTCGTCACGCTTTGTTTCTGAGCCTCCCTTCTAGAAGGACCGGGGTGGGGAGGGGTGGCCGACAGCCCCTCCCCCTGAGTGCAGCAAGGAAGGAATTGCCCGAAGGCTTCCTCGTGATTTTTCGCCTCCTGGAACCTGGTGATAACTACATTAATAGCGTCACCAAATAAGTCAGAAGGCAAAACCGGGGCATCGAGAAGGAAAACTTTGTCTTTGTCACTGATGCCCAACAGGTTAAGCCATAAGTATCTCTCTGTGCTGACTCAAGCAGACATAGACCGGCCAATGGTGCAGGCCGTCTGCTCGGTTGTGCAGAGAGACAGCTTCATGGCTCGACGAAGCTTGGAGAAAGCCTCCTCGTCGATCATGGTGCCCGCACTCAGGTCCTTCAGCAGATCCGCTCTTAAACTGACAAAGTCTACGGTAACTCAGATAACCTCTCTGTACAATTGTGCTGAGAAGAATATCATCACACCTCTGAATGCTGTTCTGAGATGTGGGTTGGTGCTGTTTTGGTGGCACGAGGGGGACCTACACAATATTAGGCAGGTGGTTTTAATGTTGTGGCGGATCAGTATATGTATTAATTTTGATGATATATTTGATTATACATTGATTCTGTACATACCAAAAGTAATAAAAGTTTGTTTATGGTCTTCAGATAGAGCAGAAACTGAAGGAGGCCAGTTTGCCAGAAGGTGTCACTATGTCATGGAGAATGTCTGGTGAAAATGTCTTTCAGAGGAGGTGGTATCAGAACAATAATGTTCCTAAGAATCTGTGCAAATAAATATAAACAGATACAATTGTTACAATGTGTTTCTTAAGAGTAGTAGTTCACGGCATGTTCACGATCAAAAATAGACAAAATTCATAAAACATGGACAGAATGGCACACTGAAATAAATGCTTCCATGTATTTATATTAGAAAAGACAACGTTTTGACAACCTGGGTCTTCATCACTGCCCCAAGAAGTTACATGCGTCCAATTTTTTGAGTTTAAACAGAAATTTGAAGCTTATAATTGTATATAAGCACTTACATATTAAATTTTGTTCAGTCATAATAGGGTTTGTTTATATTCAATTTCATGGTAATGAAGTTGTAAAATTGGCAATAACTTTACACTGAAAAAGACTTGTAAGTGATTTTCAAACACACCAGTTTTAAACTCATATCCTTTATGTCTATACACTTGACCGAGGTAAAGACAGTTTCAGGTTGGATATTCAATGGATATTCGCCAACAGCTATTAAGGACTATCAACATAGTGACAAACCGATGTTTCAATTATTAATAGCTCTTTACCCATTACTCCAAAAACTGGTTCTAGCTGACCCGATGGAAGAGAAATATATTGCACACACTTTGTTTTTGTTGCACTATTTTAAATTATATATTAAAATTGGTTAAATTAAATAGCTGCTTAGTCATATGACCTACAACCCTCAAACTACTTTAAGAACATTCACTCACTACTCTTCTATATTGCACACCCTTTTGTTTGTCCATTTTCATCTCGGGTGATTGTACCTCAATTTTTATATATTTTTCATAGTTGCAAATTTATTTGGCTCTCTGGCCATGTGACCTACTGACCTCAAACAAGGTTCAGAGTATACACTAACTACCCTTCTAT
This sequence comes from Moxostoma hubbsi, assembly GCA_032164185.1. Taxonomy (NCBI): domain Eukaryota; kingdom Metazoa; phylum Chordata; class Actinopteri; order Cypriniformes; family Catostomidae; genus Moxostoma; species Moxostoma hubbsi. The sequence goes on from JAVLUX010000099.1 coordinate 2,854,744, forward strand.
ATTGCACACCCTTTAGTTTGTCCTTTTTCATCTCACATGATTTAAATGTAAATTTATGTTATTTAGAATTTCAGTAGCTCCTTGGTCATGGTCACTTGTTTAAGGTCAGCAGGTCACATGACCAAGGAGCTACTGAAATTAGAATTTAAAAAAGTTTGTACTTTGTTTACACTCCCTAATTAATTAAACAAGGAATATGGAATGCTCACATGTTTATTAGTGCTGGAAAGAGAATTATCCAACATGAAACTGTCTTTACCTCAGTATACTTTTGAAACAGTGAATATTTTAACATTCACATTCACTTCCATTATAAGTGCCTCACTGGAAACAAGTTTTCATTTTAGCTTTTTTTAAAGAAAAGGAGGGATGAGTCAAGATTATTATTAATATTATTTTTATATATTTAATTTTTTTTTGTGGTAATCAACATTATGACACAAATGCCGTGTGGTGTGGCAATAGTTGTTGAGTGGGTGTGTGTGTGTGTGTGTGTGTGTGTGTGTGTGTGTCTCCCGTACTTCTGTTTGTGTCCAAACATTTGACTGGAAGTATAAGTGCATATTACTGTTTCTGCTGTGTTAATAATAAATGCAATTGCAATATCAAGAATGTTCAAATGTCATTCTGCTTTTATTTTTTTTAAATGTATTATTATTTTAATTTTTTTTACACATACTGGTTAATTTGGTAATTTTAGAATAATTAAAAAAATTATGATTTAAAATCAACTTAATTAAATTTTTTAAGCGAATTGTTTTCTAAATGGGGCCCCGGGTTTGTTGTGTTGCTTGGGGCCTCAGAAATCATAAATCCACTTCAGCTTCTCTATTATTATTCCAATATTGCATTATATAATAAATTTTTACAGTCTCTTTCTGGGAAAAACAAAACAAGCCGTATTTTACAGTTATAAGACTGAGGCTCTGCAGAGAAACATATACTTCTGTGATGAGGAGGAGGGCGTGGCCGGGCCGTAACGATGAACGCCTGATGCTGAATCAGCCCAATCAGTGGGAGAGGGATAAAGAGGAGCCAGGGATGCCAGCTCGAGAGAGAGAGAGACGCACATGGCCACGCTGTGTTTTATGTTATGTTTAAGTTCAGTTATCTAATTCAAGTTATGTTGACTGTCAATTGATTTTATTATATTGCATAATATTTGCATGCAGCGTTTCAACGAGAAAATGACGTTCATATTTCAGACCGTCAGCTTGTAATCTGATGCACAATTTAACATGGACCCTCTGCGGGATTATATGTACCAGTTCACACTGAACACGCACACATGTGAATACACAGATGCCCCCTTAAATACTTGCTGTCTAGTACCTCAAGTTGATAGTATACTAAAGTGTTGCACTGATAACATTATTGATGGCCGAGCTCGGATCTCCAATCTCATACTTATAAATCTCATTCTGATTCTTTTCACTCTTCATATCACCAACCCCTGAGCTGGACTGGGATTAGAAATCGCCCCGGGATTTTACATGGCCACTGGCCCAAAAGTCGTTGTGCGGGGTGGGTGGGACGTTGTTCGCTGTCCTCTTCTGCATATGCAAGTGAATGGTGACCAAAACTTTGAATTAATCCATAAAACTAGAGTGGTTTAATCCATATCTACTGAAGCAATCCAATCGGTTTTGGGTGAGACCGATTGACATCAGCAGCCTCCGTGTCGATCATGATTTCATGATCGATTACACTTCCTAGCGCCATCTAGAGCTCTGTGCATGCATCAAGCACTAGGGAGTGTAATCGAGCTAGAAATCATTGTCTTGCATAGAGACTGCACTGGCAAGATAAAAAGGAGTTACATTTTGGTAACTAATCTTCTTTTTGGAGCTTCAAATGTCTGGCCACCATTCACTTGCATTGTACAGACCTACAAAGTTTAAATATTCTTAAAAAAAAGCCAATTGTGTTCTACAAGAAAAAAAAAAAAGAAAGTCACACATCTGGGATGGAAGGATGGTGAGAAAATGATGAGAGAATTTTCATTTTTGGTGAACTATTCCTTTAACTTAAAGGTGCAATATGTAAAATTTTTCATGTAATATTTGTCTTTTTTTGCCAATGTATCAACAGCTTAACGCAACTTAAAATCTGAGCCCTTCCCTGACTTCCTAGGTGAAAAGTAATTACTTCAAACTACAGTCTCTCATAGTCAGATCTATATCCGCACTTTTTTTTAACCCTGTTCCAGCACTGGAAAGTCAAATATAATATATAGTCTCAAAGTTTGTAATAAAATAATCATAAGTGTGTCATTTTAATTATGTTACCTCATCTGTCAGCATGATGCCGGTGAATCACTTTCAGTCTCTTTGTAGGTTACGTCATTGTTTTGGTCAATGCTCATGTCTCTATTGAGTGTGTGCGTGATCACGAGCAACAGATAGCTGCTGCAGTTCACTAATAACACGGGTTTCTGAATCTTACAGACTGCACCTTTAAGGGTTCCTCTGCAACTGGATCAAATCTTTGCTTTTGCAGTTCAAGTGTCTCTCTCCACTGGCTGCCGGTTCATGCACGTATTAAATTCAAGGCCCTGATGCTGCATACAGAACAGTCACTGGGTCTGCTCCAGCATACCTAAAAACATTTATGCAGAGCTACACTCCCACCAGAAGCCTGCGGTCGGCTAAGGAATGTCACCTTGTTGTACCAAAACAAAGAGGCACCAAAACACTTTCCCGGAATTTCAGTTTTATCATATCACGTTGGTGGAATAACCTCCCCAACTCAATCCGTGAAGCTGACTCACTCTCTATCTTCATAAAACGGCTAAAAACACATCTTTTCCAAGAGTATTTAACCAGACACTAAAAAAATACAATACAAAATAAATAAAAATATTAACAATTCTTGTTGCACTTAAATCGGTTTTGTATACTATTGTGATGATAGTGAAACTTTGTAGTATGGCACTTTTCGTACCACTGTCTAAGATGATTCGCTGATGTTTTTCCTCTTTTGTAAGTTGCTTTGGATAAAAGCATCTGCCAAATGAATAAATGTAAATGTAAATGTAAGTTATTTTTGCATACATTTAATTTTGAAGAGAACTTGCAAGTAGACGCCATCCATATAAAAGCAGAAAAAAGATGTGTGTGGTGTAGGTCGGACTGGAGTAGACATCTGTCCAGGTTGACAAAGGTTAAGGCCAACATCTGTAAGTTCCTTTTCTTCAACTGGGGCTCACAGAAAAACACAAACTAAAATAACAACAACAATAATAATAAAAATTCAATTCATATATTGCCATGTAACCAGTGCTGGATTGGTAATCTGGCATGCCGGGCATTTTCCCGGTGCGCCAACACTTTGTGGCTGATCAGGGGCTGACTGGCCATCGTAAGAAATGAGCGGGCCGGTGGGTCGGCCGCGAAACAGGCCGAATGGGCCGCAATAAGCTAAAATGAGCCGGCGCATTATGCAGAACAGAACACAAAACGGCTCCATGATATGCAGAAAAGGACAGTGAATTTTTGGGTGAACTACTCCTTTAAGCATCTCCCTTCAACATGATTTCATGACATTTTGTATGTACTAGCAGAGGTATATTCTCTTACATTTGCCATTATAGCCATTTTCCATTTTGTGTAGCTTAACAGCTTTTGCCGCACATCAGAAATATATTCTTTAGTCTAACCCACTGTGATTGATGATTAAGGGAATTTGGCCTGTGTGTTACCTCATATATATATATATATATATATATATATATATATATATATATATATATATATATATATATATATACCCCTTTGAAACAGGAAGTTATATCCTTGTGGTTTGAGTACAATGATAATGTATGTTTATATGTTTGGTTATGCTTCTATTCAGAACTGGAAGTGATGACACGGGCTGTGATAAAGTCCTATATAATGGACCACAACAGCTGTGATTGGTGCACTTTGTAACCAGAGACTTGTGATATGTGTCGATGCAACGTACAGTTACATTTTTGAAGAGGTGCACGTCAGGCTATGGCAAGGTTTGACACAGAAGTAGAAATTGCCCTTAAAAGAATAGTTAATCTTTCACTTGCATATTTCTCCTTGTTTTGTTTTTGGTGATTCACATTCTTCATGCATATCGGCCCTACTGGGCAGGGAGAAGAATTTCAAGAAAAAAAGGAGTTAAATTTTTATATTTCTCACCCACACCTGTCATATGACTTCTGAAGACATGGATTAAAACACTGGAGTCTATTATTCTGGCTTTGTGTTATTTGAGCATCAAAATTTTGGTCACCATTCACTTTGTATGGACCAACAGAGCTGAAATATTCTTCTAAAAATCATCTTTTGTGTACAGCAGAAAAAAAGAAAGTCATAGACATCTGGGATGGCACGAGGGTGTGTAAATGATGAGAGAATTTTCATTTTTGGGTGAATTATTCCTTTAAGAGATTAAAGATTAAGATGACGGTTGCAGAATATCAACTGTGAATTTAAAACAAATGTGAGACAAAGGTTTCTCAGGAAAAAAAAAATCAATACTTTATTGGTTTCAAAACCTAAAGAACAACATTAAATAACAATATCAAAAAGGTTAATGAAATCTAGAACATAAAACTAAATCAAACTAAAGACCAGAATTAAGAACAGACAAACATCACAAAGCCCTGATAACAGTACCAAACATAAACTTATGTATTTTAAGGTTATGTAATATTGTATATTCCAAATATATATATTGACAAATAAAATAAAGTTTAAAAAAGAATGAAACATGTATAATAAAATAAAAGTGAAATAATGAACAGGAATGTAAGAAAAGTCTTCTGAACGTTTTTAAAGAGATTCAAATTGAAGTTTCTTCTTCTGTTACTGCAAACTGACTTTGATCTTCAACAGATGAAACTATCAAATACAAAAACAATATTATAAACATGTCATTGAATGTCTCGGTTACTGTCGTAACTGCCGTTCCCTGATGGAGGGAACGAGACATTTTCTCAATGTAGTGAGACTAGTGGTCTCTCTTGAGAGCCTTGCCTCTTATCTTTGAGAAAAGGCCAATGAGAATTGGCAAACAGAATTTGCATGCCCCTCCCCCGGACATATGGGTATAAAATGAGGGAAGCGTGCATCTGTTCAGACAGGTTTTGAGCTGAGGAGCTGAGAATAAGGTCCCGGCCATTTCAGCGGCTTAGTACAGTGTTGTGACAAGTGGGACACAATGTCTCTACGACTAAAGGGAGACACGGATCCGCCAACAGGGGGACTGTACTGTGGAAAATACATCACAGGAGATATAGGAATAATCAGAACCTGTGGAGCACCTATTCCAGCACAGGCAAGTTGTTCCATGCGGTGGGTCTGGCTGCAAACTTCCTCCACTGAGAGGGCAAGGGAGGAAGGACACCCAGGGTCCGTGACTTTTGGGCTCGACTGGGGGACTTGAGTGCACGTCTTCACCTCATGGGAGGGGAAAGGCTCTATGTGCAATCGATAAACCTGGCCAGATGTTGGATCTGTCAAAATACGGGACGAGACTGGCTCAACCATCCATCCATCCATCCATCTTCAACCGCTTATCCGAAGTCGGGTCACAGGGGCAGCAGCTCCAGCAGGAGGCCCCAAACTTCCCTATCCCGAGCCACATTAACCAGCTCTGTCTGGGGGACCCCGAGGCGTTCCCAGGCCAGTGTGGAGATGTAATCTCTCCACCTAGTCTTGGGTCTTCCCCGAGGCCTCCTCCCACCCGGACATGCCTGAAACACCTCCCTAGGGAGGCGCCCAGGGGGCATCCTTACCAGATGCCCAAACCACCTCAACTGACTCCTTTCCACGCAAAGGAGCAGCGGCTCTACTCCGAGCTCCTCACGGATGACTGAGCTCCTCACACTATCTCTAAGAGAGAAGCCTGCCACCCTTCTGAGGTAGCCCATTTTGGCCGCTTGTACTCGCGACCTAGTTCTTGTGGTCATGACCCAACCTTCATGACCATAGGTGAGGGTAGGAACAAAAATTGACCGGTAGATCGAGAGCTTTGCCTTCCGGCTCAGCTCTCTTTTCGTGACAACGGTGCGATAGAGCGAGTGCAATACTGCCCCCGCTGCCCCGATTCTCCGGCCAACCTCCTGCTCCATTGTCCCCTCACTCGTGAACAAGACCCCGAGGTACTTGAACTCCTTCACTTGGGGCAATACCTCCTTCCCTACCCAGAGTATGCACTCCATCAGTTTCCTGCTGAGAACCATGGCCTCAGATTTAGAGGTGCTAATCCTCATCCCAGCCACTTCACACTTGACTGCCAAGCGGTCCAGTGAGAGCTGAAGGTCACGGACCGATGATGACATGAAGACCACATCATCTGCAAAAAGCAGCAATGAGATCCTCAGCTCACCGAACCGCACACCTTCCCCACCCCGACTACGTCTCGATATCCTGTCCATGAATATCACAAACAGGAGTGGTGACAAAGCGCAGCCTTGGCGGAGACAAACCCCCACATGGAACGAACTCGACTTCGTTCCGAGGACCCGGACACAGCTCTTGCTTCGGCCTTACAGGGATTGGATCGCCCTAAGAAGGGACCCCCCCACCCCATACTCCCACAGCACCTCCCACAGTCTCTCCCGGAGGATCCGGTCATACGCCTTCTCCAGATCCACAAAACACATGTAGACCGGATGGGCATACTCCCAGGCCCCCTCCAGAATCCTTGCGAGAGTAAAGATCTGGTCCGTCGTTCCACGGCCAGGATGGAACCCGCATTGTTCCTCTTCAATCCGAGGTTCGACAATCGGCCGAACCCTCCTCTCCAGCACCTTGGAGTAAACTTTACCAGGGAGGCTGAGAAGTGTGATACCCCTGTAGTTGGCACACACTCTCTGGTCCCCCTTTTTGAAGAGGGGAACCACCACCCGTTCTGCCACTCCTTAGGCACTGTCACAGATTTCCACGCGATGTTGAAGAGGCGTGTCATCCATGACACCCCCTCCACATCCAAAGCTTTCAGCATTTCTGGTCGGATCTCATCAATCCCCGGGACTTTGCCACTGTGGAGTTGTTTGACTACCTCAGTGACCTCCCCCAGGGAAATAGAATCTGATCCCCCATCAGCCTCCGGCTCTGCCTCTAGCATAGAGGGCGTGTTGGGATTTAGGAGTTCTTCAAAGTGTTCCTTCCACCGCCCAATAACCTCCTCAGAGGTTGAGGTCAACAGCGTCCCATCTTTGCTGTATACAGCTTGGATGGTTCCCCGTTTCCCCCTCCTAAGGTGGCAGACAGTTTTCCAGAAGCAGTTTCGTGCGGACCGAAAGTCCTTCTCCATGGCTTCTCTGAACTTTTCCCACACCCACTGCTTTGCCTCCCTCACGGCTGAGGCCGCAGCCCTTTGGGCCTGTCGGTACCTTGCAACAGCCCTCAGGATCATAAGGGCACACAAACCTCTCCACCACAATAAGGTGCTTGTTCCCGGAGAGGACCAGGGCTCAACCAGGAGATTGTAAAATCTTACGAAAGCATTGGGTGCTGCCCAGCCCACCACTCTGCAGATGTCTGCTAGAGATGTGCCATTGGCCAGTGCCCATGAGGATGCCACACTCCTTGTAGAGTGTGCTCATCCTTCCACAGGGGAATTTGCCAGGGAGGTGCTGTCGTGAGGAGCATTTGATCCGAGAGCCTAGTCTGAGTGGGCCAGCGGGGGGGCCACGAGACTGACTTGTTCCTCGACGTCCTTGACCTCGCACAGGACTTGAGCAAGTAGGCTTACTGGGATAAAAGCGTATTTGCGCAGCCCCTGGGGCCAACTGTGTGATTCTGTCAGAGAGTACCAGAGTGGGCAGTGGGTGGAATCGCGGGAGGCAAACAGATCTACCTGTGCTCTGCCAAACTGAGCCCAAATCAGCTGGAATACCTGAGGGTGGAGTCTCCACTCTCTGCTGAGCATTACCTGTCATGACAGCGCGTCCACTGTGGTGTTTAGGTTACCTAGGATATGAGTGGTGTGCAGCGACCTCAGCCGCTGCTGACTCCAAATGAGGAGATGGCAGGTGAGTTGTGACATGCGTTGAGAGCAAATGCTGCCCTAGCGATTTATATACTCTAGTGTTGCTTTGTTGTCTGAGCGAATCAACTCGTGCTTGCCACGGATTAACGGCAGAAATCTGCACAGGCCAAGAAATACAGCCAGCAACCCAGCCGGGGCCCCTTCCAGGAGCCAGCACGTTGCACACAGCACCCCAGCCCATCTCAACACCTGCTGTAGGGGGGCTCCTATCCGTATAAAACAGAGGTCTGTCCAAGGGCTGAATAAGTGACAGCAGGAAGGGGTGAGGGTCACACGGTATGTGCCGTGACACCGTGCCCATCTCGGAACTCGAGTCTGAAGCAAGTGCTGAAGCAGTACCCTATGCATCAATGCGAGCATCGTGACCATCGCTGAGGATGTCATATGCACCAGGAGCCTCAGAAATTATTTCAGTGGAACCACTGTGCCCAGTCTGAACGAACTCAGGCAGTTCAGCACTGACTGTGCTTGCTGGCTTGTGAGGCATGCTGTCATGTTTCTAACTCCATGCCAGGAAAAGTAATGCTCTGAACCGGGGAGAGCTTGCGCTTTTCTCAGTTGACCCAAAGCCTTAAATGAATGAGGTGCATGAGCACCAGGTCCCTGTGCGCACAGAGCATCTGTCGAGAGTGTGCTAAGTTTAGCCAGTCATCGAGGTAGTTGAGAATGCGAATTCCCACTTCCCTTAATGTGGCTTACCTTTTTTTACCCGTATGTCTAGGGGAGGGGCATGCAAATTCTGTTTGCCAATTATAATTGGCCTTTTCTCAAAGAAAGAGGTATCAGAGGCTCTCAAGAGATACCCCTAGTGTCACCACATCGACACAACGTTGAGTGAGTGACAGAAGGGGAACTAGACTTTCATATTGTTTCCTCTGCTGTTATTGTCTTTGTGAATAAAGATTTCATCTGTTAATTAAATTTATATTTTACCTCTTGCTATGTAGCATTTGAACACCAGCACAACTGTCACGATCAGATATGGACAAACTGCCAGAAGAGAACTGAGAATGTGTAAGAGAAACACATAATCTGCTGACACTGAAAAACAGACACACATGCACATGATGATTGAGTATATCTGAACAAGTGCACATGAATGACTAGAAAAGAGAGAATAAACTCTCACCTGTGACTGAGATCCAGCTCTCGGGTGACTGTCCTCTCTCTCCATGTTTACAGGAGTAGAAACCCTCATGTGACTTTGAGACAGTAGGGATGCTCATCTCTCCTGTCGTCTGTTTCTGGAGGAGTGATCCATCTTTATAGAAATCAGCTGTGAGGATTGAGGAGTTTGTAGATCGATGTAAACAGTGTAGAGTCAGAGTATCTCCCTCAATCACAGGATGAACAGAACTCTCCAGAATCACATCACCATCTACACAACAGAGGAAATGGAGAAACAGCAGGATGAAGTTTAAGCACATATTTAAAGTAACATATTCAGCTCTGTTTTAAGTATAAGTATCATGACACTATATCTGCTGTTATATAGACTCACCATGTACTGTGATGTTAATATGAAGACTGTGTTCTCCAGATTGAGACTGACACCAGTACACTCCAGTGTCAGATGTTTTAAGGGAGCTGATTTCACATGTAGATCCTGTAGATGAACAATCTTTCATTCTCTCACTGTCTGTGTTTCTTCTCACTGTCCATCCAGTGGAGTTATTGTGATCCTCACAATTCAGAGAGAGAGAATGAGATGAGAAGTGTTGACTTCTGCTGGGACTGATGATCAGAGACACTGAGGGACGTTGAGCTGAAATTAAGTTCAAAAAAATACTGCAAGATAAATCCCTGTAGAAACTTATAGGTGAAAAATCGACATGAAAACTGACAAGGAGCCAGTGCAAAGACTCCAGGATAGGAGCAATCACCTGCGACATTGACCCACAATGCATCACTGTAGTTTGTGTAGTAAACTGGTTCTCCTCTTCCAGCTCTACACCAGTACTGACCTCCATCAGACACTGAATCAATATGGACTCTGTAGGAGTTTCTTTCTGTCTTCTTGTTCTCAGAGTTGTGTGTGTGTTTGTACCAGTAAAAGTCCCATCCAGCGGTCTGAGTCATGTGACAGATCAGAGTCACCGTGTTTCCTGTCAGTGCAGCTCCTGCAGTATCTGATGTGAGTTCAGGATTGAGCTTTGAGTCTGTGGTGAAGAACATTTGGGTCATTAATAAACAGAGTTCATCTTCTGCTCGTCTTTACTACAGTAATTACTCACCTTTAACAGAAAGAATAACACATGTGTTCTGTGATGTTGCTGGTCTTCCATCTCTCTTTCCTCGACAGCAGAACTGATGTTGATCAGACTCAGTAGCTCCTCTGATAGTGAGAGTGTTTGTGTTTACAGTATAACGCTCAGACTCAGACACGACAGTTCTGTCTTTATACCACTCATATCTCCAGTTACTGTAATCAGACTCAATGTCACACTTCATGATCACTGTCTCTCCAGTGAAAACAGATGTTTCTGGATGTACAGTGAGTTTATCTGTGGGGAAATCTGTACAGAGAAGGAAATATTTACTCAGAGCTCCTGATAAACACTCAGTACAAACTGAATAAACTTTGTAAAAGTCTACAGAGATGCGCACACACCTGATACTGTGAGTGTAAGTTCATCACTGGTGTGTGTGTAGCGTGATCCTCTTGTCTCTCCTCTACAGCTGTATTTACCACTGTGAGATTTGTCAGATGTGATTCTGTACACTCTCTCAGTGCTGACTGGATTGACTGAATCATCTTTAATCCAGCTGTATCTCCACTCAGTGTGTGTTTGTGTCTGTATGTCACATGTGAGAGTGACTGTCTCTCCTCTGAACACATGATGATCTGGATTTACACGCACTTCAGGTTTTGGTCTCGCTGTGTATGAACCAAAACACATATTGATGATTTATGTAATTTGTTATTTAATGTAATCTCACTCAAAATCAGATAAAGTAAATCAGCACCTTTAACTGTTACTTGAACTGTGTTACTGAACTGTGTGTAGTAGTTTCCTCTTTGTGCTCTGCATCTGTACGGTCCTCCATCAGAGACTTTCACTGATCTGATTGTTTTAGTTCCTGCAGCATCACTGGATTCAGAGTTTGAGTCTTTATTCCAGTGAATCGTCCATCCAGTTGAGTGTGTGAACGTACAGCTCAGAGTAACTGTGTCTCCAGTGAACACTGAACTCTGGGGCGACACAATCACAGCTGGTGTTGGTTTATCTATGAGTATATGAGACAGTTCAGTGACAAAGACTTTAAGAATCAGTGAAGAATCAGTCTTCATCAGTTGCTTCTCAGTTAATCTGTGCATCATTCATTTCATCTACAGAGTTGAATGTGAACACTCACCTGATACAGTCAGTGTAACAGCATCACTGATGTCTGATCTCTGTGAGTCACTGATTTTCTCTCCTCTACAGCTGTATTTACCACTGTGAGATTTGTCAGATGTGATTCTGTACACTCTCTCAGTGCTGACTGGATTGACTGAATCATCTTTAATCCAGCTGTATCTCCACTCAGTGTGTGTTTGTGTCTGTATGTCACATGTGAGAGTGACTGTCTCTCCTCTGAACACATGATGATCTGGATTTACACGCACTTCAGGTTTTGGTCTCTCTGTATAAAACACAAGGAAATATTCATCTATTTTACAATAATACAAGAATTAGACTGTAATCAGTTCATCTGAAGATTATGAAGATTTGAATCATTGAAATAAATGTAATAAGTTCAACAACACACATATCCACCTTTTCCTGAACGCAGAAGTGTTTCACGATTCGCCTGTTTTTAATTTCCGTCTCCAGTGTTTTCACTCACATCGGTGTATATTCTGAGCGGGTAATGTGATGCTTAAAGTGTTACATTTATAAACATGTGACTTTAAAGTGCCGATAGTTAAACAGAGTCGAGATGTAATGACATCGATGCTTTAGAGACAAATGTTGTGTAGGTGAACACTTGTCTTGATGAGGAGATTTATTAGAATATTCAAATGGACATTTTAATATAAAGTAAAGTATCCTCAGTGGACATCAGCACGATGTTTTCTGCTTCATGGATGTGTAATGTGGTGAGCAAGAGACAGACACAGTGAGTGTGGCATCAAGCCTCAAAGAGGCATTTAATGGAAATAATAAACGTAAAATGTCCAAAAGTGGTATCAAGGTAATCTCTCTTACACACACACACACACACACACACACACACACTCTCTCTCTCTCTCTCTCTGTTGCATGCTGGGAGTGAGTCGATCTGAGAGTGAAGCGGTGGAGCAAGTGTGGAAAATTTTGGTGTTTTTCTATTTTACACACACAATCTCTCTCTCTCTCTCTCTCTCTCTCTCTCTCTCTCTCATACACAAAAACATACATACACACACACACACACACACACACTCACACACACAAACAAACACACACTCACACACACCCACACACGCCTCTACTGCCGTGACGTCATCTTAAACACGACACAAACTGACCAAAACAATAACACGAGCGCTAGCTGTTAGCTGCTAGCTCATTGTGCTGCATAAAGCAGTTGTTGATGGTGATTTTACACAAGTGTATCAGTTCAATTGATCTGGTTGTTTTAGAAGTTTTCCAGTATCTGCTCAACTAAATAAAGTGAAGCTTTCAATCAGAGTATAGAGTTAACGTAACAAAACGTCCCATCCTCCATCATGAACTCCAGCCATGACCGAGTCCAGCGCACTCTCCCTCCTATTGCTCGCCGGTCTAGATAGTGTCCATTTGGTCAAACCACTTCCACGTTTCCTTGTTCTGTCGGAAGGTCCAGTATTTTCCGTGTGCGGCCAACAGCTGAGACACTTCCTGACAGACGTTTTAGTTTTGTGTCGATTCGTTCCTTGCTAACGAGAGGACTGTCTGCATCTCATTTATTGATCACGGCGTGGTTTTGCAGCCATTTCTTTTTACAATTCGAAAGTCACGTGAATAAATGATACTGCTATCACTGTTGCTAACTTTAAAACTAGCGGGTTGATGTCGCATGTAGCAAATCCAAATCCAGTGATGCTGGTAGTGACGATTCTCTCTGACCAATCAGTGATCTGCAGGTTTTTATGTCACATTTAGTATTGGCTCGGCTCGCTTGGAAGCTCGACTGAAGTGGTACTAAAAACACGTACCAGGTACTAGATACTATCCACAGTGGAAAACCCCAAAAAGTGAGCAGAGTCAATTTTAAATTGAAAAAAGCTTTTGAATATTTGCATATTAAGTTTGATTACACTTAATTTTAAGGTGTCATTGTTACAGTGTATTTATACATTTAAATACTGAGTAATATTAATTAACAACATGTACTTACTATACGATTTGGGTAAAGATTATGGTTTGGTTTAGGTTTAGTTGCATGTAATTATGTGGACTCGGGACAGTACCGGTTAAGTGTACAATATTTGTTGGTGTGATTGTGGCTCTATGTGGGCAGTGTCGGCTCAGTTTTAGCACCCGGACTTGGGCCGATTGTGCGCGTCATTCATTGCCGTGTTTCACAAGAGTCCGTCAACCGCAAGTGGGCCGAGTTATTTCTTCTGGCCTGCCGGATCTGGGCCATTATTGAGCCAAACCTTTTCGGCTACCTGGATATCATTGCTTATTACATTTCTGTCAAACAGAAAGAATATTATATAATTACTTCTTTAAGTAATTCCCATCTGTGTTAAATTTTAGGATCTTAATCTTATATGTTATTGATCTCTCTGTCTAATATATTTCCTTTCACTCATCCTAATTTTCCTCCTTGATATTATTTCTCTCCACTCTATGCTTGAATTCATGGGACTCTAATGTGTCTTTGTAATTTGATTTAAGGCTGTAATTATAATTCATCTAAAAGTGTGTTATTTTGTTTCTTAATAAAGGATGAGAAAATTAATTCATATAATGCAAATATTAGTTATGTTTAGAACAATTAGTGGTTAAAATCAGTAAACTAATTGAGTGCGTATGATTATATACAATATTTATCAGTTTATTCATTTCAATATATTTATAATATGAGGAAAATAAAACATTTAGTTATTTTGGGTCTTATGATCTTGACAATTATGCCATGTTGTGCCAAATAAAGTCATTAAATTAGTAGTCTGAGTAACCCCTCCCCCATCCCAAATGCCCACCAATGATACCCCTCAAACCACCCTAATAAACCCGTAAGAATCTGGCGTGATTGTGGATGATTGTCTACAGTGCTGAAATAAATCAGTCGCTACATCTGAAATGTGTTCAACTCATTTTATATTCAGACAAACTTTTAATGTTTTATATTCTTTCACAAACAATATTGAAAGACTTTTACTTCATTTAATAATTAAAACTCTTTGCAGATGTAACTTTAAACATATTTTAAAGTGTATCCCGTGTATTCTGATGTACAACATGGATGTCTGTGGGTGAAACACCGGATGTCCACTGACTCTAGAACCGCCCCTGTGAGATGAGCGTTTGATGTTTTTATGACAGCGCTTCATCTGAGTATGTAGATGTCATGAAGTGATGGTCCAAGGTTTGTTATGTTCATATCATTCACTAATTTGAATTGTTCTGACAGACAACAACTTCACAAGTTGATCCTGAAAGTCATTTTGACTCCAAATAACACTTAAATGTTTGTTGTTCTCCGTCTGAATCACTCGTTTCGGTAGTTTATACATTGTGTCTCGAGACCAGAAACACAAAACAGGCAATTACAATCATCATGTTTCGTCCAGTAGTTGCTCAGGAAAATGTCTAGGTTACGTATGTAACCTCCGTTCCCTGATGGAGGGAACGAGACGTCGTGTCGAAGAAGCGACACTAGGGGTCTCTCTTGAGCGCCGAAAGATGCCTCTGATCTATGAAAAAAGGCCAATGAGAGTTGGCGAACAGTATTTGCATACCCCGCCTCTGGATACGGATATAAAGGCAAGGGAAATACGCTCGTTCATTCAGGATTTTTCTGAGGAGCCGGGAGTGTACCGGGCACCTCAACGGCTCGGCTCAGCGACATGGCCGGGAAGACACGACGTCTCGTTCCCTCCATCAGGGAACAGAGGTTACATACGTAACCTAGACGTTCCCCGTCTGTCGCTCACTTCGACGTCGTGTCGAAGAAGCGACACTAGGGTTCCACTTCAAAACTCGCCATGCGCTGAGCCATGTACGTGTACTGCTTACACAGAAGCGGGCAGGTATTTCTACGTGCACAAGCGACCAACTGTGTTCAGGCTGCACGTACTCTTCCCCAATGCCCCAAAAAAGTCATCAGAATCCTTTTGGTTACCCTAGGGGGGAACAAGGTAACGCTCCCAACTAGGGAACGGGCCAAGCCTGGCTGGGCCTCTTTTCTCTCTATGTTTTCTCGGCATAGAGCAAGAGCAGCCGGGGCCCTTACCGCATCGAGGGAAGGGGGTCTTACCCGAATTCCTATTCTTTCAGGGGGAAAAGACCCTGCGGAGGCCACACCCACCTGGAAGGGGAGGTAGAGGTGGCAAAATACATCACATGGCCTCTTGGGTCACATGTGGGAAAAATGGCGCGGTGGTAGATCCAACCTCGAGGAGGGGGGAGTTGCTACAACACGATGACCGGTGGGCAGCAAAGGACTGCCTAAGGGAGACGCGGGTCAGCTCGTAAGGTGACCGTACCGCGGAAGTACACACAGGAGGTGTCCCGTAGGAGGCCTGATCTCTGGAGCACCTATTCCAGTAGGGGTAGCCGGAGGTACCCGTAGTGGACTGGGCCGGCAAGTTCCTCCGCTGAACTGCTGCGGGCCCGAGAGGGCTAGGGAGGAATCAACCAGGGACCTAGGTCTTCTGGGAAAGAAGCGCACTGTTTTGCCTCAGCAGAGGAAAACGGCGCTGGAAACAAGCGATTCACCCGGTCAGATCGTCGACGTGTACCGAGTTCTACGGGCTCGGACCTGAGAGAACACGGGACGAGACTGACTCAACCCTGAGATCGTAAAGGTGTTAGGTGCTGCCCAGCCCGCAGCTCTGCAAATGTCTGCTAGGGAGGTGCCCCTAGCCAGTGCCAATGAGGATGCCACGCTCCTAGTAGAGTGGGCTCGAACCCGCAAAAGGGGGGGTGGCACGGCCTGGGTGTGATAGGCCAACTGAATGGCATCCACCACCCAGTGAGACAACCTCTGATTGGAGACAGCGTTCCCTTTCTGCTGTCCTCCAAAGCAGACAAAGAGCTGCTCAGAGCGCCTGAAGCTCTGGGTGCGTTCCAGGTAGGCACGCAAGGCACGTACCAGACACAACAGTGAGAGGGCTGGGTCTGCCTCCTCCCGGGGCAGCGCTTGTAGGTTCACTACCTGATCTCCAAAGGGCGTGGTAGGAACCTTGGGCACATAGCCCAGTCAAGGTCTTAGGATCACATGAGTATCTGCCGGACCAAGCTCCAGGCAAGTGTCGTTAGTAGAGAACGCTTGCAGGTCCCCGACCCTCTTGATGGAAGCGAGCGCGATCAGCAGGGCCGTCTTTTTAGGAGAGGGCCCTGAGCCAACTGATTCTAGCAGCTCGGGGGGGGATCTCTGAAGACCGGCAAGGACCACCGAGAGATCCCAGGAGGGGAACAGGTTTGGCCGGAAGGGGTTTAACCTCTGGGCACCTCTTAGGAACCTGACGATTAAGTCATGCTTACCCAGAGACTTGCTGTCTACTGGGTCGTGGTGAGCTCCGATAGTGGCAACATACACCTTCAAGGTGGACGGGGACAGCATCCCCTCCAACCTCTCCAGTAGGAACAGGAGCACAGACCTAACTGCGCACCTCTGGGTCTTCTGCCCGGGAAGAACACCAATTCACAAACAGACGCCATTTCAGGGCGTAGAGTTGCCTGGTAGAAGGGGCTCTGGCAGGGCCAAAAGGACGGTCAACAACTAGAGGCAATTGATGTGCCAACGCAGCTAGGCCCCTTTCCAATGGCCTGAGGCTGCGTGCCCATTGCAAATGGCGCCCCAACCCGATCTGGAGGCGTCGGTCGTGACCAGGACGTGTCTGGACACCTGCTGTAGGGGTACTCCTGCCCGTAAGAAACAGAGGTCTGTCCAGGGGTTGAATGCTTGGCGGCAGGCGGGGGTGATTGATACCCGGTGCGTGCCGTGGCGCCATGCTTGTCTCGGGATTCGGGTCTGAAGCCAGTGTTGGAGCAGTGTCATATGCATCAACCCCTGCGGCGCGACCGCCGCGGAGGACGCCATATGCCCCAGGAGCCTCTGGAAAAGTTTTAAAGGGACCGCTGTGCCAGGCCTGAAGGCGGCGAGGCAGTTCAACACTGACTGGGCACGCTTGTTGGTGAGACGTGCCAACATTGAGACCGAGTCTAACTCCATCCCGAGAAAAGAGATGCTCTGAACTGGAGGAAGCTTGCTCTTTTCCCGGCTGACCTGAAGCCCCAAGCGGCTGAGGTGCCTGAGCACCTGGTCTCTGTGGGCACATAGTCACTCTCGAGAGTGGGCCAGAATAAGCCAGTCGTCGAGGTAATTGAGTATGCGGATGCCGGCTTCTCGGAGCGGGGCAAGAGCTGCCTCTGCGACTTTCGTGAAGACGCGAGGGGACAGAGACATGCCGAAGGGGAGGACTTGTACTGATATGCCTGGCCATCGAACATAAACCGCAGGAAGGGGCGGTGTCGAGGCAGGATGGAGACGTGGAAGTACGCGTCCTTCATGTCTACCGCTACAAACCAATCTAGATGCCGGATGCAGGTTAAGCGTGAGCATTTTGAATGGGAGTTTGTGCAACGCTTGGTTGAGAACTCGCAAGTCCAAGATTGGTCATAAGCCGCCGCCTTTCCTGGGTACGATGAGGGGGTCCGTGAGACGGGGGCGTCTGCTTCCTGCGGAGTGCTCGACGCTGGGGCTGAGAGCTGGGCCCGGGTTGAGGCGGAGCAGGGTGTTTCATAGCCGCAGGAGGATGCCCTCGGTGAGCAGACGGGGCATGGCCCATGGCGGCAGGCTTGCGGCGAGGCAGGGTGTGCGGTGGCCTCTGTCTGCCTCACCACTGAGGACTGCTGGGCAGAGTCATCAACGGTGGCGCTGAATGGCTGGAGCTGGGAGACGGGGGTGTGGGAGAAGGCGTGCCTTGTCTACCTCCCGCATTTCGACCAGGTCCATTCCACAGATGCGTTTCTGGACCACAAGGGGTGGCCATCGCCTGTTCGAGTGCCGGTGCTTCTGACCTCCGTGGCCCGGGGGCGCCTCCGTTGGTCATCCAGCGCAGTTCCTGCATCACAGCAAGAACAGGACTACCTAAGGTGCTAGTTTTGAAGTGCTTTGGCCTGGCGTTGGTTGCAGGAAGGGCCGTGGCGTGCAGAGTGGAGGCGGTCTGGGACCGTTCCACCGCGAAGGTAGTGAGAGCGGAGGAGCGAGGAAGCCTTGTCTTTGCTCAACTCGTCATGCACGTCCGAGAAGAAAGGAACCGGGGGGTGGCTGTGAGTGGCGCACCTGCCCGCGGTACCGATCAAGTAGCCCGGGAAAGCATAGCAGATCTCCGTGCGTCAGACTCAGGCTGGGCGGCAGACCCGAAGGTGGCGGGCCAGGCGAGTGATCAGCATCCAATGCTGCTGTAACGCTCTCCGATGCAGGGGTGATGTCATCCAATTCTGAAGCAAGCAAGCGTGCCGGGGAGGCGGGCAGTTCGAGGGGGTTTACACGGCGAACAGAGCCCGTCATTGTCCCCAAATCGCCTTCATCGCCCGCGGCGCCTGCGTCAATCCCGTAGGAAGGAGGCGAAGCGCGGGGGGCGGCTGAAGTGGCTTTCTCTCATTACAAAAGAAAGCCGTGCGACCGCAATGCTATAACGGCCATGTTCCCGCACTGAGAAGATGAACCATTGGAGAGAACGCTCATCCCGAGCTCAGACAGAAGCAAACAAGCGTGCCAGGGAGGCGGGTGATTCGAGGGGGTTTACCCGGCGAACCGCGCCCGTCATAGTCCCCAAATTGCCTTCATCGCCCGCGGCACCTGCGTCAATCCCGTAGGAAGGAGGCGAGGCGCGGGGGGCGGCTGAAGTGGCTTTCTCTCGTTACAAAAGAAAGCCGCGCAACCGCAATGTTGCCATGGCTATGTTCTCGCACTGAGAACATGAACCATTCATAAAACACTGCCCGCATGTGATCGCAGCCCAGGCATGCAAGGCAGTTTTACGGTCCGTGAGAGGTGGGGAGAAACATCGCATCCAGAAACTACACAGGGGCGGAAATCACATCTTTATAAAGACGCGTCCTGAAAAGGACGTTCAACGCTGCTGTGTAATGCTCTTTCAGAGAAATAAACTCTTTTTAATGAGAAAATCACTCTTTCAATGTAACTCTTTCAAACTCTGCGCTGTCGAAGCGCCCAGGGGCAGACTGCGCGCCGACAGTGAAGAGAAAAGCCACTGGAGTGCGCCGTAGATCCAACAGCAAGCAGAGCGTCAGAGGATCAGAAGCAGGATCAGTTGTGTTACTCGCAGCTAACTGCATACATACGACCATCGGCTCCAAAGAAAATTACTGAATGAACGAGCGTATTTCCCTCGCCTTTATATCCGTATCCGGAGGCGGGGTATGCAAATACTGTTCGCCAACTCTCATTGGCCTTTCTTCATAGATCAGAGGCATCTTTCGGTGCTCAAGAGAGACCCCTAGTGTCGCTTCTTCGACACGACGTCGAAGTGAGCGACAGACTGGGAACTGTGGATCCGCTGATGATGCATATGATTATAATATAACAGATGATCACTCACCGATGACACGAAATGACACTTCATCACTCCAGTCAGTCCAGATTTGTGTAGATGTTCTTCTAGCGTAACACTTGCATTTACTGTATCTGCTGTTCATTGTAGTAATCTTGATCTCTTTCTCATTAGAGTCTTGATCATCACCATCACACTGAAATATGTATCTCCAGTCTGTCACTTCTGTCCGCTGTACGTCACATGTGAGAGTGACAGTCTCTCCTATGAATATCGATGATGTTTCAGGATTTACACTCAGAACAGGTTTATCTGTAAGAACCAGAAACAAACACACAACTCTCACTTTACAAAACACACATGTTGCATCTACAGTTATGAACACACACACACACACACACACACACAACTCTCACTTTACAAAACACACATGTTGCATCTACAGTTATGAACACACACACACACGTTGCATCTACAGTTATGAACAAACACACACACACACACACACACACACACACGTTGCATCTACAGTTAAGAACACACACACACACGTTGCATCTACAGTTATGAACAAACACACACACACACACACACACACACACACACACTCACACACTCACGCACACACACTCACACACACACACACACACTCGCTCACGCACACACACACACACACACACACACTCACACAAACACACACACACACACACTCACACACACTCATGCACGCACACACACTCTGTTTTTGTGAGATCTGCATGTGCTTGTGATTGTCTGTAACAGTCTTTCACTTGATCTGATCTGGATGTTTAGTGTTTAAGACTTTTCTCCGTGTTTAATTATAATCAGCGGTCGATTTGTAATTTTGTATTTATTTTTTTTTTAAGGGGGATTGTGTAGTGAAAGTCAGTGACAAATTACACCCCAAAATAAAATGTGAAACCTTTAAAAAATCGAGTTTAAAACACTGATGTCATATTCTCAGAAATATCATCTTTGTTTCATTTGGTTTCATGGATTTTTGAAAAACTTTTATATAATTTACTAAAAAAACTTCAAATTGTCGTGTGGTGTAACCGTTAATTAAATTATTAATGTCTGGGTTTTTCTCCGGGTTTATCACATGAATAAAATGTGTCTTTTCATAAACACGTCAAAATAAATATCAGATGTGTTTTAAACATCATCTTTCTACATCCGTTGACTGCTGGTGTTGCAGTTTCTCCCGTTCATTTGAATAGAAGTGACCCGTCTCGACTAAACAGTCTCAGTACCAATGTTTAACTAAATACTGACCAAACACTATTTTACTGTTTATACTTTTATGATCAACATAAACAACTAAATCTACATGTTGCTGACACACTAAGATTTTATTTGCTGGACAAAAGCATTTTAAATATCAATTGTTTCATTTTTGTAAGAAATAACAATAAAATATTATTCTGCACTAGTCATGCCAACATTTATTTTTCAGGAATTTCAGATTTTAATGAAACTTATTTTTTTCCCTAAAATATTAATATGAATTTAAACTCATCAGTTGATGTTCATCATAGAAGAGGTCAATTCAAGTAAAGAGTTTTTGTGAATTGCATTTTTAATGTATGTTTAATTTAATAAATCAGGACAAACATGAGCTTCATTGACCTTTAGGACACACGGCCATAATATGCACCTGTTACCCTCTGAAACTGTATTTTATGATTCATATCATGAAAAGTATAACACAGGAAGTGCTTCACTGAGGAAACTGAAGAACTAGACAGACACCGTCATCAGGCTCCAACACACTTTTAATCTGTAAAGAGGATATGTCATCAGTAAAACAGCGGACAATTCTCTCTCTCCAATCCGGTACACACGACATTAATAATGGAGAGAATCATCACATGCATCTGTTCATCTCAGCGCACTGGAACAGACTGAGATGACGCATGCGCTGCACAAGCATAACACCAGAAGTGCTTCACTGATGACACTCCCCCTCCACACAAATACTCCAGTGGACAGACAAATAAAGTGCCAATACTCATATAACACACATCACTCGGAAACAACTCTGAAGATGACATCAGAGGTCTAAATATGACACAGGTTGCCATCCGTTAGCGACCTACGAGCGGTGGGATTCAGAGTTCAAGGCGGTCCGTGTGCATGCAGATTGTGGATTTGGAGAGTTCAGTGGTGAAAGCGGAAGAGTGAACGTGTGCGGGGGTTGCCGAATGATTTTGGAATTTGGACGAGCGGTCATGGCGACAGCGGTCGGGAAGGGGAGAGATAACTCGATCACAAATAAAAAAAGAGTGTGGCTGAACCAGAGACTAAGGATGGTGGAGAGGAGTCGGACGAGGAGGGAGAAGGAGATGAGATGGAGGTAGGATGGACACAGGTAGGAGAAGGGAGAGGTAAATCCACAAATAATGGGACAAAGAAGAGGATGACAAAGAATAGCAGGAAAGGGTTAGCAAGTAGCACAGGGGAGAGTGGAGGAGAGGGTATGGTAGAAGAGAGAAGGGCTGAGTTTAAAATGATGGTCTGGTTCAAAGATAGTAGTGGTATGATAGGGATTAGTCCTATTGCTATGAGTTGAGAAGGTTAATAGGGGAAATTAGCAGTGCTAGAGTGATGCAAGATGGGGCATTGTTGGTGACATGCAGCAATGACAAACAGAGAAATAAAGTGATGAGATTAAAAACGGTGTGTAAGCAAGAGGTAATGAGTTGTAGGTCAGCAGGATGAAGAATTGATAGATGGTTAGTATGCCTCAATGATGGAGGGTGCACAAGGGTGGATATGGCATCAGGATTAGGATCAGCCTTAGATTTGACGTTGGTTTCGAGATTGTTAGGAGGAGTACCTTAATGGGAAATATTAAGTAAATGCACAGTGGGATGTGATCATTATCCCATGTTAATATATATTATGAGTAATGGAGAGGAAAGGGGGAAAAATTGGGGAGGTAAAGGGAAGTGGGCATATGAAAAGGCCAACTGGGCAGAGTTTATGAGAGCGAGTGAAGAAGGATTGGATCAGATTGAGAATATAAATAGGGGTAGTATTGAGGAAATAACTAGTGAGATAAAAAGTAAAGGAAGTAAGAAGATGAAAATAGTCCCATGGCGGAATAAAAATTGTGATGAAGCTGTTGTAAATAAAAGGAAAGCATTTAGAAGAGTAAGAAGAACACATCATTTTCAACATTTGATTGAATAGAAAAAGGCTCAAGCAGAAGTTAGAAGGGTTGTAAGAAATGCTAAACTTTATTTTTGAGATATTTTTGGAGTGAAACAGGGAAAAAAAAACAATTGAAGAGGTATGGAGTATGATTAAAAAGATGAAACATTTACAAAGGAGTTGAATGTCCAGTTTGAAAGATGAGAGAAGAATTAGCAGTAACGGATGAAGGAAATGTAGCAATGTTTCGAGTGGCATTTATAAAGGTGAACTGCTCTTAAAAGCACTTTTTTAGAGGAACGATGGATCAAGTATTATGTATAGAGTCGGACATAAGGAAAGCATTGATGAATAAAGAAACAGTGGTGGAAGTATTTTTTGATATAGAGAAAGTTTATGATTTGTTATGGAAAGAAGGATTGCTGGTGAAATTGGGACAATTGGGAATAGGAGGGCGACTGTTTAATTGGGATAAAAATGTCCTGGTAGAAAGAAAGATTAAGGTGAGCATGGGAGAATGTATATCAAATAATGGAGTATTTGAAAATGGAAATCCACAGGGAAGTGTTATTATCCATTGCTCTTTATAATCATGATCAATGATGTGTTTTCAGGGGTGGATAAAAGTATTTGCAGATAATTGTTTGCGGATGATGGAGCTCTATGGTATAGAGGTGCCAATATAACGTTTATTGTCCAGAAGATACAAAGGACATTAAATGAGTTGGAGAAATGGTCATTTATGTGGGGAATTGTGTTCTCAGTGGAAAAGACCCAGTCAGTGTTCTTCACTAATAAAAGAATAGATAAAGATTTAAAATTACATTTGTACAATCAGACATTAGAAAGGGTATATAAGGTAATGAATATGGTTAGACAGTAGACTCACATGGAAGCGCATAGAGAAGATGGATGAGAAATGTAAAAGAGTTTTGAATATAATGCGGTCAAGACTGAAGGATGGACAGATTGGCTTTAAAAACCATATACATAACACTAATTAGATCAGTGATGGATTATGGATGTATAGTTTATGAATCTGCAGCTAAAACTCATTAAGCTAAATTAGATCAAAGTCAGGCACAAGCATTAAGGATTTGTTGTGGGGCATATCCATCATCTCCAGTTTCAGCGTTACAGGTAGAAGTAGTTGAAATGCCTCTTCAAATAAGAAGACAACAGTTGATAGTGGACTACTGGGCAACTCCTAAGAGTCAGGACAAATCACATCCCACCTTAAAATTATTAGATCAGTGTTGGGAGTATGGGAAGAATGTATAGTTTTGGATGGGTGGTAGGGGATCTAGTAAAGGAGATGTGTATTAAGGATTATAGAATTACTCCATGTAATCCAAGAGATAATCCAAGTAAGGGAGTATTTGTGTAGAACGTATGGAGACATTACTCAAATATTTATGGATGCATCAATGAATTGAAGTAGTGGACAAGTAGGTACAGCATTTGTTATACCAAAATAAAAAATCTCAAGGAAGGTAAAGATATCAGATAGGCTATCAGTGTTCACGGGGGAAATGATGGCAATTGTGATTAAAGATAGGAGTGGTGGTGGCGTAGTGGCTAGAGCACAGGTCTGCTAATCAGAAGGTCGCTGGTCAAACCCCACGGCCACCACCATTGTGCCCTTGAGCAAGGCACTTAACTCCAGGTTGCTCCGGGGGGATTGTCCCTGTAATAAGGGCTCTGTAAGTCACTTTGGATAAAAGCGTCTGCCAAATGCATAAATGCAATGCATAAATGTAAGATGGATTAATGAAGCAGGAGTAAAGGATGTAGTAGTTTGCTCAGATTTCTGTGCGACTCTCTCAAGTATCGATGCCCAACAGTCTGACACAAGACAAGATTTAGTAATGGAGATTCTCCATGAATTAAATAAGGGTGAGGGTACAGTGTCTGTGGGTTCCAGCACATGTGGGTAAACTGGCAGAAGAACAGAATACAAAAGTGGAAATAGATATATCATATAGTAGATCAGATCTCAAAGCAATAGTTATAAAGGAAATATATCAAAGATGGCAGCAGTATTGGGATACTGGAACTAAAGGAACACATTTGTATTCAATACAGCCAAAAGTAGGGGAAGGAAGACATCCTGGTAGAAATAGAAGAGAGGAAAATATTTGATCAAGACTCAGACTGGGGCATTCAGGGCTAAATAAGACAATGTAATTAATATCCAATCATCCAACAGGGCTTTGTGAATGGTGTGGAATCAGTGAAACAGTAAAACATGTCATTACGTATTGTGGAAGACACAGATGAGAGAGTAATTCTAGTAGAGGAGATGAGGAGAAATGGGGAACAAGATATTTTAAATCCGAAGATAGGAGGAATGTAATAACAATATTGTTCAAGTTTCTGGAGTGTACAATAATAGATCTATTGTCACGCATTATACATAGATTCTTTGTTTCACATATCCCAGTTAAGCTGGGGTCAGAGCGCAGGATCAGCCATGATATGGCACCCCTGGAGCAGATAGGGTCAAGGGCCTTGCTCAAGGGCCCAACAGTGGTATCTTGGCGATGTTGGGGCTTGAACCCCCCCCGAGCCTTAACCGCTGAGCCACCACTGCCCTGTAAAGGCCAGATTGGTAGGTGTAATGTTCCATGTGGTCTCTTGTTTTTGTACCTTCACTCTTAAGTTTCTGGCACCTTTTTCACTCCATATTGTCTAAGTTTCTGGCACTTGTTTAACTCCATATTGCACTCTTATTTTGAAACCATTCTTATGTTCCTGTTAACCAGTCTTGTCATGTCCTGTTTCCCCTCCTTGTTCATGTGTCTGTTTTTCATTGGTTCATTGTTTGATTGCTTGTTTATCAGTTCTAGTTTTGTCATTGGCTTTAGTTAATCACCTTATTAAGTCCTGTTTGTCCATTGGCTGTTGTTTCCCCTGTTGATGTATTTAAGTCCTCATGTTTCCCTTGTACCTTTGTCAAGTATTAATTGTATGTATTGTTGTAACCCTTACCCCTGCCTGATGTTACCCTGATGTTCTTTAGTCCAAGCCATAGCCTGTCTTTGTTCCAAGTTCCTGTCTTGTTCCTGTTTTACCACTATCTTCAATAAAGCTGCACTTGGGTCCTACTCCTCGCCTTCATCCTTGACTGACTGCCTCCCTGCCTCCCGATCGTTACAGAATACTTGACCCAACCATGGACCCAGCAGCTCTGACAGCGCAGCAAGCTAGTTTCCAGCTTCTCTGCCTCAAGCAAGAGGACCACCTGATTGAGGCCCACATCTGTAAGTTTCTGGAGCTAGCAAATTTATCAGACTTCCCGGATTACCCCTTGGTCGTATTCTTCAGGTCTAATCTAAACAGTCAGTTTAAGGAGCGGTTGCCACCAGCGACCCCCTGCTGGACGCTCCTCAACTTCCTGGAGGAAACCCTGAAGATCTGTGGCTCGTCTTTCACTGTGGGTGTAGCGGAGGAGGACGCTACCTCTCCTCCCACAGTGGTCACCCCCCAGCCTTCCTTAACTCGTTCCCCCACGCCTGCCACGGCCAGCGAGCCCACGCCTGCCACGGCCAGCGAGCCCACGCCTGCCACGGCCAAAGCGTTGACAGCCTTGTCTGCCAGAAGGAGGAGGAGAAGAGGAGGGGCTTCCGCTCGCCAGTCTCCACCTTCCATGTCCGTCCAAGAGCCAGAGCCAGCGCCTGTAGCCTCGACCGTCCAAGAGCCAGAGCCAGCGCCTGTAGCCTCGACCGTCCAAGAGCCAGAGCCAGCGCCTGTAGCCTCGACCGTCCAAGAGCCAGAGCCAGCGCCTGTAGCCTCGACCGTCCAAGAGCCAGAGCCAGCGCCTGTAGCCTCGACCGTCCAAGAGCCAGCACTTCCTGAGCCTCCCACGGCTCCGCCCCTTGAGCCTCCCACGGCTCCGACCCCAGAGCTCCGCCTCTTGAGCGTCCCAGAGCTCCGCCTCCAGAGCTCCGCCTCTCGAGCCTTCGAGACCTCAGTCACCAGTGCCTGCCACGCCTCAGTCACCTGAGCCTGCCACGCCTCAGTCACCTGAGCCTGCCACGCCTCAGTCACCTGAGCCTGCCACGCCTCAGTCACCTGAGCCTGCCACGGCTCCGCCTTCTACGGCTTTGCCAGCGCCTGCTCAGCCCTCAAGGCCCACAAAGCCCACAGAGCCTGCCAAGCCCACAGAGCTTTCCAAGCCCATTGAGCCTTCCGTGGCTCCGCCCGCCTCCCCTGAGACTCCTCCCAGGCCTTCTGACCCTGCCTTGTGGTCTCCTCCCAGGCCTCCTGACTCTGTCCCTGCCCTATGGCTGCCTCCCTGGGCATTTGCCTGTCCTCCATGGTCTCCTGGCCTCCCTTTTGTTCTGTTATGGTTTCCCTGTCCCTGTCTTGTTTCTCTGTGCCCCCTTGTGCTTCTTGTTTGCCTTTCCTTTTTTGTTTTGTTAGGAGCGTCTGGAATCCGCTCCTTAGAGGGGGGCTCCTGTAATGTTCCATGTGGTCTCTTGTTTTTGTACCTGCACTCTTAAGTTTCTGGCACTTGTTTAACTCCATATTGCACTCTTATTTTGAAACCATTCTTATGTTCCTGTTAACCAGTCTTGTCATGTCCTGTTTCCCCTCCTTGTTCATGTGTCTGTTTTTCATTGGTTCATTGTTTGATTGCTTGTTTATCAGTTCTAGTTTTGTCATTGGCTTTAGTTAATCACCTTATTAAGTCCTGTTTGTCCATTGGCTGTTGTTTCCCCTGTTGATGTATTTAAGTCCTCATGTTTCCCTTGTACCTTTGTCAAGTATTGATTGTATGTATTGTTGTAACCCTTACCCCTGCCTGATGTTACCCTGATGTTCTCTAGTCCAAGCCATAGCCTGTCTTTGTTCCAAGTTCCTGTCTTGTTCCTGTTTTACCACTATCTTCAATAAAGCTGCACTTGGGTCCTACTCCTCGCCTTCATCCTTGACTGACTGCCTCCCTGCCTCCCGATCGTTACAGTAGGATGAAGGTACTGAGATAAAGATATGAGAGAATTAAAATTCTATTAAAAATATAAGAGTGTGTGGGTATGAATGTATGTTTATATATATTTATATTTTTCATAAGATTTAAATTATATTCAATAAGTTTGATTAAATATAATAGCAGAGATCATTATTATTCAGGATTGTGGATGATTGTCTACAGTGCTGGAATAAATCAGTCACTACATCTGAAATGTGTTCAACTCATTTTATGTTCAGACAAACTTTTAATGTTTTTTTTTATTCTTTCACAAACAATATTGAAAGACTTACTTCATTTAATAATTAAAACTCTTTGCCGATGTAACTTTAAACAT
Source organism: Moxostoma hubbsi (assembly GCA_032164185.1). NCBI lineage: Eukaryota > Metazoa > Chordata > Actinopteri > Cypriniformes > Catostomidae > Moxostoma > Moxostoma hubbsi. The sequence goes on from JAVLUX010000099.1 coordinate 2,882,968, forward strand.
TTTAAAGTGTATCCCGTGTATTCTGATGCACACATGGATGTCTGTGGGTGAAACACCGGATGTCCGCTGACTCTAGAACCGCCCCTGTGAGATGAGCGTTTGATGTTTTTTTTAACAGTGCTTCATCTGAGTATGTAGATGTCATGAAGTGATGGTCCGAGGTTTGTTATGTTCATATCATTTACTAATTTGAGTTGTTCTGACAGACAACAACTTCACAAGTTGAGCCTGAAAGTCATTTTGACTCCAAATAAAACTTAAATGTTTGTTGTTCTCCGTCTGAATCGCTCCTTTCGGTAGTTTTTATATTTTGTCTCGAGACCAGAAACACAAAACAGGCAACAACAACAACCGCCCTTCGCCACTAAGTGGTGGTGACGTCACCACGGCGCTTGTGCCAGGCTATGTGCACTATAACACCCGCTGGCAGGAGGTCACGGGACAGATCCAACAGGTGACATGGGTCGACTGACTGAGATGACTGACTGATGCACCACCTGTGCCCCCTACTGTGCCAACTTGCTGTGTTTTAGCCACCCAGCACTCTGTTCATTGTTGTGAGCGTCGCTCCTCAGTGCTCCGTTGTTGTTGTTGGAGGGCAACTGCCTCCAACTGGCCAGCAGCGTCCTTCACAAGCCTCCTCCAAAGAGGCCGATCTTGACGCCGCTGGTACCAGTAATCGGCAAGTCCACTCAGCTCCACATCCTCCTGTACCACATCACTCCATCTCCTCTCCAGCCCGTGCTGCACCTGCTTAGCCCCCTCTATCCAGCCGAACAAAAGCTGTTTAGGCATGCGGTGGCCGGGCATGTGGGCTACATGACCCAACCAACGCAACTTTGCTTGCAGGAGGAGCTCACTGATGGGACTTTGTCCACATCTTTCAAAGATTTGTGAGCTCCTCACACAATCCAGCCTGGTTAAACCCAGGATGGATCTTAGGCAGGCCAGCCTAAATGTTTCTAGCCGGCGAAGATGTTCCATTAGGGGGTCCACATTTCGAAAGCATAGAGAAGGGAGGGAAAGACTGTGGCCAAGAATACCTGAAGCCTTGTTGTGCGGAGCGACAAACCGGGAAGCTTCCACACAGCGTTACACAACCGATGAAAAGATGATGCCGCTCGACTGATTCGAAGTGAGACCTCTGCTGTCAAACCAGAGCTGGTCATAAGCACACTTCCCAGGTATGGAAAACACTCCACTCTCTCCACAACTGCCCCATAACCAATTGGGAGCTGTGGGGGTGGAGTGTCCGATGGTACATAATACCCAGGCAGGTAAGGCCCCATCTCTTAGTGGCACGCTCCAGGTTCATCAGCCGCGCCTCCAACTCCTCCTCTGAGTGAGCAGCAATCACCAGATCATCAGCATACATAATGTGATTGACCAATAGGGAGCCATCCCTTTACCGCACCCGGGCATCGATCAACCTCCCATTATATCTGTACCATATGGAAATTCCTCCGGTACAGCCATCGAAGGCTTCACGATCCACATGGTCGAAATAGATATTAAATAATGTGGGAGCCAGAGGACATCCCTGTCGCACTCCAAGGTGAACAGGGAATGGCCCCGACTCCCGGCCACATAGTTTTGCCCGGGCCGGCTCGCCATCATGAAGGTCCTTAATGATCACGAGCAGGGTGTCTGGGACTCCGAAAGCACAAAGAACAACCCAGAGCCCAGGCCTACTGATGGACACACACACAGACACGTGAGTTTCTGCTTTAACATACTGAACACACACACACAGACACACACAGACACACAGACACACACACACAGACACGTGAGTTTCTGCTTTAACATACTGAACACACACAGAAAAAGACACAGACACACACACACACACACACACAGAGACACGCACATACAGACACACACACAGACGCGCACACACACACACAATAAACATTAAACATGTTGACCCGGCCAGGTGTACCGTATTACCAAATTCTACATGTTCGACCTGTCAAAACACGGGACGAGACAGGCTCAACCCAGATATTGTAAAACCTCGGTAAGGTAATGGGTGTTGCCCAGCCCACCGCTCTGCAGATGTCTACTTGAGATGTGTCATTGGCCAGTGCCAACAAGGATGTCACACTCCTTGTAGAGCATGTCTAAATAGGTGCGCAAAGCATGCACCGGACACAGCAACACTCAGGCTGAGTCTGCCTCCTCCCAGGGCAGCACTTGCGGGTTAACTACCTGATCCATGAAAAGGGGTCATAGGAACCTTGGGCACATAGCCCGGTTGGGGTCTCAGGATGACGTGAGAGCCTGCTGGACCAAACTCCAGTAAATTGTCACTGACAGAGAGCACATGTAGGTCCCAAACCCTCTTGATGGAAGTGAGCATGATCAGGAGGGCCGTCTTCAAGGAGAGGGCCTTTAGTTTGACTGATTCTAGTAGCTCAAACAGGGATCCCCGAAGGCCTGAGAAGACAATGGAGAGACGCCATGAGGGGAACAGGCATGGCCTATGAGGTTTCAGCCGCCGGGTGCATCTAAGGAATCTGATGATCAGCTCGTGCTTCCTAAATGACTCACTGTATTGTGGTGAGCCGCTACAGTGGCTACAGAAACCTTCAAAGTGGAGGAGGACAGCCAGCCTCTCCTGCAGGAAAAGGAGCACTGACTTCGGTGGCTCTTCAAATCGGGTGCCACTTTAGGGCATAAGGCCTGGTAGAGGAAGCTCTGGCTTGAGTGATCAGGTCCATGACGGCTGGTGGTATGGGAAATGGCAATTCTGTTTGCCAATTCTCATTGGGCTTTTCTCAAAGATAGAGGTAACGAGGCTTTCACGAGAGCCCACTAGTGTCACTACATTGACACAACATTGAGTGAGTGACAGAAGGAGAACCATGTTTTGTCAATAAAGGAAAAAAAAATTATATATATTTCAGTAAAAATCAGGTAACCTGATCTCAGAACATCATGCATATGTCTGAAGATGTGTTAATACAAATATTATAAATAATACTTCTATTCAGTACACTTAATATAAGTCAAGAAAAAAAAAAGGAAAATTCACAGTGTATTTATGAATCATGACTTACCTGGAGTTTGTGCAAAGTAGCTGTTAGACATCAGCACTGAAAGTAAAAAACAAAAAACATGTCCATTAATTCAACACAATAAAAACTGAAACTAAGTGTTCATGCTTAAAGTTTATTGTAGTTAAAATAATTGTGTTTAATTTTCTGCTTCTTAAGATAGTTTTCCACTCATTTCTATGTGGATTCATCAGTCGACTGGTGTTGGAGATTCAGTGTCTGACCTCATCAAACACACATCTGCAGGACTCACAGGTGAATTTAGAAGTGAATTCACTGATGGAGTGAATAAAGTTCTGTTTGTAGTGAGCCAAAACCATCATGTGAGGATGAAAATAAATGTATTGTGGTTTGTTTATAAGTGGCATTACAGTACCATGTATATGCCAATATTCAGTATATGTTTCACACTCAAATATAAGTGAGAAATGAAAGCAGTCTGCAGGACTCGATAACAGATCTGACATCAGAGCGACAGTTTGAACCAAAGATGCACCTGCTTACTAGTGTCACAATACACAATACCTACTGTATGTTGCAAAAATGTTCAACTGAAATTTGAAATCAAAGAAAAATTAAATTCCATCATTGTAATATGTAAAACCATTGAAAAGAAACAGCCTAATATTTACGTTTGCTGTCCTTGCTAGGGCCGGCTCAGACTTTGTTGGCACCCTGGGCATATTCATATTGGCGCACCCCTTAAAATATTTAATGCTAAGTTTACACTACATGATTTTAGGCCTGATTTTCACTCGCTGACAGTTTTGTGGAGATCGCCGACAAAAGCCAGAAATCATCAGAAATCAAATCGGAGGTCGCTTCCGTGAGCGATGAATGCAATGCATTAATTATCAAAGACGACGTATCGCCAATGTCAGTGAGATATCTAGAATATTAAATATCTGGACCTGTCTGCGATTCCAAATCATGAAATATGTTTTGACTGAATACAACTGCAGCATTGACCTACAGCCAATGAGAGGGCAAGAAACTGGGCACGGATGTTTCAGTGGGAGGAGTCCTGATGTACCTCCAACTGAACATCAACTAACATGGCTGCGGCATCAATAAAGTCTCATTGGACCGAAGAAATGGAGGATAAATGAGTGGAACATTGGCAGGAGCACCAGTGCCTATTTGATGTTTCATCCGAACTGAACCACAATCGGGTGGAGAACGAGAAGAGTTAGAGAGAAATTCTCTTGGACAGTCAGGTAAACAAATATTCAGTAGGAGGAACTTTTTCATATTGTGTAACCAATAAAATATATGATTAAAAACACACACATCATATTCTGAAATGTATAACATATGATCATGCATTTGTTTTCGTATCTCGTATCACTTCTCGCGTGTTCTCTGTTTTGAAACGTAATTTTGAATTCAGGCAGATTCATCGGGGATTCGTCAATAGTGAAATGTTTTTTTAATGTGTTCACCCCTGTCGCCAATTCCTCGTGCCATACAATTTTTCATTTTTATACTACAGTTAACCTCCCACTTTTCAGTGTTCCTGCGGTGTCCGGGTACTTCTAAATCTAATTCTCATGACCAATGCTCCTTTAGTGTTTTGTGCTTGTTACATTTATTAATAATTTGTATAATTCTTTCCATTAACATCTTTCCAGTTACGTACAGAGGTTGCACTACAATTATCTGATGGACCCAGTTGTAAAATTTCCATCATTTTTATCAGTCATATTAGTTTACATTTCCCTGATATGTAGTATTTCATTTTCTCGATATATTCAATATTTTCAGTTGAAAATTGCAGAGTTGCGGAACATACATTTAAATTGTGCTTTAATTATTGATTTTTCTAGATGCAAAGCAATCTGATGATCTTTTTACACAGAGACATACAGGGCGTGCAATCGAGAGATTGATTGTTCATTTAGAAAGAATCTTTTATATGACTCGAAAGAACAAGTAGTCTCAGAGAGTGATTTGTTCATTTTGGCGTGCAAAAAATCTGCTCTCATATTTAATTAATTTGATGTGGGACAGCCACATAGGATCTGTACAGGAAACAAAAATGATTAGTTCACCTCCCGAGTCTGTCTTCTACTGAGCCCCTAAAGGGTCAAGGTGGTGGGGAAAATAATTAGTGGTGTGGGAAAAAAAATAAGCAAATGCTTTTATGTTCTCTCACAAAACTTATTGTTCCCCTGAAAAACTTTGTGTTCCCCCAAGTTATTATGTTCTCTCGCAAATTATTTTGCATTCTGTCTCAAAACTCAAACTCTCGTATATTCATTCCCGCTCCTGAATACTCTGCAGACTATTGCATTTATGAGAGATAAGTCGAGAGGACCGGTGCTGGTGTCATGATTTGCCTTGTGTTTGTTCCTTAAACTTAATGTCCCATCATGCACCTGTTTGATCTCCCTCACTTGTCCCATATCATCTTTGATTATTGTTCCCAGCTGTATCTCATTAGCCCCAGTGTGTTTATGTCCTTGTGTTTGTTCAGTTTTGGTCAGTTGTTGTTCCTTGTTACTCTACATGGATGTTACATTTGTTTTGGTTTTCTAGTTTTGGTTTTGTTTTGTTTGTGTGTTGTTCATGTGTTTTCCCAGTGTTTAATTGGTCTCATCTGCTGATTAAACAAAAGCTGCACTTAGATCCTGCTCTCTTGACTTCCTCCAAATGTTACAGCTGGTGCCACTATTGGTGGAAAACTGTATTTTGTAAACATGTAAAGAGTGAGAAGATACAGTGACTCCTTTCTGTATTGCATCATTGCATAATATATATACATCTGATATTTGGGATGTTTATATAAAAACAAATATGATTTTAATGCAATTCAAAATGCAGAATGTTTAAAGAATTCAACAAAAACATCAATTTTTATAGACCTTATGTAGCATGATTTCCCAAACTACAGGCCTAATGGAATTTGAATATCATATACTCAATTATCAAATATGATTTCACATGTATGTTTATGTGGCCATTTATCATCCGCGTCGATGTGTTGTGTCGATGTAGTGACACTAGGGGTCCCTATCTAAAAATGCCACAATACTGAACGTGTTATGTGGACTGCTGATGCAGGTGCAAGCAAGCTGTTGCATGCAAATATAGCAGGTGCATCTCTGAGGGAGGGAAGCGAAGTAACTAGCCTGCGAGCAGGCCGTGCCAGCCTCAGTCTTTTCTCTCTCTAAAGCAGACAAAGAACTGCTCAGCATGACTCTCTGCATGCGATCCAAATAGGCACGCAAAGCATGCACCAGACATAGCAACGCTAAGGCTGGGTCTGCCTCCTCCCGGGGCAGCGCTTGCAGGTTCACTACCTGATCCCTGGATGGGGTCATAGGAACCTTGGGCATGTAGCCCGGTGTACATAAACATTCAAGGTGGAGGGGGACAGCCTGCCTCTCCTGCAGGAACAAGAGCACTGACCCTACTGTGCACCTCTGTGGGTCTTCAGATAGGGAAGAACATTGATTTGCATATAAGTGCCACTTTAGGTCATAAAACTGCCTGGTAGAGGGAGTTCTGGCTTGGGCGATCATATCTATGATGGCTGGTGGTAGACCGTTTAGATCTTCCACATCCCGTCCAAGGGCCAGACGTTTCCAGAGGTTTGGCAGCTGATGCTAAAGGGTGCGCCGTCCCTGAGAAAGAAGGTCCTTCCTCAGGGGAATTTGCTGGGGAGGTGCTGTCGCGAGGAGCATGAGATCCGAGAGCCAAGTCCGAGTGGGCCAGTGGGGCCAAGACTTGTTCCTCATCCTCCCTGACCTTGCACAGGACTTGTGCAAAAAGACTCACTGGGGGAAATGCGTATTTGCACAGCCCCTGGGGCCAGCTGTGTGCCAGCGCTTCTGTGCATCAACCCGAGCGGAGTGACCATCGCTGAGGATGCCATATGCCCCAGGAGCCTCTGAAATTGTTTCAGTGGAACCGCTGTGCCCGGTGTACACAAACTCAGGCAGTTCAGCACTGATTGCGTGTGTTCGATTGTGAGGCGTGCTGTCATTGAGACTAAGAAAAAAAGATGCTCTGAATAGGGGAGATCTTGCTGTTTTCTAGTTGACACAAAGCCCTAAAAAGTTGAGGTGCATGAGTACCAGGTCCCTGTGTACAGAGAGCAACTGTCGAGAGTGTGCTAAGATTAGCCAGTCGTCGAGGTAGTTAAGTATGCAAATGCCCACTTCCCTTAACAGGGCAAGAGCTGCCTCTGCGACTTTTGTGAAGATGTGAGGGGACAGGGACAAACCGAAGGGGAGGAACTTGTACTAATACGCCTGGCCATCGAAAGTGAACCGTAGAAAGGGTCTGTGACGGGGTAATATTGTGGGAGCAGGCAATGTCACTTTGGAGAGTGTTGCTTCTTCCAGAGGTGGTTGTGCTGAGGAGAGGCTCGAAGCAGTTTCCTTGCTTCGCATACCCAGCCTGGGGTGGGTAGGCGACTGAGAAGGAGGTTCTGTAGCGACAACCTCTAAACTCATCACCACCAGCCGGCCTAAGGCATCTAGCCTCGAGGGCTGAGGGGAGGACAGAGGGTTCCAGTCCAGCACGACACTCGCGGCAGCCCAGGTAAGCATAGCGTACAGCTCGGCATCAGCCTCAGACTGGGCTGGCACACCCGTAGGCGCAAGCTCTGTCGAGTCCTTAGCGTCAGAGTCCACCTAGACGCTCTCCGGTGCAGCGGCAAAACTCTCATCCAAACTCTCTGAAAGAGACATCAGACTGGCCGTACAGATGTACGCTTCCCTCCTTTTTATACCCGTAGGTCCGGTGGAGGGGCATACAAATTCTCATTGGCATTTTCTTAAAGATAAGAGGTAACTGAGGCTCTTAAGAGAGACCCGTAGTGTCACTACATTGATACAACTTAGAGTGAGTGACAGAAGGGGAACAAAAGACTTAGATCCGAAGACTGAGTTGGGAGGTGAGCAAATCAATTCTGTTTCCCATAGAGCCTATCTCTCACATGACTAATGAATGAAATTAATTGACTAAAGATTCATTCATTTTGCTGAAAGAGATTCAAAGATCCAAGTCAGTGAAATGATCCGATCTTCTCATCACTAGCGCAAGCAAGTGATGGAGAAGGTTGTTAAAAAATGACTTTGAAAGGGTGTGCGCTCTATTATCCACCAGAATAATCACATAAGGACACGCAAAAAAAAAAACACTAACAACTTATGTGGAGTAACATATATATATATATATATATATATATATATACTGAATGTTTTGAGACCGGTTTTGAGTTTTAGGAATACAGAGAGGCTTATTCATGCTATTATTGATTGTTGTGTGATTATTGTAATGCCCCGTTTTCAGTTTTAAATCAACACACTTTAGCACGACTACAATCAGTGCAAAATGCAGCTGCTAGACTTTTGACATGAATTAGGTATTTTAATCATATTACTCAAGTATTAGCTTCTTTTCAGTGGTTACCAATTGATTTTAGGGATAATTTTAAGATTTGATTCATTAAATATTAAGCTTTACATGGTCTGGCAGCAGATTATTTAGCAGAACTTGTAAGGCCTTATTAAATAGTTTGACCTCTTAGATTCTTGTCATGAACTGTTTGCTCTTCCAAGATCCAGATACAAAACAAAAGGTGATGGAGCGTTTGTAGTGTAGACATCATGATTAGCCTGTCCTGAGATATTAGATCTGCTGAATCTGTGACTGTTTTTAAGTCTCGTTTAAAAACACATTTTTATAGAATTGCTTTTAATTTGCATTTATTTTTTTAATCCTCTCGTGCGAACCGCCTGTCAACCGTCTGTCACCAATGCACGTGCTGGCCCTTGTCCTCCTGCACTCTTTGTTGGCACATTACAGGAAAATAATTTGAAGTATTAACAAATATTTTTATATCATAACTTTTGACCAGTATGGTCTAAAAATCACATTCATAATTATATGAATTATTTAAGTCATATTTCACAACTTTTTGCAAAGTTTCTGCTTATAGTCTCTCATTCAGATAATGAAGACAATATTACAACAATAGGGCCTCCTGCACATTACTCAAACATGTTCAATAAGAACAGCAGACAGACCGTAGATTAATAGAGAAGTTGAGAGCGATCTGAGAACTCAAGATGGAGAGAGTCTATTTAAAGATACAGCACATACAACACCAACTCACGGAAACAGAAATATGTCTGATTCAACAGACAATCCAAAGATTATTACTATAAAATAAGATACAAGTATATAAAATATGAAGAGATGAAACACATCAAAGTTACAACATGTACACAAGTCCATCATCTTTCACATGAACACAGACAGATGCATTTGATCTGTAACACACAGTAATAACTGCAGTCTTCACTCTCATCATCACTATAACACAAAACATTATTTATATATGAACAGAATAAAGATGAACACTGAGACAGTAAATCTACAGTATAGACCTGTGCACCCACATCACCATCATGTGTTTCACACACACACAAATAACAGAAGATAATATCGAATATAATAAAATACTCACAGAGTATAAGAAGCAGCACACTGGACTCCATACTGTCGCATTAATGAAGTGTTTCAACTGTGCTGTCAGTCTAAACCAAACACTTCCTGTGTTCAAACGTCATTTCACACTTCAGAGATAAAAGTGTGGGAGAAAGACAAGAGTCTACAGACCAATGGATGCACAACACACAATAAGACATTTAACTTCCCTTTTAGTGCATTCAAGCTGTTGAAGATGTTCCTCTTTAATTTGAGCAAAGACTTGAACATGAACATCTAAACACACACATGCAAATCATGTCGACTGAATCAGACACACAGGTGACTCTAAATTCAGACTGTCTGTCACAATAAGATTTCAAATGTGTTCATTTCTCCTCTAAAGGAGGTCTGAAGTATAACAGTGAGAAGTGGAGCAACATTCAGGCCATTCTGATCACAGATAATGATTTCTAAGAAGGGAAAATAAATGATCTGCATCTGCTGCTGTGAATATTTTGATCTTGTGCAGGAATTTGGAGCTTCATGAAACCAAAGTTGAAGAAATAAATAAATATCTGTTGTTCCTCAAACACTGGTAGAAACCACATATTTCTAAAAAGAGGGAAGTAAAATACATTGATGTGAATCTGCTTGTGGCAGCATTCAACACTTACTAAATCAACCAATGATGCAGAAATGTATTAATAGATTTTGTTCCTCCCACACTGAAACTGCAGATGAGAAAAGAGCAGAGGTCAAACCACAACTAAAAGCTCATCTCTTTTATTAAAAGAAACTGTTGTTGTGGCTGGATGTCCTGGTGCCAAGAGCGGACTGGGATGAGAATTTGGCCCAATTTATCTTATCGCGGTAAATTCGGCCCTTCAGGAAAAGTCCCGGTTCTCACTATGGCCAGTCCGCCCCTGGCTGTGAGTGCTCTGTAGCGCCGTTCAGAGGGCAACAGTTCAAAGAGGGAATGGGCAGGGTGTATAAGATCCAGAGTGATTCTACCAGCACGTTTCCTCACTCTGGAGATGTACATGTTTTGGTCGGGGGCACCAATTATCCTAAATTGCTGATAACTAACATTTATATTTGGCGCATAAATAAATAAATTTCAGCTTGACAGATAGCGTTATATCATTGATATTATTTAGATGGAGGATATGATCAGAAATAATGATTTGATCATGTGCTTCAAGCTGCCTAAAACATCTACTGTATGAAACAATCCACAAGTCCCTCAGTGATGCTCATTTCATTAAATCATCATTGAATGCATACCTTGACGCTAGGGGTCAAACAACTAAAAATCAAGTCAGGAATCTTGGTGTGTCTCTAGAGTCAGAACTTAGTTTCATTAGTCATGTCAAAGCAATAACTAAATCAGCATACTATCATCTGAAAAATATTGCAAGAATTAGATGCTTTGTTTCCAGTCAAGACCTAGAGAAACTTGTGCATGCTTTCATCACCAGCAGGGTGGATTATTGTAATGGACTCCTCACGGGCCTTCCCAAGAAGACCATAAGACAGTTGCAGCTCATACAGAACGCTGCTGCCAGAATTCTGAGCAAAACCAGAAAATATGAACATATCACACCAGTCCTCAGGTCTTTACACTGGCTCCCAGTTACATTTAAGATTGATTTTAAAGTATTATTACTGGTATATAAATCACTCAATGGGCTAGGACCTCAATATATTGCAGACATGCTCACTGAATATAAACCCAACAGATCACTCAGATCATTAGAATCACATCAGCTAGAAATACCAAGGGTTCACTCTAAGCAAGGAGAGTCTGCTTTTAGCTATTATGCCAGCCGCAGCTGGAACCAGGTTCCAGAAGAGATCAGATGTGCTCCTACAGTAGTCACATTCAAATCCAGACTCAAAACACATCTGTTTAGCTGTGCATTTACTGAATGAGCACTGTGCCACTGTGTGTCCCACTGTTTGTACTGTGTTTTATTAGATTTTTTTTTATTCTAAACTGTTTTAATTATTCTTATTTTATTATTCTTGTTTTTTTCTTTTTAATTTCTACTATGTAAAGCACTTTGAATTACCATTGTGTATGAAATGTGCTATATAAATAAACTTGCCTTGCCTTGCCTAAAGTCATTTTCAAACTGTGTGTTAAATATTCAGATGATGCATTCAACATTTATTAAACATTTCTACATAGAAATCACCACAAATCCACATGGTGCTGTTTCCAATGTCTGATGCTCTGTGTTCGTATTGTTTTCAGTCCAATAAACTATTGAATCACTCCAGTTTTCCTGTAAATGTGAGAGGAGAAAACACAAGCGTAAGCGGCTCTCGGAGGCGCACAGACACTGAGATGAGTGGGTTGAGTCTATATGGTTCTCATGTGTCTTTCAAGCAGCTATTCATTACTGATCTCAGACAGTGTTTGAGTGTGAGGATACAGATCCGATCAGAGAGATGTCAAAAACCTCCCCAAGAAGAAACCTTCTAAACCCATGAAAACGGGCCAAAGTGTCGGTGATCTCATCATCAAAACTGTGTCAGCATCCAAGGAGAGGAGCGGCTTGTCTCTCGCCGCCCTGAAGAAAGCTCTCGCCGCTGGTGGATATGATGTGGTGAAGAAGAACTCCCACGTCAAGATCACCATCAAGAGTCTGGTGACTAAAGGGACTCTGATTCAGACCAAAGGAACCGGTGCCTCCGGATCATTCAAGATCAAAAAGAATCAAGCTGAGAGCAAGAAGAAACCCGTCAAGAAAGCCAAACCTGAAGTCAAGAAATGTCTTGGTTACGTTCGTAACCTCGGTTCCCTGAATCAAAGAGAACGAGACATTGCGTTTATTAACACATATGGGAGTGCTTTCATACAGAAGCTATTTAAAACCTCTCTACAATAACAGCAATATTCTAATATTGGCTAAGGTGTTTGAGCCCCGTCTGTTTTGGCGTGAAATTGACCGCTATAAAAACAGGTACACAGACACTATTTCCTCAGAATTTCTGACAGAGAACAAGGAGAGCATCGCTAGTGCCTCAAGAACTCTGAGTCTTGTAGTCGTGGGCGGCTGTGGCTCAGGTGGTAGAGCAGGTTGCCCACTAATTGCAGGGTTGGTGGTTTGAATCTCGGCCCATAGGACTCCACATGCCGAAGTGTCCTTGGGCAAGACACTGAACCCCAAGTTGCTCCCAATGGCAGGCTAGCACCTTGCATGGCAGCTGTGCCACCATTGGTATATGAGTGTGCGTGAATGGATGACTGGGACACAATGTAAAGCGCTTTGGTAACCTCTAAGGTTAAAAAAATGCTTTATTTACCATTTGTAATGTGGCTAGTGTGACCGACTACTACGTAACCGAGACATTGCGTTTATTAATGCATATGGGGAACAGAATCCCATCACGCTGCACAACATAACATAACTTACCAGAGAGGAAACATGGCAGAGCAGTCTTTTGGGATGGCAACCGACATGAGTATGCTACAGTCAGTGATCCTCGGGATGACCAGGAGTATTTTTTTTTTTATTTAACCTTTATTTAACCAGGTGAGTCTCATTGAGATTAAAATCTCTTTTACAAGAGAGACCTGGCCAAAATGCAGCATTTAAAAAACAGAAAAAACAGTTTCCAACATATAAAAAAGACATCAAGGCAAGTACACATACATAAATAACACAAGACCCTGTGCTGAATAAGGCCTAATACAAATTTATAAACAGTAGCACTGACCAATGTTCACCTGCTCCACATCCCTCAGTGTTGAAACAAACTGTCTATAGGAAATAAAGGTAGTCATTTTCAACGACTTCTGAAGAAAGTTCCAAGCAGAAGGTGCTGCAAACATAAAGGATTTTTTACCCAATTCCGTTTTGACACGGGGTACCAACAAGTGTAGGACGTCTTTTGAACGTAATCCATAATGGCCGTGAGTAATTGTTAAAAAGCTACTCAAATAAATAGGAGCTAGTCCAAGAAGTGCCTTATAAATGAAACATAGCCAGTGAGTGTACCTTCTTGCAGAGAGAGAGGGCCATTTAGCTTTATAGTAGAGAATACAATGATGTGTCCTATAATTACAACCATTAAAAAAACGCAGTGCACAATGATACACAACATCCAATTTCTTTAAACATTTGGCAGAAGCATTCATATATATCAGATCACCATAATCTAATATGGGAAGAAAAGTGGCCATCACCAGGTATTCTCTAGAGCGAATGGATAAGCATGATTTAGATCTGTAGAGAAAGCCAAGCTTTATCTTGAGCTTAGAAACCAGATTGCTAACATGGGTTCTGAAACACAGTTTACAATCAATGATTATACCCAAATATTTATAACTGTTAACTAACTCAATTTCATTTCCCTCAGAAGTTGAGATGCTTGAAAAAGAAACTGGAAGTTGTCTTGAGTTTGTGAATACCATTACTTTGGACTTTTCTATATTTAAGACCAACTTAAGCTGTTTTAAACGGTTCTGAACAGTATTGAAAGCAGACTGCAAAAGATCAAGAGCTTGTGCAGTAGATGATGCAGTACAGTAAATAATAGTGTCATCAGCATAAAAATGATACATAGTATTCGATAGATTATCACAAAGTACTCATAACGAATATATGAACTATAGCCATATAGTATTAATTAACTCCTTATGAACCCATTTGGGGTAGGGAGTTTATATACAATGAAGTGCTTGTGACTTATGGAATTATAACGGACTGAATGCAGGTGGTTATGTAAATGATGGGAAGCCCGTACTTTAAGGGAGGGGCATAAGTATACATATATACACTCACCTAAAGGATTATTAGGAACACCTGTTCAATTTCTCATTAATGCAATTATCTAATCAACCAATCACATGGCAGTTGCTTCAATGCATTTAGGGGTGTGGTCCTGGTCAAGACAATCTCCTGAACTCCAAACTGAATGTCAGAATGGGAAAGAAAGGTGATTTAAGCAATTTTGAGCGTGGCATGTTTGTTGGTGCCAGACGGGCCGGTCTGAGTATTTCAGAATCTGCTCAGTTACTGGGATTTTCACGCACAACCATTTCTAGGGTTTACAAAGAATGGTGTGAAAAGGGAAAAACATCCAGTATGCGGCAGTCCTGTGGGCGAAAATGCCTTGTTGATGCTAGAGGTCAGAGGAGAATGGGCCGACTGATTCAAGCTGATAGAAGAGCAACTTTGACTGAAATAACCACTCGTTACAACCGAGGTATGCAGCAAAGCATTTTTGAAGCCACAACACGCACAACCTTGAGGCGGATGGGCTACAACAGCAGAAGACCCCACCGGGTACCACTCATCTCCACTACAAATAGGAAAAAGAGGCTACAGTTTGCAAGAGCTCACCAAAATTGGACAGTTGAAGACTGGAAAAATGTTGCCTGGTCTGATGAGTCTCGATTTCTGTTGAGACATTCAGATGGTAGAGTCAGAATTTGGTGTAAACAGAATGAGAACATGGATCCATCATGCCTTGTTACCACTGTGCAGGCTGGTGGTGGTGGTGTAATGGTGTGGGGGATGTTTTCTTGGCACACTTTAGGCCCCTTAGTGCCAATTGGGCATCGTTTAAATGCCACAGCCTACCTGAGCATTGTTTCTGACCATGTACATCCCTTTATGGCCACCATGTACCCATCCTCTGATGGCTACTTCCAGCAGGATAATGCACCATGTCACAAAGCTCGAATCATTTCAAATTGGTTTCTTGAACATGACAATGAGTTCACTGTACTAAAATGGCCCCCACAGTCACCAGATCTCAACCCAATAGAGCATCTTTGGGATGTGGTGGAACGGGAGCTTCGTGCCCTGGATGTGCATCCCACAAATCTCCATCAACTGCAAGATGCTATCCTATCAATATGGGCCAACATTTCTAAAGAATGCTTTCAGCACCTTGTTGAATCAATGCCACGTAGAATTAAGGCAGTTCTGAAGGCGAAAG
This sequence comes from Moxostoma hubbsi, assembly GCA_032164185.1. Taxonomy (NCBI): domain Eukaryota; kingdom Metazoa; phylum Chordata; class Actinopteri; order Cypriniformes; family Catostomidae; genus Moxostoma; species Moxostoma hubbsi. The sequence continues at coordinate 2,898,426 of JAVLUX010000099.1, forward strand.
GGTGTCAAACACAGTATTAGTATGGTGTTCCTAATAATCCTTTAGGTGAGTGTATATGGCCAATGAATAGCAAGTGCTCTAAACAGAGAGGACTTGTGAAGAATGAGACATTACGTCTAGGTTGTAAAACCTTGCGAATGTAAGGAACTTTATGATTAAATCATGCTTGCCTATAGTGGCGCCGGTTTCATGTGTGTGATACGCAGATATAGTTGCCACTTACACTTTGAGCATTGATGGGTTGAGTCCTGCATCTAATCGTTCTTGAAGAAATATAAAAATTTTATGTATGGGATTTACTGGGTCCTTGCTGTGTGAGAGACACCAACCAGTGACCACCTTCCATTTTAGTGTGTAGAGGCATCTAGTGGACAGTGCTCTGGCTTGTAAAATGGTGTTCATGACTGAACACGTCAGTCCTGGTGCGTGTAGTGCACCCCGTTCAGGGGCCACACATAGAGGTTCCACAGCTGGGGCTTCAAGATCGTGCCTTGTGCCCATTCACCCAGTTTACATTGAGGCCCAAGCTGTTTAGATGCAGAAGCAGTCTCTGTGCTGGCATAACAGTGCCTCTGATTGTGCCAGTAACAGCCAATCGTCGAGGTAGATCAAAATGCTTATGCTGCTCAGCCTCAGAGGGGCGAGAACCACATCGATGCACTTCGTGAATGTGCAAGGAGCCAGAGACAGTCCGAAGGGCAGGACTTTTAATTGATAAGCTGCTCCCTCGAACGCGAATCTCAAAAACATCCTGTGATGTCATACAATTTGGACATGAAAATACGTATCCTTCAGATCTATCGACGCAAACCAATCGTTTCACTGGATCAAGAAAATAAAGGCTGTAAAACCCCTTGTTTTGCTTGACAATTTGGCGTTTTTCATGATGAGTTTGTGCATTTCATCTCGTAACACTGGCTCGTCTTTGGACGAAACCATGGAAGACAGAACACCATTGAAATGGGGTGGCCGATGTGCAAATTGGATCGTATAACCATGTTCGATCATTTGAAATGCCCGTTAGGGCTCACCACACGTCCGTGTAATTGGACAGAGGGCAAATTGTTTTGCTCACCATATGATATAATGCGCCACTAACCATAGGGATGCGGTTGCGCATAATTTGTGTGCTTTGAAGAGGAAAAGGGCTCTTCAGAGTTTAAATGCTTGAAGGCTCATATGACTGAAGATAGGGGGAGGGGCTTGAAGTTTATATGGAAGTGCAGTGATTGGTTGAAATGTTTTGCAGACTTTAACCAATAGGCAACAGACGGGCTCGTTTAAATACTGAGAACAGTACCAGTCGATGAATCATTTCTTATGACGACATTGCAGTTGTGATCTCAAATCAAAAATGAGTTAAAACACGAGTTCATCATCTTTCACATGAACACAGACAGATGCATTTGATCTGTAACACACAGTAATAACTGCAGTCTTCACTCTCATCATCACTATAACACAAAACATTATTTATATTTGAACAGAATAAAGATGAACACTGAGACAGTAAATCTACAGTATAGACCTGTGCACCCTCATCACCATCATGTGTTTCACACACACACAAATAACAGAAGATAATATAGAATATAATAAAATACTCACAGAGTATAAGAGGCAGCACACTGGACTCCATACTGCCACATTAAAGAACTGTTTCAACTGTGCTGTCTGTCTAAACCAAACACTTCCTGTGTTCAAACGTCATTTCACACTTCAGAGATAAAAATAAAAGGGGAGATGCCAAGAGTCTACAGACCAATAAAGGAGGTCTGAAGTATAACAGTGAGAAGTGGAGCAACATTCAGGCCATTCTGATCACAGATAATGATTTCTAAGAAGGGAAAATAAATGATCTGCATCTGCTGCTGTGAATATTTTGATCTTGTGCAGGAATTTGGAGCTTCATGAAACCAAAGTTGAAGAAATAAATAAATATCTGTTGTTCCTCACACACTGGTAGAAACCACATATTTCTAAGAAGAGGAAAGTGATATACATTGATGTGTATCTGCTTGTGGTAACATTCAGTTCTTACTAATAAACCAATAATGCAGAAATATATTAATATATTTTGTTCCTCCCACACTGAAACTGCAGATGAGAAACAGAGCAGAAGTCAAACCACAACTATGAGCTCATCTCATTTATTAAACCACTAAAACAAAAGTCATATAAAATAAATATATTAGATTTATAGCATGTATGTTTCATATTTATTGCATAAAACACATGGATACTGTGCAACCAAAATCCCATAATAACCAGAAAAATATGAAGATTTGGTGAATAACAGGCACTTTTAACTATAAACTGTTTCATTCGAGTGAAATAAACTGCAAGATTTTAAACTGAGCCGAAAAATAAACACGTGACGTAACTTTGGCTCCTCCTTCAGTTGTGGGTTTCTACTAGGTCCTGTAGACGAAAATAAATATCTTCTCCGGCTCTTAGTTGCGTCACATTCCAGTTAACATTTAACTCTTCTCATAATGTCTGGAAGAGAACAGCGGAAATGTAATGTTTATCATGATAATATTCAGAGAATCAAACCATGTCGGTGTGAAGCGGATCTCCGGTCTGATCTACAGGAGACTTGCGGTGTGTTGAAGGTGTTTCTGGAGAACGTTGTGCGTGATGACGTCACCTACACTGACACGTCAAGAGAAAGACGTCACTGTCATGGACGTTGTGTACTCGCTGAAACGACAGAGACGAACCCTGTACGGATTCAGAGAATAAACGACTTTATTCTGGAGAAATTAAACGCTCTTTTAAGAGTCGATGTTTAAACGGTTGTTGTTTTTCATTTTAAATAAGCGGAAGAGAGGAAAGGAAAGTGAATCTTGACGGCTTTAAATACGAGTCGATGGGCGGGAATTTCAACGCTTTTGATTGGTTCTTTCTGCCCGTCAATCTAGAGCTGACCAATGAAATCATTTAGTGGGTTTGATCCATGAAGACACGCAATCAGAGGGCGCGTCAGATGAATCTCATTGTGCAAGAGAAACTTTGTGCAAGTGTATTTAGGAGAATTTGTGCTTTTAAATGCAAAGGATGGTCACCAAATATTGGTTTAGCTTTTATATGTTTACTGCAGTTTGTGTGAAGTCAATTGATAAATAAAAGCTGTTTATTACATTATTTTTGAAAATGCCACATTTTTCTAAAACTTTTACACAGTTCTGTATATTAAACTTTTCATAAACAGTTTAAAGCAGTTCAGAAACTTTTCAGGATTAATATCAAAGCTGATACATTGATACCATCTTCTGGACAATAAAGGCAATAACAACAGAAAACAAAATACCCCAGATTATAATCTTAAATATAAATATTAACCCAGGCTTAAAATGGTCCCACTATTTTAAGTGTGATAAATGCTCATGAGAAGAACATCAGGTTTGTTTTTGTTTTTATTTTACAAGAAACTTCAAACAAAAACAATCAACTGATCCAAAAACATGAAAAATAAACCAAAAGTCTTTTTCTCTTGGCAAAATCCTCATAAATACGGGCACATCTTCAGTACAGACATGAAGACTGTGTTTAACTGACAGAAAATGTAATTAATTTAAAAGGTGAATATAGTTACACTGACATTATAGAAACACACATACGCAGGTTTATAATGTAAGAGTTAGTTTACATTTTACATGAAAGAGTGCAAATTCTGAACTTAAACAAGAAAGTGTTCCCAACTACAATAAATGTTGCACTATTAAACACACATTTAAAATAAGCGCATTATAAAAGCAGAAGGTTTGTGTACAAACTTCCCAACACAAAATACAAGAAAAATGATCAGAACTTTTGCATGTAAAGGCATTTAACGGCATTCTCTCATTACATGTTGATGTCAAGACTGGATAAAAAACATCTCAAAATCTCATGGAAATCCAGTTTTGTCTTGTCAGGTGTCTTTTTTAATGAATGAGCTGATCATTGATTGATTTCAGCGTTTCTTCTACATGTAAATGTGTGTATTTTAAAATAAACTTGATCAATTCTTGCAGGTTTTTTTCTTTTGGTGATTAAAATCTTGAGCATAAGTTGCATCGACTCCAGCACTGCCACCTAAAAGACACAAATGAATAATAATAATAATAATAATAAAGTAAAAAGCTTCATCTATATTTGGCACATTCAGCGTGATCATTTGAACTGTAATTGTGACGTCTCTTTTGAATGATGATATTATATGTGTGTATAATGATCATTCCGACTTGGACGTCAATTGGAAAAAAAAGGAGATATACAATACAGACGTTTAAAAATATAAAACATTTATAACAAACCATACTCATATGTGCCCAGTCCAGCAGGCGTTAGAGCTGCGTGTTTGGAGAATTATATGTTGTTTGTTATGCGTCTCCCATTGTTTGGCATTTTTCTTTGTGAAGAGTATTTGTCTGTAAGTGTGATTACATTTGAGAGTGAATGTTACATGAGCCCTGTAAATACAGGGACAAGTGTGAAAAGTTTGTGTTGTCTAATAAAGAAAGTGTCTTTCATGTATTGAATGAGTGTTGGGAATGAAAGCGGTCTTGTGAAGAAATTTTCCTGGTACAAAAATAATAACTTTCAGAGGTATCAGTTTTTACAACTGTGTGTTTAAAGAAGTATTGATAAAATAAACAAAAGGGGTTCTAAACGAAATAAACAAGAATGGGGGACAAATTAAGTCATCCCCTGCTAGGGGAATTACCAAAGGCTTTCAAATTGTCTTTTACAGACAATTTCATGAGGGAAGGAAAGAGTATAACTGTTATTTGTTATTGTGTTTGTGCATTTGGTGTGTTTGAAGAGCTATCTGTATTGTTGAGCAATAGCTGAATTAAAAGCTTCTGAAATTAAAGTTATGACATTTTTTAGAGTAAATATATATATTTACGCTCTGATAGATAAATGGGATACGTGCATGGTTAGTCACACCTCGATGGTTCAAACTGATAAAATGCAAGTGCAACTTGGGACTCAAGAAATAACATTTCCATTAGATAAATACAATCAAAAACCACTATTGGCATGTTTGCAGATCAGAGGGCCCCTGGTTTTCAACACAATGCCAATACGCAATGAAGAACATGATAAAAGGATAGACGGTCTGAAAGGAATAAACACCTACTGACCCATTACAATTTCGGAGGAGAAAAATACCATCGATTGTGACTCAGCCATCAAATTACAGAAGATGAATTACTGTTGAATTAACACTATTATAGCGTAGGCATAATAGTACTGTAGTACTATTAGTACTTGCGATCATGACATTCCTATTGTAATTATGTTTAATACTGCATACCACTGATGAAAATGTTAACTGTAATAATCGTTCCACTAACTATGACAGAGGCACTAGCAATATGTGGAAAAATAATAATTACCCGACCCAGTTAAGTACATTCTACAATACGTTAATGTTTTAAAGAAACTTACGACACAGTCAATTGACTGGACGTGATTATAGATTCATACTGTCCAAAACCTTACCTCCAGAAATAACTGAATTGATAACGTGCCTTTGTTGGATAAAAAAAGTTTGATCAGCCATAGAAAGGAGAAAGGAAAAATGAAGAATTAATTAGATCAATTCATGGGTAAATCCAAATCTATGGTTAAAAAGGGTACGGGGACCCTCAGTGGGATTATAAATACATTAGAGTCATACAAGGTGTGGAAGAAAATAAAACAATTCTTGGACAAAGGTCCTGAACAAAAAGAGACTAATCAAATGCACGCAGCGGTCTCCGTTTCAAAATAAGCCGCCTAAATATGATATTGACGTGAACAAAGCTTTAACCCCTAACCTCCCAAAGACACCATGCGCACTGTTGTGTCCCGATTTAACAATTTTAAGGCAACTCAATTACGGACAAATTAGATTCAGATTCAAAGAAAGATACGAGCGAATGTACAACAGCTGCATTTCCTTTTATCAAGTGCTCAGACAGATATCATATCATTTCACTAACATTGTCAGAGACGCTGGCTATATGAAAAGAATTACCATATATAAACCGCATACATTTATCATCGATACGGGCGCATCTTAACATTCATTAACAGCGCATTGCTATGAGGGCTGTATTATGGGATGGACTCTAAACAGTGTGGGAATTAATGGCATTACTGTTAAGTGTCATATGACACCAAAATTGTAAACACAAACTTGTTTAAAATGCATGATTTTGTAATTTTGCCCGACACTACGGGGCAGACAGGGGAGGCTAAGGGAAACAGATTAGCCGACGAGGTGGCGAAATGGGCAGTGAAAGAGGTAATAAATAGCCCATACGGGATAGAGGAGGGAGAAGTCCAATTTATGGCCAGCACGCTAATTCAGGATCTAGACATAAGTCTTGTTACAAGCAAATCCCACGGACACAGACGTCGCCCACTGGGAAAGTCAGGCCTAACAGCCTAGACGGACTTCTTAGAGACCAGCAGGGCTGGCTGGCCTTGCCAAAAACCGCAGTAGTAACACTCTGTAGGCATTACCATGGGCTCTCACATGTGTCGAAACAGAAAGTGATAGACGCCATAAATCGAGAATACTGCATCCATGCAGTCAGAGCAACCGTAAATCTGATCCTAGACTCATGTCTGACATGCGCTCGATACCACCCACATAAGCAAGTACCGCATTAAAACTTACCGCATCCTGAGGCGCCTTTTCAACACCTCCAAATTGATTTCACTCACATGCGAGCATGCAGGAACCTAAAACTGCTCCCTGTAATAGTAGATAGATTCTCAAAATGGACCGAAGCATTTCCATGCGCAAGGGAATATGCAAAAACAGTAGTAAAAGTCCTGGCGAAGGAAATTATTCCTCGTTTTGGGGTACCAACAGTAATAGAGAGTGACAACAGTACCCCATTCGCATCAAAGGTGACACAACTCCTGGCAAAGGAGCTCAGTATTAATTGGCATTTTCACATCCTATACCACCCGCAGTTGTGTGTGGTGGAACGCACAAACCGTACGCTAAAAGACCGATTGAACAAAGCATGTACGGAAACAGGTAGGACTTGGGTAGATGTGCTTCCTGCCGTTCTTACTGAATTTAGGATGACACCATCGTGTAACTAAAATGTCCCCATTTGAAATACTAATGGGTAGACCTTTCCCGACCCCATGGGTCAAAGGTCGTGCTGGCTTTCTCTCCACAGGTGGTGATCGTGGAATACGTGGATTCCCTAATCAAAACATTGAATGGCACTAAGGGTGATGTTTCTCTTTCTCTTCCCTTACCAGAACACAAGCCTACTCACCCATTTGTTCCAAATCAGCAGGTCCTAATCCGCAGATTGAAACCAACAAAGACTGGGGAACCACGATACCAAGGTCCAGCAACGGTCATAGCCATGACCAGAACTGATCGATCCACAGCTACAGTGGATACACGCAAGCCGCGAAGCCGGAACCAGAGGAGGGACCGGCAGGAAACTGCTGAGTGCGACCCCACCGGAGGAGCTGAACACACAACGTCAGTGGCTAGCATAATGCAGGAGCCCTAGGTCCTGAGAAGTAACACGACATGTGGGAAGTCATAGTGTCTCCAACAGCTAAAAATGTCAAAGCAACCAGTGAAAATTGCTACCAATACGGTGTCAATTCCTCACACATATTGACACCCCATACTGACAGAACCAAAGCAGTACAAGGAGTTCAGTGGCTCTGCGGACACAAACTTTATGCCTATTTGCCAGCTAACTGGACGATGTGCCTTGGTTAACAGCTCCGGATCTGTGATGATCATCAGGACACGCAAGGTGGATTTAACAACCCACACCTGAACAAAAAAAGGTCGTCCTCCACTCTGACACAGTCGAACTACACGCCGGAGGAACAAAGAATCTGGAACAGAGTGGACGAGTTTTTTCAATCATTCTTTCCCCCATTGGCATAACAAATGTTGTGAATCAGGTAGAAATGAACAGGTTTGATTTAGTTATGTTTATGAATGTTACAGAGCAAATGTTAGAGGGAATAAAGAAAGAGCTCAGGGAGCTGCGTCTAAGGGCCCTCCAGAACAGGATGGTCTTAGACCAGCTCACTGCAGCGCAAGGAAGAGTTTGTGTTATGGTAGGTGAAGCATGTTGTACGTGTATCCCAGAAGAGGATGGAACAGGTGGAATCATAGAGCAAGGTATAAAAATATTTTTTAAATAGTAAAGAGGTCACAAGGCCATGCCAATGGGGATGTTGATTTCTTTTCAGGTTTTTGGATGTTAATTTATAAAACTGAACATTACTTAATCGTCATATTCTGTGTTTTGCGTGTATTTTTCATCATCGCCTGCCTATGGCCTTGTTTTATGGCTCTCATCAAACGGATGATTTCCAGCTCCATTAGCTTAGTGGTAAGACCACCTCACGTTACTTATTGACCCCTAGGAATGAGCAAATAAGATACAAGGGTAAAAATTTACAGTTAAAATTAAAAGGTAAAGTTTTTAGAATGTACAATGTTTAGTCTGATCGTGATCATTTTATGATCAAAGGGGGCGGTGTGAGAAATATTAATTGTACATGCTGTCTTTTGACATCTAACTCTGTTTGCGCCTAACATAACTCTGTATGTATGTGTGTTAATCATAGGACACCACACGCACAAAGAGTCCATAACCTTCATAGATGCTGTTAGTATCTCTTGTCTTATCCTTCCTTGGAATGTTCTGTGCTCCAACGAGTGCATACTCCTTTACATGAGCTAAATATCTGTTGGACATAATTTCTTGTCCTTGGCAGTCTTGCTGTTTTGCTGTCACTATCCTATTGGCTATTAATTGTTCTTTATTCTATGAAAGGTATAAATATTATGCTTACTGTAATACACCGAGTAGATTGAAAACGAACCACAGTGTGTTGTTGTTCTTTCTACTTCCTTCGCGAAGTCTCCAGAGACTCAGACTCACGACTGCACTTTCACTGGGCACAGAGATAGAGAGACGGGACCGGGGAATTGTAATATGTACAATTAATATTTCTCACAGTTTCTCTCACCTCTGTCTGTGTTCTGCTTCAGATCAGAGTAAACAGTGTCTTCACACTCACTGCTTTTCCCTGATAGTGAACAACAGAGAGTCATAAACAACGTCTTACTCATTATAAATTAAATACAAATAAAAATAGATATATACAGTGTATCCGGAAAGTATTCACAGCGCTACACTTTTTCCACATTTTGTTGTTACAGCCTTACTCCAAAATGAATTAAATTCATTATTTTCCTCAAAATTCTACAAATACCTCATAATGACAATGTGAAAGAAGTTTGTTTGAAATCTTTGCAAATGTATTAAAAATAAAAAATGAATTAAATCACATGTACATACTTTGACACCAATTACAGCCTCAAGTCTTTTTGTGTATGATGCTACAAGCTTGTCACACCTATTTTGGGGCAGTTTCTCCCATTCTTCTTTGCAGGACATCTCAAGCTCCATCAGGTTGGATGGGGAGCATCGGTGCACAGCCATTGTCAGATCTCTCCAGAGATGTTCAATCGGGTTCAAGTCTGGGACTCTTGCTGGGCCACTCAAGGACATTCACAGAGTTGTCCCGTAGCCACTCCTTTGTTATCTTGGCTGTGTGCTTAGGGGCGTTGTCCTATTGGAAGATCAACCTTTGCCCCAGTCTGAGGTCCAGAGTGCTCTGCAGCAGGTTTTCATCAACGATGTCTCTGTACATTGCTGCATTCATCTTTCCTCGATCCTGACTAGTCTCCCAGTTCCTGCCACTGAAGAACATCCCCACAGCATGATGCTGCCACCACCATGCTTCACTGTAGGGATGGCATTGGCCAGGTGATGAGCAGTGCCTGGTTTCCTCCAGACATGACGCTTGCCATTCAGGCCAAAGAGATCAATCTTTGTTTCATCAGACCAGAGAATTTTGTTTTTCATGGACAGAGTCCTTCAGGTGGCTTTTGGCAAACTCCAGGTGGGCTGTAATGTGCATTTTACTGAGGAGTGGCTTCTGTCTGGCCACTGTACCATATAGGCCTGATTGGTGGAGTGCTGCAGAGATGGTTGTTCTTCTGGAAGGTTCTCCTCTCACCACAGAGAAACGCTGGAGCTCTGTCAGAGTGACCATCGGGTTCTTGGTCACCTCCCTGACTAATGCCTTTCTCCCCCAATTGCTCAGTTTGGTCGGGCGGCCACCTCTAGAAAGAGTTCTGGTGGTTCCAATCTTCTTCCATTTATGGATGGAGGCCACTGTGCTCATTGGGACCTTCAATGCTGCAGAAACGTTTCTGTACCCTTCCCCAGATCTGTGCCTCGATACAATCCTGTCTCGGAGGTCTACAGACAATTCTTTGGACTTCATGGCTTGGTTTGTGCTCTGACATGCACTTCTTTCGTTTATTGGTGCGTTGCATTCTTAGTGCATATCGCCACCTACCTTAGCTGTTATGCAGTCATGATTTCTACTAATCTGATTTCCTTATTATTATTTCTTTACTTCTTTCTCACATATCCGTCCTTATTTAATTATTTGATGTTTCATCTCATTCCATCTTCCATAGCCCACCTGTCGCTGCATGTTCAGCTCCTCCAGACTGGACTATAAAATCAGGAATAGACCAAAACACTTTATTTTGTATTAAATCCTCTCACTTAATCTAGTATTATATATGTATTCTATTAATATTCTATATCCTACTCTATCTTTATTAAATAACCATAACCTAACACAGTGTTTCCCAACCTTTTTTTATTCATGGCACCCTTAGAAAAGTTGCAAAATTTTGTGGCACCCCCCCCCAATCCATATAATAATTACTTACTTTCAGTGGGAAACCTGAGCCTGAGATGATGCACACAGACGATCAATTCTGGCAGGAATGGATGAAAGACAGACACGAAGCTCCTGATCCACTGTTCTCAGATGTTCTCTGAACTTATTCTTGATGTATGTCAGGCTAGAAAACACAGTTCGCACAAATAGGTTGTGGAAAAGGGCATCAGAACTTCAATGGCACTATTTGCAACAGCTGGATATTCTTTCTCCACAGTAATCCAAAAACTGTCCAAAGCCATGTCTTGAAATTTCATTTTTAAACTGCGATCTTCCCTTAGGTCTGCAATTTGTTCTTGTACTGGCATGCCTTTTGAACTTTCCAGTCCTGATGAACTCAAAGGATCAAGGACCCAGTCAAACTCAGCATAAGTCTCAACAGGAAAATTAAAGTTGAACCTCTCCTCTAGGACTTTCAGATGCTGGGTGATAAGCCCAGGGAGTTTGCTGTTTGAGTGTGCATTGCACAAGGGAAACAGACCAAGTTGGCCCTTTTCAACAAAAGAACGCCAGAGGGTGAGCTTGCATCTGAAGCCTCGCAATTTGTCGGTAGAAGTAAGAATATTTTCATCTTTGCCTTCCATTTTTGTGTTCAGGTCATTGAGATGCTTAAAAACATCGGCGAGATATGCAAGTTTTGAACACCATTCCATGTCTGCAATTAACTCTGCATATCCTGAATTCTCCTGATTAAGGAACGTTTTTAACTCTTCCCTCAGTTTGTAGAGTCGTGCCAAAACCTTTCCGTGTGATAGCCATCGAACGGCCGTATGTAAGAACAAGCTCTGATGTTCCGCTCCCATTTCCTCGCATAAAATCGAAAATAGACGGCTCTTCAGTGGGCGTGCCTTGATAAAATTAACTACATCTACTGCTCTGTCCAGTACATCGGAGAGTTCCTTCGGGGGCGTTTTTGCTACCAGTGCCTCCCTATGTAAAAAGCAGTGAGTGGCTTTCACATGTGGGTTTTGCGCTCTCACTCTGCTAATGAAGCCCTTCGTTCTCCCCGTCATGGCAGCGGCGCCATCAGTACATAAACTGTGACAGTCCTTCCAATTCAACCCCCCTGTTCAAGATATTCTGTTGTCAGACGATATATTTCTTCTCCCGTTGTTTTGTCAGGCATTGATTTACAAAATAAAAAAGTTTCTCTAATACTGTCACCATCTACGAATCGAACATTTGCCAGGAGCTGTGCGTGCCCACTAATGTCAGTCGACTCATCCAGCTGCAAGGAAAATTTGCTGCTGGATCAGATTTTTTCCAAAACCACACTTTCAATGTCTGAAGACATGTCTTCTATTCGCCTGCTAATTGTGTTGTTTGACAGGGGAACCTTTGATATTTCTTTCGCTGCTTGTGGGCCTAGCATGGCGTTAACGATGGCTTTGCATGCAGGTAAGATTACAGTCTCAGCGATCGTGTGGGGTTTTTTCGATTTAGCTACTATTTCAGCCACAAGATAGCTTGCCTTTAATGCTTTCTCAGACACTTTTGCACTCTTCATCATAATTTCCTCTTGTTTTTCTAGTTGCATTTTCAGTCGAATAAAATATTCTGCATCCTTGCTCACTAAAGCTGGGTGAGTTTTTGTCAGATGCCGTTTCAGTTTGCTAGGAACCACTGATTCATTCGACAATTTGTCTCCACATACCCGACACAGAGGAAGAGAACATGATGGATCTCCGATAAAGATGAAGCCATATGACAAGTAATTGTCGATATATTGTCTTTTCTTCTTCTTACTCCTGCTCTCAGCGGCCTGCTCTGGACTGTTACATGAGGAAGTTGACGGCCCAGAAGCATCTTGAGCTTTTTTTTAGAAATCTGTCCATATTCTTTTGCACTACACACGCATCGTCAAGGATAAAACACTCGCATATACGTTACGCATACAGACGTTGACGTGCTGACAGGTCAGTGACAGGTCGTATCGATTTTTTTTTATTTTATTGTTTTTTTTTTTAATTTAGTCTTATTTGGTATTTCAGACATTAGATATTCCTAATATTTATTAATTGGTTTATTTATATTTTATCATTAAAAAAAAATAAAAAAATTAATTTGAAGATTTTTACACGGCACCCCTGCTCTCGTCAGACGGCACCCCGGTTGGGAAACACTGACCTAACAAATAAGCCAAATCCTTATTAACCTTCCCTATTTTATTTAAATATAATAGTAATTCCTTCCTTTCCTCATCATACCTTTTACAATCAAATATCACGTTCCACTGTTTCTTTCTCGCCACAATTTCCACATAAGCCAGTCTCATGAACTCCTAATAAAAAGAGTGATACGTTCAATCCTGAATGTCCAAGTCTCATCCTAGTCATTATAACCTCTTCTTTCCTATTTCTACCATTTATGCTTTTTTAGTGTCTACCATTTTTTTAATATTATATAAATGTTGTCCCTTTTTATCTGTTCCATTTCTCCTGCCACTCCTTAATAATAGATTTAATTTCATTTTTACCTAATGTGATAGTAAAATCTATTTCATCCCTTTTTAACGCTATTTTTGCTATTTCATCAAATCAAATCAAATCACTTTATTGTCACACTACTGTGTACACAAGTGCAACAGCAGGTGAAATTCTTGTGTGCAGTTCCGATCAACATAGCAGTAATGACAGTGACGAGACATAAACCACTTTACAATAACAACATATATACACAAAACAATTTACATAACAAATGTACACATACCTACACAACAATTTACATATCAAATGTACACAATACACAGTGTAGAATACACATACACTATGTAATGGTATAAATATATATATATACACATTAACTGAATGGGAGCGAGAATATATTGACAAATGAGGATTAATAAAGTGCAGTGCTGATTGTAGATCGTGAGAGATCATGTGTTCAAAAGTCTTATTGCTTGTGGGAAGAAGCTGTCATGTAGTCGGGTGGTGCGGGTCCTGATGCTGCGATACCGCCTGCCTGATGGAAGCAGTGAGAGCAGCCCATGACTCGGGTGGCTGGAGTCTTTGATAATCCTCCGAGCTTTCTTCACACACCGTCTGTTATATATATCCTGGAGGGAGGGAAGCTCACCTCCGATGATGTTTCTGGCCGTTCGCACCACCCTTTGCAGGTCTTTGCGGTTGTGGGCGGTGCTATTGCCGTACCAGGCGGTGAAGCAGCCAGTCAGGATGCTCTCTACAGTGCTGGTGTAGAACCGTGTGAGGATGTGGTGGTTCATTCCAAACTTCCTCAGCCGTCTCAGGAAGAAGAGGCGCTGGTGAGCCTTCTTCACAACGGCCTCAGTGTGGACGGACCATGTGAGTTCCTCAGTAATGTGGACACCGAGGAACTTGAAGCTGCTGACTCTCTCCACCGGTGCTCCATTAATGGTGATGGGGCTGTGTTCTCTGTCTTTCTTCCTGAAGTCCACCACAAGCTCCTTGGTTTTACTGACGTTGAGGAAGAGGTTGTGCTCCTGACACCAGCGTGTCAGAGTGTGCACCTCCTCTCTGTAGGCTGTTTCATCATTGTCAGTGATCAGACCTACAACCGTCGTATCGTCAGCAAACTTAATGATGGCATTGGAGCTATGTGTCGCCACACAGTCATGTGTGTACAGGGAATACAGGAGTGGGCTGAGAACACAGCCCTGCGGGGCTCCAGTGTTGAGGGTCAGTGATGAGGAGATGTTGCTGCCCATTCTAACCACCTGACGTCTGCCTGACAGGAAATCCAGGATCCAGCTGCACAGTGAGCTGTTTAAGCCCAGAGCCCGGAGTTTCACATCAAGCTTGGAGGGCACTATGGTGTTGAATGCTGAGCTGTAGTCTACAAACAGCATTCTCACATATGTGTTCTTTTTTTCCAGGTGGGAAAGAGCAGTGTGTATTGTAGATGCAATGGCATCATCAGTGGAGCGGTTGTTGCGGTAGGCAAACTGTAATGGGTCCAGAGAGGTGGGCAGAACAGAGCAGATGTGATCTCTGATCAACCTCTCGAAGCATTTGCTGATGATGGGGGTGAGGGCAACAGGACGCCAGTCATTTAAGCAGGTGATTTTGGCTTGCTTCGGTACAGGCACAATAGTTGATGTTTTGAAGCATGTGGGGACTACAGACAGGGAGAGGGACAGGTTGAAAATGTCCGTAAAAACACCAGCCAGTTGGTTCGCGCATGCTCTGATGACGCGGCCCGGAATGCCGTCTGGACCCGCGGCTTTGCGAATGTTCACCCGTCGAAAGGATCGGGTTACATTCGCAACAGAGACGGAGAGTGAATCATCAGTGTATCAGCAGACTCATTACCAGCTACACCTACATGAGCTGGCACCCAACAGAATCCTACTTCTACTCCTTTCTTTTGTATTCGCCATAATAACGAAAGTATTTCGCACATTAAATCTTCTCTAGAAGTACAATGAGTAGAAAGTGATGTTAATACAGAAGCAGAATCAGAGCATATTACTATTCTGTCTGGCCTTACCTCCTCTACCCAAGCTAATCCTATTATAATAGCGACCATTTCAACAGTATATATTGACAATTTAGATGTTAATCGTTTAGATATTGAAATATTAAACTCTGGGATATACACTCCTATACCTGTAATCCCTGTTCTTCGATCTTTAGATCCATCAGTATATATTTGCATACTTGCATAAAATCTTTCCTGTATATACTTATTAACTTGGTTCTTAATCATACCCAACTCCTCACATTCCCGTTTCTTATCTAATATTCCTAAATCAATTTTAACCTCAGGAATAATCCATTTCGGAACCTCTCCCCATACAGGTGACACACTACACTCAATATTTGCAATCTGATATTTCTCTGCTAACTGATTTATCTTGCATCCATATCCTCTCTTTTTGCTACTTAAGAATTCCCAACAATTATTTAAGACATCTTTAGCTATATTTCCTCCAGTGTAACTCTTTAACGAAGTCCAAAAAACCAAAGACAGTTTCTCTCTCCTTAAATTCAATGGCATTTCATTCACTTCTACTAATAAGGCATTGCCCGGTGTTGTTTTAATTGCTCCTAAACATGTGCTAAGGGCTCTATGTTGTATTCTATCTATATTTCTTAATAGTGATTCTGAAGCTGATCCATAAATCATGCAACCATAATCAACAGTTGACCTGATCAAGGCTTGATATATTGTTAGCATTGAGTCTTTCTGCTCCCCATTCTTTCCCAGCTATTGCCCTCATTTAAGATCTTCCTGCATTTTTTATCAATTTCCTCAATATGTTTTTTCCAAGTATTTATCGTCTAACCATAAACCTAAATATTTAAATGTTTTAACTTGTTCTAAAGGTTTCCCATATAATACTAAATCAATATCTTTAAGAAATTTTTTCCTACTAAAAATCATATAACATGATTTACTAGTTGACATTTTGAAACTCCATTCTATACTCCAATCTTCCACCTTTTTATTAGCTGTTTGTATACCTGAAATCACCTGCTTAGTATTTCTCCCTCTCTTCCAAATAGCTCCATCATCAGCATACATTGCACATCCTACACCATATCCTAAATTGTCAAAAATATAATTAATCATAATATTAAAAAGGATTGGACTTATAACACTCCCTTGAGGAATACCATTTTCTGCCTTAAAATTGAATGACTGACACCCTCCCACTTGAACTACAAATGTTCTTTCATACAAAAATTGAGATAACCAATTATACACATTTCCATCTATTCCTAATCTTTAATTAGCAATCCTTCTCTCCATACCGTGTCATACGCTTTTTCTATATCAAAATATACTATAGCCATAATTTCTTTCATAGTTAAAGTTTTCTCTACTTCATTGCTGACCTTGATTAATGCGTCCATGGTTGATCTTTTACCTCTAAAACCACACTGATACTTACTGAATTTACCCTGTTTTTCCAGATCATATGTTAATCTATACACAATAATTTTTTCAATTAATTTACATAAGTTTGAAGTTAGAGCAATTGGACGATAACTTCCTGGGTTTGCTGAATTTTTTCCTGGCTTCACAATAGGGATTACTACAGCTTTCTTCCATATTTTGGAATAATACCTTCCATCCATATTTTGTTATATAACCCAAGGATCTTTAATAATATGTTATCTGACAAATGTTTAATCATTATATAACTAACTCTATCAACCCCAGGGGTGGTATTTGTGCATTTTTGTAATGCTACTTTCAGTTCTGTAAGAGAAAACTTTGAATCCATACAGCTCTTATTGCTATTCCTTTTCTTCATTATATCTGGATTTTTGTCTAAGATTTCCTTTTTCCTTTTCTCATATTCTTCTCCCAATTCTATTCTAGGTGCTCTTTCTAAAACTTTACCTAGCATGTTTGCTTTATCTATATCTAAAACTGCAACTTCAGTTAAAACTGGTATTAGAGTTGACTTCTTTCCTTTCCTACTCATATTTCTTAACATATTCCACATTTTATCTATAGAAGTATCTTTTCCTATGGTAGAGCAGAATTCTCTCCATCCTTCTCTCTTAGCATTCTTAATTATTCTTCTAGTTTTAGCTCTTGCTTTCTTATATTCCACCATATTGCTCAAACTCATATTTTCCCTGAGTTGATTAAACGCCTTGTTTCTTTCTTTAACTGCTTTACTGCACTCTTCTTTCCACCATGGAATATTTTTGTTTTTCTGACCTGACATTCTCTGCGGTATATATAACGTTGCAGCTTCCATTATTATATTAGTAATTGAATCACAGAAAGTTTCTACTGAATCCTCTACCACTGAATCTTTATTTATTTCACAATGTGTACTAAAAGCTTTCCAATCCGCCTTCTCATATAACCAATTTCTTTTGCAGAAAACATTCTGGATTAATATCTACATTTTACAAATTATAGGAAAGTGATCACTTCCAACTGTATTCTCGCTATTTACTTTCCATTCACATAATTCAGCCAAACCATTTGATATTAGTGTTAGATCTATACTTGATACCGTATTCTCTGTTAAATTATACCTAGTTCCTTCACCTGTGTTTAAACATACTAATGATCTATCATCCATGAGCTGTTCTATTACTTCCCCATTATAATCTAAATTTTTACTCCCCCATATCCAATTATGAGCATTAAAATCACCACACCATAATTCCTTTGTCTCTTTCTTAATCTTCCCAAACAAATTTATTGAAATCTTCTTACATGGGTTATAAAAGTTATAAACTACAATTGATACTTCTCTATAATATATTTCTACCACAACACATTCTTAATCTTTAACCTCATCTAACTCCCTATATATAATTCCTTCTTTTATAAAAGTTACCACCCCTCCCCCCTGTTTCCCAGCTCTATCCTTTCTAACATTTATATCCTGTTAAAACAAATTGCAAATTTGGTTTAAGCCAAGACCCTTGAACACAAATTACGCTTGGTTTATGATCCAGGACTAATACAAATTTTTTTAAATTCTTGACCATTTGTTACAAGGCTCCTTGCATTCCATTGCATTACACATATCACCATTACTCTACTCAGATACTTGAGAAACTTCTACGCTGTTTCCCGAGTTAGAATTTCATGTATTGCACTTACTGATATCCCAGAAATCCCTAGAAATTCTGATGCAGCTTCTATAACTGTTTTAATCTTTGCCGATCTGCTTGGCAACATAGCAGTGACATTTATTACCTTAACAATAAAGGCTAGGAAGTTCTCTTTAGTCATTATTAAGGTATTTTCTTTCACATCACTCTGTTGTTCTGTTTCCTTAGTTTTCTCCAATCTTATGTTCCTTGAGTCTTGGTTAAGATTATCCCTCATCTCTTCCCTCCTACCCTCTTTACTTTTACAGACCTTCACTGCTTCCGCATACGTGACTTTATGCTCAGTTTTGTATTTCTGAACTTCTCTTGCTTTAATTTGGACTTCACATCCTCCATATGCTGCACTGTGGGCACCTCCACAATTGCAGCATTTTAAACCATTCACCTCTGTGCATTTATCATAATCGTGCTCACCTCCACATTTTGCACATCTTACCTTCCCCCGACACACTGCAGCCACATGTCCCATTCGTTGACATTTAAAGCATCTCAGCGGCACTGGAACATACACTCTTACTGGATAACTAATATATCCCATTAGTACTTTTTCAGGCATTTTCCCTTCAAATGTCAATAAAACACTCAAACTTTCCTGACGTTGTCCTTCCTTCGTCCTAAACAATCTTCTCACATTAACAACCTTACCTCCTCTTATATTTTCCTGCATTTCGTCTGAGGATATATATATGTTGGAATTCCATATATTACCCCTTTTTCCCACTTATCTACACCAATCTCTTTGGTTGTAACCTTAACTCCATTCATTTCTTTAATCTTAAGGAGTTTGTTTCTTTTCCCAATATCTTTCACTATGATCAAAACTCTCCCTTGTCCCAAACATTTAGCCAAAGCAACTGTTCCAATGATTTTATCAATCGCCTTGGAAAGTCTTATTGGCTGTAAATGTGTTCCTGTAATCTTTTCAAATGTCAACATCATTTTGAATCCAGGCTCATTAACACTTTGTGTAGATTTTTCTTTTACTATTTCTTGATTTTCTTTTGACGTTTTTTGTTTTATCCTTCAATGATTCCGTCATATCTTCGCTATCATCTTGATCCTTAGATTTCTTACGTTTTGAGTTTTTTTTTCTTTTGACTTTTATCCGAATATACCTCCATAAAACCTTCCCTATCCTCATTTAACGATTCCTCAGAATCGTCCTCCATGACTGCACAACAGCCCTGCCAAGTTTATAACTTACTCCCGTTTGAAACGTTTCCCACGCAGTAATCAGTTTGTTTGACCAGAAGCCTCTCCGTTGAAAACCACTGCACCTCTGACATACACTGTTAACTGTGGGACCTTATATAGACAGGTGTGTGCCTTTCCAAATCATGTCCAATCAACTGAATTTATTACAGGTGGACACCAATCAAGTTGTAGAAACATCTCAAGGAAGATCAGTGAAACAGGATGCACCTGAGCTCAATTTTTGAAAGATTTCAAACAAACTTCTTTCACATTGTCATTATGGGGTATTGTTTGTAGAATTTTGTGGAAAATAATGAATTTAATCCATTTTTTAATAAGGCTGTAACATAACAAAATGTGGAAAAAGTGAAGCGCTGTGAATACTCTCCGGATACACTGTAGATCAATAATAATTCATAATCTATGATACTATTAAGAGGATCAGTAGATCCAAAACCTGACACACTCAAAACAATATTCATATATCTATTTTATATATTTATAAATCTACTCTTGAAGATTTACAGGACAAATTCCCATCTGAATTGAGTAAAATAAATGCAAATTACTTAATTAAACTTGATTAGTATAAAACTTTAACATTTAAATACAACTAATATGCTTAAAACAATACAGTTAAAAGCAACTATATTTGATTTTGCATTATTTTTTAATTATTATATACTTTGCCAATGTTAAGCATATTTAAATTAGACTAATTTAAACAATTTCTACTATTGACAGATTGTTATTTTATTGTATTTTTTTTAATGGAGGAAATGAAAGAGAGTATATTAATCATATATATATACATATTTATCTCATCCATAAGGATTTTTTTTTTAGAGATATACAAGAGTATATGTATTTTATTGAACATCAGA
Organism: Moxostoma hubbsi; assembly: GCA_032164185.1. NCBI lineage: Eukaryota > Metazoa > Chordata > Actinopteri > Cypriniformes > Catostomidae > Moxostoma > Moxostoma hubbsi. The sequence goes on from JAVLUX010000099.1 coordinate 2,918,887, forward strand.
TGTGGCCTGTAATCTTTAGATGATTGTCCTCAGTTTTCATCTCTTTTTCCAGCATCTACCAAAGAAAATAACAGAAAATATCAGTTTTGACCGTTCTCAAACATTACTGTTGTTGTTCTGTTGTTTGATGGTTACAATGATAACCTTTAATATGTGAACTCAGTCTCTTTATCATGTTATTTTGCTCCCCAATATTATCTGATTATAAATGATGTCTTTAGAGCTATTAGATCGGCTTATTAAAATCCAGCCAAACAACTTGTTAAACACTGATATACAGACGGATCTGTTCCAAAACACAGTGAGCGTCCTGCAGAGGCAACATTTAAATCATAGGCACACTCCCAACTCAAAAGCTGTTTTAAAATGTAGGTATCTTTATTATTATAATTCCTTACATTTGTATAGTGTTTTTCTAGGCACTCAAAGCGCTTTACATAGTATAGGGGGAATCTCCTCAAACACCACTAGTGTGCAGAATCCACCTGGATCATGTGACGACAGCCACAGTGCACCAGTACACCCAAAACACACCAGCTATTGGAGGAGAGAACAGAGTTATAGAGCCAATTAATGGATGGGGATTATTAGGAGGCCATGATTGAGAAGGGCCAATGGGGGGAATTTGGCCAGGACACCGGGATTACACCCCTACTCTATATGAGAAGTGTCCTGGGACCTTTAATGACCACAGAGATTCAGGACCTCAGTTTAACATCTTATCTGAAAGATGGTGCCTTTTTACAGTATAGTGTGCCCGTCATTATACTGTGGCATTGGGACCCACACAGACCAGAGGGTGAACGCCCCCTGCTGGACTCCCTAATACCTCTTTTAATTATGCTGCCTATTAATATATCTAATTTTGGCCAAATTCTAAGGTATCATCATATGTATCCTTCCCCGGATAGGTGATCCCAGAATGCCCTTTTATGACCTTGTCAAAACAATTATTCAAGATGGCGGATGAAGCGAGAGAAAGTTAGATTATAAATGTACTTATAATCTATTCACTAAGGAAAAGTATCGATAGATAACAGTTTAATATTAAAGAAAACTGACTGTTTTACACACAATGTGTGTGTGCGGTGTGTATTTATCCTCATTAGTGGATCGTGTCGTTTCTCTTGCGTCACCTGTATTGAAATACAGCGATGATTGATGTTTTTGCTTAATAAATGTTCATTCATAACAGGTGTAGTAAAGAGGATTTATTTTACCTTTATCCACAGATATCTTGTTTTTAAGTTGAGTTTACAGAGGATAAATTAATTATATAACTTTCATCATAACTCTTCCATCCAAGTTTTTATACAAGCAAATCACAGAAAATCATGGTATGTGTAGTATTGGGTTCTATACGGTAGTATTACATTATATAGGATATATGTGTTGGATATATATTGAGTGTATTACGGTTCGGGACTGAGAATAATAAAGTGTATAAAAGTTATGGCTGCTGTCGTCTGGTCTCCATAATGAAGGTTATTGTTGTACCTATTAAACAACAGAACATGTGTCAGAAGTGTAGAACTTGATGTGATAAGTTTGTACATGAGTTAGTGTCAGTTGAACAGTTATGTTAGTGTTTCGTTTCATTCTGTCAGCTGGAGGAGAGGACTGGAAAAGCTAAAAGGTGCTATCATGAACCAGTTTCAAGTTTCTCCGCCAGAAAAATTTACGTTTAAATCAGATGACTGGTCGAAATGGTTAAAATGTTTCGACAGGTTTCGTATCGCGTCAGGTTTGGAAACACACGGATAAAAATCAAAGTGAATGCCTTGAATTACATGATGGTGAGGAAACGGAGGATATACCAACTTCTCTGCACTTAAGCCCTCAAGAAGCGATTGAGTACGAAACAATAAAGAACTGGCTGAATGTTCATTTCATTGCTCGCAGAAACTTGATTTTTGAGAGGGTTAAATTTTATCAGAGGCAACAGGAGGTCGGCGAATCTGTGGATCACTTCATAATGGAACTGAATTGTTTAGCTGAGCAATGTGGATACGAGAATCAGCACGATGAGATGGTGAGAGGTAGACTCGTCATGGGACTGACAGACAAAAAGCTGTCAGAACAGTTACAACTTGACCCTGAATTAACACTAGAAAAGGCTGTTGTGAGAGTTCAACAAAGTAAACAAGTAAAAAGCAACAAGAAATACTTAAGTCCAACTTTAAAGGGGAAATTACAAATACGCAGCTGGATAGTATGCAGGTTGAAAATAAAATAAAACAAGTGAAATCACATTATAGACAGTCAGCAAAGAAAACTCCTCAGGAAAGGCCTAAAAAGTGGACACTGTGTACAAGATGTGGAGACACAAAAGGTCCTAATCTGCAGTAATGCCCCGCTAGAGATGCAATATGCAATCCTTGTCATAAAAAGGGACATTATGCAAAAGTGTGCAAAACAAAGAAAATATATGAGGTGAATGTTGCCTCTCGAACCCGTGATACAAACGAGGACATTGCATTATTAGGCTCATTGACAGCTGATGTGGCAGGAAGTCCATGGATGACTGAAATAAAAATTGATAATCATGCTGCAGTATCCAAACCAGACACTGGTGCGGATGTAACTGAAGTGCTGGTGATGCTGTATAAACAGGGCCAGTTCAACAGACTGGAACATCCCGAAAGGATCCTTCAGGGGCCAGGAGGAATGTCATTAAAGGTGAAAGGGAAATTCACAGCCACTCTCAGTAAGAACAGTAAATGTACAGAACAGGACATTTATGTTGTTGAGGGATTATACATGCCATTGTCAGGATGACCAGCAGCCACTGCACTTCAGCTGGTGGCCAGGTCTGGTGATGTCAGCTTGGACTCCAAAGAGAAAGTGGAAAAGGAATTTCCAAAACTCTTCAGTGGCCTAGGCAAAATGGAGGGTGATACAGCATTGTTCTAAAGCCAGGGGCAAAACCTTTCTCCCTCTCAATGCCCAGATGCATTTCCCTCCCACACTTACCAAAGGTGAAGGAAGAATTAAAGCGAATGGAACATTATTACAAAGGTGGAAGAGCTGAGTGGTGTGCACTCATGGTGGTGGTGCCGAAGCATACAGGAAAAGTGAGAATTTGCACAGATCTCACTGAGCTAAACAAATCAGTTATGAGAGAAAAACATCCTCTCCCTTCTGTGGAAAACACTTTAGGACAGCTTGCAGGAGCTAAAGTGTTTTCTAAGATCAATGCTAAGGCAGGCTTCTGGCAGATTCCACTGTCAAAGGAATCTTCTTTCCTTACCACCTTTATAACTCCATTTGGGCATTACTGTTATAATCGTCTATGCTTTGGAATCTCTTCTGCACCAGAGCACTTCCAAAAGTGCATGTCAAGGACTGGAAGGTATACTTTGACAGATGGATGATGTGCTCATTTGGGGATCAACACAAAGTGAGCATGATGAGAGGCTGCAGAGGGCGCTCTCACAACTTCAGGAGGCTGGAGTCACACTTAATGAAACTTATTGAAAATGTCCAACATGTGGGTCTGGGGGTCTCAACAGCAGCAGACCTTTGAGAGAATTAAAGAGGAACTGACCACACACAGTTTCTGTGGATGCTTCTTCGTATGGGCTAGGAGCTGTTCTCCTCCAGAATCAAGCAGATAAAGTATGGAAACCTGTGGCGTATGCCTCAAGTGCTCTTAGTAACACGGAGCTGCAATACACATGTCAAACAATCAGTTTGGTGGCCAGGTCTCAGGAAAGATCTGACAAACATTATTGAGAACTTTGACACATGTGCACGGGAGAGAACAAACCTCAGAGAAACAAGGCCGTGGTCCACTGTAGGAGCAGATTTGTTTCAAAAAGATAATAAGCAGTACTTGGTCATTGTTGATTATTTTTCAAGGTTTTTTGAAATTGCCAAACTAACGTCAACGACTTCGGAAGCTGTGGTTAACATTTCATGTCCATATTCGCACGTCACGGGATACCAGAGGTGGTGTGGTCAGACAATGGACCACAGTTTGCTTCCAAGTATTTCAGTATATTTTCACAAGACTGGTGTTTTAGCCATGTGACATCCAGTCCACAAAGCAACGGGGAGGCGGAGCGAGCTGTGAGGACAATCAAAATCTTCTCAAACAGTCAAGTGATCCTTACCTTGCACTTATGGCTTATAGAGTAGCTCCGCTGGTAGACGGAAACAGCCCTGCTGAGCGCTGAGTGGTCATTTGGGCAGAATAATTCCAACACTCAGTTGAAGGTTTTGGGTAGTCAGTTTTGTTGTCATTGTGTTGTAAGAAAGAAAGAGAAGTATTGTTGTAATTTTAAAAGTTTACTCTGTACCATCCTACAAAAATACATTTATTTCACCCATGACTACTGTGTAAGAGATTCTCACAACATTTTTCATATGATATATTTTTAAACTTTTACAATTTAAAAAATTAACACATTTCATAACATAAATTCCAAGCAACTGTCCATCTTACCTTCCAGAGTTGTTTTCAGTGCCCGCAGGTGAAATGAGGTGCCCAGGGTTTGTGTTGATCCCCGACAGGCATGCCGAAATATCCGCTTCCACGGAGTAGTTTTAGCTCGTGTTTTGGTAAATTGGCAGGAAAATGCATCTGCCGGATGCTTGCAGCCTCTTGATGCCATCTCAGAAAAATGCAGACATGTATCCACTAGACAGCTGGAACTAAACTGAACTGGTGGGTTTAAGGCCCCTGTATTTACACTACTATTTATATTACTAGAAAGTTCTAGAAGTTTCTCCAAGTTTACTCAGCACTGAACCTATCTGGAATGTTCTTGAAAATAGGTAAATTTAAAAATATTACTGTCCTGGTCACAAAAGCAGTTTGTGGGGAATAAAAGCCATTTTCTATAGTTTGAGGAAAAGCAATTAGGAAATAACACATACTACCCAGAAACCAAAAAATAAAAAAGTTACACGTGTAATCTTTTTCTCCATTACTAAATAAATGTATTAAATGAAATTCTGAGCAACAATTGTCCATCTTACCTTCCAGAGTTGTTTTGCAGTCCTCGCAGGTGAAATGAGGTGCCCAGGGTTTGTCTTGATCAGTTGTCTTTTGACAGGCATGCCAAAATATGCCTCGTGGGCCTATTGCTTAAACAGCTGGAACTAAACTGAACTGGTGGGTTTAAGGCCCCTGTATTTACACTAACATTTATATTACTGGAACATTCTAGAAGTTATTTCAAGATTAATTATCTTGGTTATATTTACTGTCCTGGTCAGCACTTTTGTCCCTTTACGGGCTCTGGGTTACTGACCAGGGGTGCTGTATCATGGCTGACCCTGCACTCTGACCCCAGCTTAACTGGGATATGTGAAAAAAAAAATATTCATTGTATATATGCAGAAATGTATGTATGAAAAATGTATGACAATTGATCAAATATTTATTATGGTCACAAAAGCAAAGTTTGTGGGGAATAAAAGCCATTTTCTATAGTTTGAGGCAAAAGCAATTAGGAAATAACACGTACTACCCAGGAACCAAAAAATAAAATAGTTACACTGCAAAAACTCCCGATCTATCCTAGACATAAAATCTTATATCCAGCCAAAACGTCTTACTGATCTTATTTTGAGAATAATATACCAAGCAAGATCAGATTGTGTAAGATAATGAAGATTGTTTTAGGAATATTTTTCCTTTCTTTTCTTACTTAGTTAGTAAATCTTAAAGTTAGTTATTTTTTATGTAAATCAAGCAGAATTATTGTTAGAGACAGCATTTTAGGTATTTTAAGATGATTTATAGCTGTTAGAGACTTGTTCCAAGACTGCCCAGTAACAACTGCTAAAATAACACTTTAAGTCACAATATTGTATTCATTCCAAATACTGCTGTTGTATCAACATCAACACATTTATTTAGTTATATACAAGCAGTAACAAATAATTTCATCAGTATCAAGTCACCACACACACCTTCCAAATCTTACAGTATGGTTATTCATTTCCAGTTTTAAGTGCAATGACATCATCAAGGTTATATTTTGTCAAAACATACAAATTGTTTTTAAAAGTGATTGCATAATATGATGTATAATCAACTAGCTTTTCAGCATCTTGAAACTCTGTTGCCTGTGCAAGATTAGGTACAGCAACTTCAAATGCTAAAAGATCTCGATTCCAACACAGAGTCTCGTAAAGGTGATATTCAAAACAATACAATGAACTGTCTATCACATAAATGTTTTTTATAAGTCCAAAAACAGGTACCGTCTCATTTGCATTAGTGATTATCAGAGACTGTTCACTGATGTACTTGTTACCATTGAGAATCAGCCACTTTACACTGACTGCATGTTGTATGCCATCGATCCCTAGAAAATCTCTGGTCTTTTCTGTGATGTACTCCAAATTTGTCACTTCTGAGACAGGACCCAATTCCTTCTCATGAACAAAAACAGGATGCTCAGTGCCCATTTCATTTTGACAACATTCAAAAAGCTGATTATGGTTCACAAGTGACTTACAGACATTTTTAAAGTTCAATTTAGATGACCATTGTTTGAAAAAAGAGTGCTTTGACTCAAATCTCATGCACATATGCCTTATCAAAGGGCGCAGAGTAAGAATTTGAGCAGGGAGATGCAGCATGTAATGTTGCTTAGGAATTACATTGTTCTCAGGAAACAGTTGCTTAAACAGTTTGAGATGCTGTTCAATCATCTGTTTCAGTCTCAATACACTTTGCACAGATAAAACCGGGGCAAATATTATCTGAACGATCTCAATCAAGTCTAAAACAAACTGAACATATTCATTTTTCTCTATAATGTTCAACAGAAACGGCAAGATCTTTAACAGTATTAGCATTTGCCCAGAGGACTGTTTAAGTTTGTTATCATTAGATGCCAAGGTACTGACACTGATAGGACAGGGTTTGTCACGTACATCTACTGCTGAAAAAGGAAAACTCTGCATGGCTGAATTGAACATGTCCAACTCCATTTGTCCAGAGAGTACAAGATGTTTTAACACACTTTATTTCCATGGGTGCAACACCCTCAAGAATGATGTGCATTATATCCTGTGGAGTTTGCTGAATGAGGTCAAAGGCTGGAAAATCAACCAACTTGCTTCTTCTGTTTATTCCATATGTGGTTTTGAGGGCTGATTTTAAGAAGTCTGTGCTAGCCCTTTCAATTTCAATGCATTGTCTAATGTGTTTTTCCAATGTCCTTTGCGTAAAGCTTTTTTGATCAAAACTCCTTTGCATTTCCTCAAAAGTACATTCACAATGCCTACATTTACTGTAGGCAAAACCTACTCCTTCCTTGAAACCTGCAAGCTCATGTTGTGCAAGTGTGTCCCCACAAACTGAAACAACAGCACCAAATAAATCCATTTCACCATTCTGTGTTTGGATTTTGACACCATTATACAGCAACTGTAAGTCTTCATAAATTTTTTGTAAAACAACATCAACACCGCACTCATCAATATCAGTAGCTTTTGCTATAGCAAGGAGTCTGATTGCAGCAAGCTTTGACCTAAACTTGGGGTCTATGTTTCCTAAAGTATAATAAACCATCAGTAATTTATTCACAGAAGCATGTGACCCCAGGGGATTGCATATCTCTATTTCATCAGTATACAAAATCACCTGTAAAGCAGATGGTCTTATTGAAAACAGTGGGTGTGATTTGAAAAGGCTCCCGTCAATAATGTTGTACAAAAACCCATCTTTGTGGCAGCTCTGTGGTTCGGTGTTGATCATATCAAAAATTCTGGAGTTTGACAGCAACTGTTCAAGACTCTTAATTAGGGGTACATAGTAAAAACTTTTGTTTTTGATTGCGAGAACTCTTGATTGTCCTTTCTTAACTCTACAAACCCTTTGAGAAATCAGTACCTCCTCTGGTTTTACTGGGTTGAAAAGCTTCTGAATGGTGCTCTCCTGCATGTATGAAGTGGCCATTATGGATCCTGAAAATTGTCCAATGTTGCCAGTGCCTCCTCTTGGAGCTGCTCCATATGGTCAGAATGTCTTTTGAAGATCGTCTTCATTGAGTTCCTCAAGGTACTCAGAAGAGCAGATTGATACTGCTGGACTCCAGAGACAATAATGTTGACGCTCCTCTGAAACATAAAAAAAGAAAAAAAAAAAAGAGAAATAAATAAAAGTATAAGCCTGTTTGCCCATCAGCAAGAACTAGCATAACTAGCATAAACATAATCCTCAAGAATCCACTTAACAAGATTTCATACCAAAATAGCCACGATCCTATAATCTCTGGAAGTTTGAGTTTGTATATTTCTTGGGATAAAAGTATGGCTGGGCAATTAATTGAAAATGTATCGAAACTGACATTCAGATCCTCCAACCGACGTAATCTTGCCCATATCGATTATTTCAATATTTTTTTTAATTCTGGTAATAGTTTTTTTTTTTATTTTGTTAATACTTTACTGGACATGGAAGCAACATGGAGGAGCAGCTAGTTAAATGTTGTGTCCGTTTGTACACATTTTGGCTTTAGTGAAGATGACACCAAACAAAAAGTCAAATGTAAACGTTGAGAAAAAAATGGTTTCAGAGACCAAAGGTAATACCACCAATCTGTTTCAGCACAATCACGTTATTGAATATAAACTACTGCTGCACAATTAATCGAAATGAAATTGAAACCGCGATATGACCCTTTGCCATTATTACATTGCAAAGGCTGTGATTTAATTAAATAAATAGATAGTCTGCTCCTTTCAAAGTTTATTTGCACTGCTCAGTCCATTCTATATTAAATTAGCGCATTATTAAGTCAAGTCAGTTTTATTTGTATAGCGCCTTTCACAACACACATCGTTTCAAAGCAGCTTTACAGAAGTTCAGCATTAACAGACGATAAAAATGTAATGTCTATAAAGTCGATAAATCATCATCCTTGTGCAGGGCTCCAAACTGCGACTAAAAATGGTCGCATTTATGACCAAATAAATTTATTTGCGAGTGTAATTTCTGTCAAGGTCGCCATTGGCGACAGTAAAAATTTACTCCCTTTGATTTTAAAATTTGCATTACATTTCCCGAGATACATAACAAAAGTTTATATCAAAGAAATAGCGGGGAAAACCAAGTTCATTGCAGGAACTAACCATTTCAAAAAAGAGACTGTGAGAAAACACAGTCACAGTAACAAGCATAAAAAATGCACGTGATCACAAAATTGCGAAGAATGCTCCACAGACTACACTGTTAGCACGTGCAGTTTTTCTTGCATGCGAGCTGCGGGACGAAAAGGAATGGAAGGAGTTAAAAATGAAAATATTTGGCGCCTGTTTTTCCCCTATAGGAGCCAATGGCTCCTTAATTGATTTTTTGTTTGGAGCCTTGTTGTGGAATTAGATAAGATATGATTCTTTATCATGATTAAAAATAATTAAATAATAATTGTATTAATAACCCCAGTCAGCAAGCCGAAGGCGATTGTAACTTTAAATGTAATTACACCAATGGGTTATCAGTTCAACTTCAGTTTGATATTAAGCATCTTTCTTTAAGACTATCTTATATACAGTAAATAATAGTTTGTATAAGCCAACTAGTTTTTAAGGCCTAGAATAAACAGTAACATTTATATTTTAAAATTATATTTTGTGTATACTGAATTATTGACTGACAGCAACAACTATGGTTTTACCAACAGGGAAATTTAGTTATCAGTGACATTGAGCAGAAAGCTTAAATATAACCAGTTTTGACAGCTGTTGATAAAAAGTTAAATGATCAGCATTGATTGAGATGAAAAGAAAATTGGAGATCAGTATCAGATGTTAAAATCCTGATTGGAGCATCCCTAATATTCAAGTTGACTGTTTCAAACACTACTGATGATGATTAGTGGGCTGAGACCCTGTCACAATATGGACAAAAACGGGTATACAGTGGATGGTAACATTTGGATATGAAGAAGACTTTGTTTCACAGTTTATATATTTATTTGTTTGTGGTTGAACTGAAAAAAGGTCTCAGTTTGGTTCTTTTTAAAGGGATCAAGAGTGAAAACCCCAGTAGCCTTTTTGCAGTTGAACATGTGGAAAACATTACCATCATAATTGCAGTTGAAATTACAATATTTTTCGCAATATGACTTTGTCCAAATCCTGCAGCCCTAATATGAACAGTGCATGGCACAAAAAAAAAAAAAATTCATTAATAATAATCGAGGTAAAATTTTAAATTAATCGTGATATTGATTTAAGGCCATATCGCCCAGCACTCGATAAAACTGCCACCGATTTCTTTTGACTGACCCTTTGCTGTCCACTGACAAGACCATGGATTGCTAGAGGAAATAGATGGTAAGGAGGAGTCTTCCTCTTTGTGTCCAAAAATGGACCATTGTTGCTATGACAATGGGATTGACTATAAACTGACCCATAGATGTAGAATTGATGGTTTTAAAATTTAGATTTTTAAATTTAAAATTAAATTTTACATTTAATTTTATTTAAGTTGTAATTAATCTGGTGACTTAAAAAGGGTGTCAACATACAATTTAGCACCCTGAGTAATGGTAGTGTAATACCTGGGAGAGGTGGCATTGTTCCCGAACATTGATGACAAATGCTGATGCACGTCTGGTAAGAGCCTCATGTGATGCACCAGCACCTTCCTGTAATGACACGTTAACAGACTTGAAGACCAAAGTGTTATATAGAAGTATATGTTAAGTATAGTTTGTCCTACTATACATCAGTATTTAATTTTTTTTTTTAAACAAACGGGAAGTGCTGGGTTTGTGTTAACAGCCTGATGCTGCAATACACATTTTACTGATTTACTTTGTCAATATGTCTATATTGTTTTTGTTCATAGTGTGTATATTTGTGTTGTCTTTTATTTTATTATTGTATTTTTGTTCGAGTAAGCACATCGTGAGCAATGTACAATCCGGAGTCAAATTCCTCGTATGTGTACACATACTTGGCAATAAAACTGATTCTGATCAAATAGGAGTTAACAAGGTACTAAAACATCACCAAAACGTAATTAATAATGTTTTATTATAATATCATGCAAGATAGTCAAGATGACAGCTTACCTGATGATCAATATGTTGAATCTGAAAATCCTCAAGTTCTAGTTGAGGCATTTCATTTGGGCTGGCAGATGTGCGAACTTCACTGCCGGTCCTTTGCATCCTTGTTTGAGCGGCACAATCAGAAAAAATTGGTATATCAAAATTTTCTCCTCCAACCCTAGATGGCTCAGATGTAGCTGCTGTCAGCCATCTGGTGGGTGGGTGCCCAGTTGCAAAAGGAGCATGTGTGCGTCTGATATGGTAGTAGGAGGAGTTGTATACTCTGAATTCTTCGGTACATCCATCAATTCCGCATATAACACGGAAATCTGGGTTTCGACTATGTGCCGTGTTAATATGGCTCAAGAGTTAATGTTAAGTTTAATGTTAAGGCAACAAAAACGAAACAAATAACACACCTCCAGCAGGCCATGATGTTAGTCCCAAAAAAAGTTCTAGCAGATAAAAACTAGCAAAAAATGTTTTAGCCTAATACAAATATATACTAACGGCAAAATCAAGAAATGCTAAAAAAAAAAAAATTATATTGCGAACTACAAATAGCACAAAGAGAATGTGATGTTCAATCCACACCTGCAGACAGCAGACGACCCCTGAGACAGGTGAAATTCTCAATTTCTGGCGGGCTTTGGCGGGCATGAGCGGCCTTGATCATTGGTTTGGTCGATACCAAATCAGAAGTTAGGGGGAGGGGTATACTAAGACTCAGTGTAGTACATATATAGTTATGCAATTCTGCGATGAAAAAATGGATTTGTATCACATATATTTGTTATAACATATGTTTTATTTGTTTGTTTGTTATTTTGTCAGATTTACATTTAAACTGAAACATTTTAACGCACATACGTCCCCTCTACTTCCGTGGTTACGTCTGTCGTCGGTTACGTTGGAAGAAACAACCACTTTGGATTACATCTTTCCACGAGGACCCAACTTCTCCGACAACCTGGTATGCTTTTTCATTAAAAATATATTTATTTTCAGTTATTACAAAAGCTGCTCCCTTGTGCAGCAATAATTTGGCTCATTAAGCCGATAGTCTAGCTTAACTTAGACTTTTTGGTTTTAGTGCCGCAATGCTAAACAAAAAATAGTTTTGCTAATGTTAATTTAACACAGGGTGTCATGAGCCTCTTTCGCACATAGTTCCTAGTATTATAATATTTTGTCAGGATATTAAATAATTGATGATATGTCTGATGTTTTTTTCACAGCATGTTTTTGGAACTATTCAATAAATATTTTGTGAACCATCTGTTGTATAGCTAAACCCTAATTTAACCGAGGATGCTACAAATAGCCTACCCTGAATTTTGCTACTCAGACTGATTTGTCTAATGGTTAAGTACCACCACCATGTAGGCATTGCTGGTAATAAAGTTAGCGACATATCACAAGTTGTGCTCCTATTTTCTTGCTGCCTATATATGACAAGCAACCTGTTGAGCCAGGGCTCCAAACAAAAAAATCAATTAAGGAGCCATTGGCTCCTATAGGGGAAAAAAACAGGCGCCAAATATTTTTTTTAAGAGCCACATAACAATGCACTTACTTTTAGTCACCCTGTTGTTTGCATGTCTCTCCTCTTCTTACAGTTTCAGCATTTTCATCTTGAGAATGTTCTGGGAACTGAAGCTTATTTGGGAACTGAATGTCACTTCCGACTTATGAACTATATACAGTCAAATGAAATTTTTTACGCAGAATCTGAGCCAGTGTCACTGCCACTGACCATGATTATGTCCATATCACTTGGCCACTGAGTGTAGTTTGGCCGTCTCCTCTTCTTTTTTGCAGAAAGCCAGCGTTTGACACATGGTTCGGGATCAAACTGTTCAAGTGATGGGCCTTCAGTGCTGATCCTGATCAAATCTTCCAAGGTTGACACATGGAGTGAATTGCGTACTTTAGATTTTATCCTGTTTTGAGCTGAAAAGCCACGTTCACACTGAGCAGCCGAAATTGGTAGGACAAGCATTATCTCAACTAGATGCAAAACATTCTGGAAATCTGTGCAGTAGGGCTCTTTTGTTAGTAGGACTTCCCACAAGCTGCAATAGGATTTATCTGAAAACTGTCCTTTAACAAGGGTTTTCAACAATCTCCATTCTGCCTGTACAGCAGTGATGTCACATCCATTTTTCAGCAAGATGTCTTGATACCATTTCAGCAGTGTGTCAATTTCATTTACCCCAAAAGTGTAGATGTCGTTTGGCCAAGAATCATGACAAAAGATTGAGAAGCATTGAATGATCTCTGTCCCTTGTATGTTTTTGTGCTGCGTGTTGTCTCTCATTATTTCAAACCTCCTTTCAAGCTCCTTAACTGTAATGTCTACAGTTTCATCAATGAGGTGGTTTAGTTCTTCACTGAAACCTTGGAGATCACAGCCTTTCAGCTGTACGTTTTGAAAGGAAATGCCCACATAGTCAGATGAGGCTGCTTTTTTCTGCCTTCTGGTCTGTTTTTCTCTTTGGGCTTTGTCCTGCTGCACCACATTTTCATGCTGAGAAACTGAATTTAAGTTTGTGTGACTGAGAAATTCCTCCAACTTTCCATTTCTCACTGGTTTGTCCTTCATTCCCTTGATTGTACAAACACAGGAATCAATAGCTGCTTTAGCCTGAGGTAGAATAAGTGAGTTCTTCTGAAGCACAAGACTCAACTTTGAGATTTCTCAAACAGGTCATGGAGAAAGTGACAAAACACCACAAAAGGCAACTTTTCCATTTGTTGTGAGATGTGTTTTGCTCTTCCTGTTATTTCAATGTTTTTGGATGAGACAGCAAGGTGTTGCATGTGGAAGTGCACAGCTGTATATTGGCCCTGGCCTGTAGTCTGATCAGATGCAAGAAAAACAGAAAGGGCTCTGTAAATGTGAGGCAGCCAGTGCTGGGTCTTCACAGCAGAAGGTGTTCGTATGGCACAGCCTAACTCCATGCCAATGGCTTTCAACTCACGCTTGCTTTTGGGGCTAAAATGGTATGTTTTCCATATTAGCTGTAACAAGTCATAGACATTTTGAATCATTGGAACAGACTTCTGAACATCCAGCATGGCTAATTCCAGTCTGTGTGGCATACAATGAAAGGAAAGAATGTGCTGTCCTATTTCTTCTCTTAAGAGAGCACCTACTCCTCCTCGAGCACCCATGTTAACGGCAGCCCCATCTGCTCCAAATGCAGTAATCTTCTTCTGCCACCAATCACGATCAGTTTGTTTAGCATCACTAAACAAGCATTTTATTTTATCTAATACTCCATGTGCATGGCAGTGTTCAAGTTCAGTTAAACCAATAAACCTGTTCACTGCCACACCTGCAGAAATGTGCCTGCAGTATGCAATAACGTTGTCTTTCCCAGAAACGTCTGTGCCACAGTCAGTGATAATGGAGATGTAATTAGCTGTCTGTGCATCAGTCAGTGCTTGTTCTTTGAGCTCATCTGCAATGCATCCTACAAACTCAGCACAAGATGTGTCGTTATCATACGTTTTGCTCACATCAAGTCCGTTTTTTCTCATTAATAATATCTGTGAACTAAATTTATTGAACGGCAGCTCTTCCCGTGCGATCATATAGGCTGTTAAATTTCATTTTTAACTCCTTCCATTCCTTTTCGTCCCGCAGCTCGCATGCAAGAAAAACTGCACGTGCTAACAGTGTAGTCTGTGGAGCATTCTTCGCAATTATGTGATCACGTGCATTTTTTTATGCTTGTTACTGTCACCGTGTTTTCTCACAGTCTCTTTTTTTGAAATGGTTAGTTCCTGCAATGAACTCCGTTTTCCCCGCTATTTCTTTGCCCGCTCTTGAACAAAAGTCACAAAACATTTTTTGTGTCTCGTGATCATACCTCAGCCAAGAAAACTCCTGAATCCAGGACGTTTTGAAATGTCTTTCGGCACGTTGTTCATTGACTGATGCGGAAAGATGAATCGTGTCTGTGTCTCTGGCGTTCAGCGCCCTCGTGCTGGCACAGCTGCTGGAGCCTGCTTTTTTGTTAGCAGGTGTGTCATCCGTGCTGGTGATTGACAGAGATGAGGATTGCTTGAAGAAGTCAGATATTTTTCGCTTTGACATTTTTTTCTGGCGCGGAAAGGTGACATTCGCTTTACCCGTTCATATTTTGGCGCTTTCACTCAGTGACGTTCACACAAAGCATCTCATTTCATGACGTTAACAAAACAAATGAAGCGATAGGCTACTGGTTATAAAACATGCACGTAGGATGCAAATTTTACAATCAAAGGGAGTAAATTTTTATTGTCGCCAATGGCAACCTTGACAGAAATTTCACTCGCAAATAAATTTATTTGGTCGCATTTTAGTCGCAGTTTGGAGCCCTGTGAGCTGTCTTAGGTTCTCATTCCCAGCTGTGCTTCTGCTGCTGGAACCAAGTAGGTTTCAGTTAAGGTGTCATGTAACTTTTGATTGCTGCAGGACTTGGGATCCATGACCATTGGACTATGAAAAAGAATTATGAATCATGCCACACTGCCATAATTGTGTCATGTTATGATTTTCTTCTCCACCAGATTAAGGAGCAAGTAAAGGGACCTAAAGAGAAGGGACAATCATGGATGAACTGGATGATGTCACAGCATCAATTTTAATTGGTATGCTATGTCTAGGTGTGAAAAAGCTGCATATTAAAGTGTGTTGACAGCTAAGTAATAAAATACACTGATCTCAAAAACAAAATTATTTTAAACTTTTAGGCTATACAATTTCAAGACACCAAATGTCTAAATTGTATTCTATTTACACTTAGGCATGGACAAGATATATTAGAGGATTTAAAACTTGTACTTTGACCTGTCATGTTAACATTTATAAGTTCAAAAACATGATTATAATATTTTTATTTATAAAAGCTTTTAATGATTGCACTGTCTTTGCAGCTGCAAATATTGATGAGGCCTTGCTCCACACCCTCAGTCGTGACGATTTGAGAGACCTTTTTCCTGGGCCAGAACACTTTCTCAGGCGGAAACGAGTTTGGGCTCTTATTAACCCAGAGGTAGCTGATTACCTACTTTGCTCTAAAAACACCTAGCACAACACATGGTTTCTAACTGAGTCTGTTGTTTAACTTTTGTACATGGGTTTTGTTTTTTTTCTCTTGTAGGATGGGAATGCCACCTTAACAGACAAATCTGGCCCTGTTGAAGCAGGAACAGTGTCTTCACCTAGAGGAGTGCCTCCAGTCTGCCCCCAGACATCTACTCCTTTGATGATAAAAAGTCCAAAGAAGACCCTGCAGCTTCCCAGTCCTCCAGAATATGTGGTCTATACAGACAGTGAGTTGGAACAAGCTCGTAAGCACTACTTTGAGATGGCCCTTACTGGCAGAGAATGGGAATGTGTCATGTCCAAAGAGCTGAGATGCAGGCTGGTGAGGAACACCGTCACCAGCATGATTTCCATCTTGAGAGCCAGTAAGCAAGGAGAGGAGGTCCGGTACCCTTCCAAGCATGAAGTCACTTCAATGGCTAGGAGACTAGTGGAATATTATCCCATGCTACAGGATAACGACAAAACTATGAAGCATGTAAGTGATTTAAATTTGTGGTAAATATTTATTTATTTTGACTGACATGGTTTATCTGTAAAAAAATGGCTTCTAATGATAACGAAGATGATTTTTGTTTGTTTGTTTTTTTTAACCACAGATGAGCATTTACAACAATCTTCACAAGAGGCTGCAGAATGTGAAGTCCCCACAAAAGAGGCAGGGACCCACACCAGAGAGGGGCAAGCCAAAGAAAAGGTGTTGCATTGACTTCTCAACGAGTGAAAGAGAAGATAATGATGCAGATTCAAGTGGTGGATCAACGATTATTTTGCACCAAACATCTGGGAGCAGTTCTGATGATGGCCACAGGTCATGTAAGTTGGAATTGTGTAATTTTGACAATAATATCAATTGGGCATGAAGACTAGGCAATGTTTTGGATATCATGATATATTAAAGACACTGATATTTTTAGTTTAATTCTGATTCTGTTTTGATATATTGTGCAGTTATAGATGATTTCTCATTTGATTTCATCCATTTGGCTCTCCAAAAAGCAGAAAGGGCAAATGTTGCTTAATTTATAACATACATAACATTGCTTTGTGGCTGGTGGGAATTTAAGGTGGTTTTGTTTATCAATATATTTTTCACTTAAAATTAGAGATGCAGTGATTGCAATTTTTTAGGAAGCAAGTGTGATCTGCTGATTTAGATTTCCTGTCTAAGAACTATAATTGACAGCACACACAAACATTTTTTTACTTTTCTTTATTGGAAAAATGTATTGTATGTTAAGAATAAAACATAACTTATTAAATAACTTTAGTAATTACCTTCAAAATTGCATTAGGATATAGGCCATATTCAGACAGTTCTCAAAATAAATGTCCCACACAAATATCAACGGGTTACCTGTCATTACTGGTTATGCTAAAAAAAAAAAAAAACAGCCAATTCAAGTCACCTGCCAACCGATTGGTGCATCTCTAATTTGGTTAATTGTTACACTTGCTGACTGAAACCTATTATCATTCAGACTGACATGTTTAATACCCATTACTGATTCATGTTCTCCATTTTAGCTGACAAAGACAGTCTGATAATGCAGGCCAGACATTATAAAACTCTGCAGGAGATGTTCAAGAAAACAAAACCCAACAAAGATGCGGTCTCCCAAATCCTTGACCTTGAGTTTGAAGCAAGAAGAGCCTTCATCGACAGTGATACCCTGAAAGAAGAGGACAGGCCAACAAAGATCCTGGATGCCTATCCATGTTTTAATGATCTTCATTATGTAAGCAATTAATTAGTTATTTTAGCTTATCAAAAAAGCAATCATTGTTGCAGGTTTTAACACTTATTGCATTACAGGTGATGAGTGAGCTGCGACGGATCCTGGATAAGGACAACAGCACATTCATAGATGAAGTAAAGAAGAGATGGGAAGACTTCTGCGCCAAGGTGCAATTTTACGGTGTTTCTAAGAAAGTGATGAAGCCACCCATGACCCTGGATGCAGGTACGGCATTTTGCTGTGTCTCTAATATACTGTGATCATACTCTTCATGGTGACAAAATAAGAATGTTTTGTGAGCAAGATGAATCTCATAATAGCCATGATTATGGATGGGAATTTTGAGAAAAATTGTATTTTGTTCTAGTGGAATATGCCACAGCTCTGTTCAGGGCACTTCCCACTCTCTTTCCTTCACCAACTGCACCACCGAAGAAG
This sequence comes from Moxostoma hubbsi, assembly GCA_032164185.1. Taxonomy (NCBI): domain Eukaryota; kingdom Metazoa; phylum Chordata; class Actinopteri; order Cypriniformes; family Catostomidae; genus Moxostoma; species Moxostoma hubbsi. The sequence continues at coordinate 2,937,186 of JAVLUX010000099.1, forward strand.
TTGGGACATGCCAGTGAGGCATTGCTTCATGTCCTTCAGGTGAGAGTTTGTTCACATTTTGTCATATTCAACAATCAAGGGGCGTGTCCACACAAAGGACTTCTTGAGCCACTAGCAGTGCTGCTATTTCCAGCACCGGCGTATGGCTCCTCAAGTTCAGATTAGTTAAACTTTTAGGAGAGGAGGTCCACTTTGTCATAGCTGCTTTTTCCAAATGACCAATCGAAATCAAAATGCCAGACCCCAAGCCTTGTGGATCCACACACTCCTCCTCACATCGTTTCTGTCAGTTTGTGTCAACTTGTTTCAGTCGAGGAGCTGGTGATGTAATGTCTGTGCACTTGGATGCGCTCCGGGCATTTATATTTTTGAAATTCATAGCATTTTCCGTGAACATGCCCCCTTACTGTTTGTCTGCTAGTATGTCTGTAGGGGCTTTTACATTGATTTATCTTTTTAAAATCTCTTATGGTACATCATCTCTGATAAGTACGTCAACATTTCCTAAAATATGTTGTGGCCCACACTCTCAATTACTAAGGGACGAGCCATTATTTTCATAATGATTTCATTGACAGACATGCTTTGGCTTTTTCTTCTGTTCCTATGTTTAAAACAAAAAGTTTGCTTTCATTTACCACCATAGTGGTGTCTTAAGGTTTTTCTGTTGTACCCTATTTATTTATTTGTTGTTCTTTTTTTTTCTTCTTTTTAGCCAACAGAAGATCCCACCATCTACCTTCAGAAGAGACCACTCTCCACACCCGTTTTGCTATTTGATGGGTCCCGCTGTCTTGTCACAATTGGAACCACTCCTATCACCACATTTGCCAAGGAAGACCTCAGTGAAGGTTTGCTATATCTAATGGCATACTACTACACTCTTCATCTTACCTATCCAAAGTGTGTGGCAACCCTCCTTTCTGTCATTCAGACAGAAATATTACAGGACTCTATTCATGAGCAAGACACAACGACCTCATACAAAAAAGCCATGGCAGAATGGAAAGATTTTATTGGGAAGTAGAGTTGTTCAAGGTGTTAAAATACAACTGGCACTTAACAGTTTCACTAGTACTTTAAAATCTACTGTATGAGGGTGGGAGGGAATAGTGTTGGAGAGTTTGTCAAGAGAAAATTCATGTTTTGTGCCGCAAATGTTCTATTTGCACTAAAAAGTGTTTTTGAATGGTACTAGATATCAATGATGGCTAACTATTATTATTATTAGGTTTCCAAACGTTACAAGTGGTGGTAGGAACACAATTGTTACTTTTTTTTTCTGTATCTGAGTCAGGTAATCAGTTAATCTTATTCAGTGTTCAGTAATGATGACACAATGAATGTAACACATAACTTGCATTATAGCCATTATTACCTCAAAGATATTACCTGATGTTTTCTGTTGCAATGCCTTTGTGAGTAATTGTGAATACGTACCATTTTGAACATACCAAGTGTGTAAAAAGGCACTGTTTCAAAACAAATTAATCTAAATAAACTGTTGTTGACAATGTGTGCTTTATTTTATTTGTGCTTTGTCTCATTTTAAGACAGAAAAGATAATAATGAAAAGTCTTGAATTAAGAGAAATTATCTTGTTTAGTGGTTCTGGTATTAAGATCTTTTCACTCAAATTAAGAAAGATTAAACACTGAAATAAGAATTAACAACTTTGTTTTGAGTTTATTTGACTTAATACAGTGCTTGGAATTAGTGTTTTACCACTTATTTCAAGAGATATATCACTTTTCTAATGCCTAGATATTTTTTCTTATTTCAAGAAATCTTACCAAGTGTAATTATCTTACTGCACTGGCAGATAAATTAACTTGTTTATAGTCTTTAACTTCTCAAATTAGGTATTTTATTTCTTACATTAAGATTTGCAGTGTACACGCATAATCTTTTTCTCCATTACAAAATAAATGTATTAAATGACATAAGTGAGATTTAATGTCAAGAGTTTATGATACTGGAGCATGAATCAGCTCATCACAACATGAAGATGATGTTATTTGTTTGTAAATGTCTTTATTATTTATCAGCTCTATTAAACATGTCCATTTCAAATATATTACCATATAAAACAAACCCACAAAATAAAAAAAAATCAATGATAAAATAAACATGGTGAAATAATGAACAGGAATGTAAGAAAAGTCTTCTGAACGTTTTTAAAGAGATTCAGATTGAAGTTTCTTCCTCTGTTACTACAAACTGACTTTAATCTTCAACAGATGAAACTATCAAATACAAAAACAATATTATAAACATGTCATTGAACTAGACTTTCATATTGTTTCCTCTGCTGTTATTGTCTTTGTGAACAAACATTTCATCTGTTGATTATATTGATCTCTTTTACCTCTCGCTCTGTAGCATTTGAACACCAGCACGACTGTCACGATCAGATATGGACAAGCTGCCAGAAGTGAACTGAGAGTGTGGAAGTCAGGAATCTTATCGGCTGAATGTGAAAAACAGACACACAAGCACATGATGATTGAGTATATTTGTTTCTTTAATTTATTCCATTAAATTTAACAACACTTGGTAATTAATGATTGAATTCATATAATCAAACATGTTTAAAGTGATTAAGGGAATTGTGGTTTTGGGAAAAATAAATAAAAGAGTTTCTTGACATGCGCACGAGCTGCGACATCTAGTGACGACACTTGCTGGGGTTTTGCAGCTGCTAGATTAACCGCCAGAACAGCAGAAGAACTTCTAGCTTGCTACCATGGTGACTTTATCTTTGGTCATCTAACATATAACATAATTTGAATAAACCGTTATACACAAATAATATCAACATATTGTTTATTTATAAGAAAGCTAAAATCGTGCGTTGGCTGATAAAGCGCTAGATATACTCTTTCTTGCCGAGAGTGAGATGAGTAGATTGAGGCACTGTCATGTCTATATGCTACATATGTGTAATGAGGACTCAGGCTGATTGGGATCCATATGCGGTTTATTAGATAGAGCAGAGTCAGGTTAATACAGGCGAGGGTCAAGAGACAGCCAAACAGGAGATTCACAGGTAGGCCGTATCGTAGTCAGACAGGCAGAAGGTCAGGGCAGGCAGCAAACAGCAATATCAGAGAAACAGGCGTAAAGGCAGGCGGCAGACAAATGTAGTCGGAGATACAGGGCAAGGTCAGTACACAGAAGATCAGATAAGGTAATGGTAAATGCTTAGAAATGTAGCCGGGGCAAACAAGACTTCGCAATGAATGAACCAGCAGACATGGTTTAAGTAGAGTGAGAGTGATGCGAAAAAGCTGTGGTGAAATCAGACCAGGTATGCAGGCTTATGGGAAATGTAGTTAAAAAGTCAATACTCGGGTGAGTCAGATCTCCGGTGGCCGATTGAGGAGGCGCCTTCACTGGCATTCGTGACAGAGACCCCCTCCTGACTCGAGGGCGCGACCAACGTCGGGGTCTACCTCGAGGTCGAGGGGCCGGTCTTTCCGGGTTGATCCTGTGGAATTCCGAGATGAGGTTAGGGTCGAGGATGTCATTTGCTCTGACCCAGGATCTTTCCTCCGGACCGTACCCCTCCCAGTCCACCAGATATTGGATTTGACTTCGATTACGTCTGGAGTCTAGCAGACCTCGTACCAGGAATGCCTCTTCACCATCCACGATCATGGGAGGGGGGCCGGGGTTCACTTCCTCCTCCTCAGCCCTCGGACCACCGGCCGGTTTCAGTAATAAGACATGAAAGGTAGGAGATATGCGGTAATCAGCGGGTAGTTGGAGGCAAAATGAAACAGAGTTTCTTGCAGGGTAGGCGGAGATGAAGGTCTCGAGTTGAAAGCCACACCCACCGTCCCGGAGTGTAATCAGGACCGGGACGACGATGTCGGTTTGCTTGTTCCCTAGATCTGTTTACGGCCCGTTGCAGGTGGACGTGGGCCTGATCCCATACGGCCTCGCTGCGCTGGAGCCAGCTGTTCACCGTGGCAACTTCCGATGGTTCGCCAGACCAGGGGAACAGAGGAGGTTGGTACCCCAAGACGCACTGGAAGGGTGTCAAGTTGGTAGAGGGTTTGAGGATTGAGTTTTGTGCGAACTATGCCCAAGGGAGGAAACGATTCCAATCAGACTGATTGTGGTGGCAGTACATGTGCAGAAACTTCGTGATCTCTTGGTTCAGTCGCTCCGTCTGATCATTCGACTGAGGATGGTACCCTGAAGTGAGGCTGATGTTTACGTTCAGTAGACGGAAGAAGGCTGTCCAAACCCTGGAGGTGAATTGAGGACCCCGGTCCGAGACAATATCTTCGGGGAGCCCGTAATAACGGAAGACGTAATGAAATAGGTGTTCTGCGGTTTCGAAGGCTGTTGGGAGCTTGGCTAAGGGTATTAAGCGACATGCTTTGGAGAACCGGTCAATGACGGTTAGGATAATGGTGTGACCTTGAGAGATGGGTAGATCAGTGACGAAATCCACGGCGATGTTGGACCATGGTCGTTGCCTTATGGGCAAAGGTTGGAGCAGACCTGCCGGAGGTTGTTTCAGGGTTTTTGCCATGTTGCAGGTGAGACATCCGTTCACGAAAGTGGTAGTGTAGTACTGCAGCGTCTCCCACCAGAAACGATTCCTTATCAGACGTACAGTGGAAGTAATACCGGGATGTCCCGAGTTCATGGAAGAATGCACCCAACGAATTACCCTTTCCCGCAGGCTAGGTGGCACAAATGTCCGGTTGGGCAGGCACCCGGGTGGAGGTGGATCAGTTGCATGGGCCTGGGAGATTTCTGACATTATGTCCCACTGGACCAGGGCTAAAATCAGTGCGGGCGAGATGATGGGTTCGGAGACTGGATTCTGAGGCGTGGGATCATGCTGACGGGAGAGTGAGTCGGCCTTGACATTTTTAGATCCAGGGAGGTATGAAATGGAGAAGTTAAACCGGGTGAAGAACAATGCCCATCTGGTCTGTCTGGGGTTGAGTCTTTTGGCTGAGTGTAAATATTCCAGGTTGTGGTGGTCTGTGAGAACTAGAAATGGGTGTCTGGCCCCCTCCAGCCAGTGTCGCCACTCCTCCAGAGCTGCTTTCATGGCCAGTAGTTCGCGATTGAATAAGTCGTAATTCGGTTCGGCGGGCGAGAGTTTGCGAGAATAGAAAGCACAAGGGAACAGTTGGGAGGACTACCCTGGCATTGAGAGAGGATGTCACCAATGCCGGTGTTGGATGCATCAACCTCCACCACGAAAGGAGTGTTAGGGTCTGGATGATGCAGGATAGGTGCTGAGGTGAAGCGATCCTTTAATTGGTCGAAAGCTTGAAGTGCGTCGGCGGACCAGCGAAGCTTGGTGTGTCCCCCCTTTACCATAGCAGTGAGTGGTGCGGCGACGGTGCTGAAGATCCTAATAAATCTTCGATAGAAGTTAGAGAATCCTAGAAAGCGTTGAAGTTCCTTCACAGTAGTAGGCTGATGCCAGTTTAAGACGTCGCGCACTTTGCTCTCGTCCATGGCTACCCCTTATGGGCTGATGATGTATCCGAGGAAGGCGACTGATGTCAGGTTAAACTCGCATTTCTCCACCTTGGTGTACAACTGGTATTCAGCGAGTCGTTTCAGGATTGCTCTGACCTGTGTGATGTGTTCTTAGTGAATTAGAGTAGATTAAAATGTTGTCGATGTATACAATCAGACACTGGTTCAGCATGTCTCTGAAGATGTCGTTGATGTAGGTCTGGAACATGGAGGGACTATTGGACAAGCCGAACGGCATCACGAGGTACTCATAGAGCCCACTGGTGGTAAAGAAGGCCGTTTTCCATTCGTCCCCCTCCCGAATGCTGAGTAGGTTATACACACAGCATAGATCAAGCATGGTGTAGATTTTGGCAGATCTCAACTGTTCTAAAGCCACGGGGACTAGAGGTAGCAGGTATGGAAACTTGACCGTGATGTCATTCAGGCCGCAATAATCAATACAGGGATGAGGGGACCCATCTTTCTTACCCACGAAGAAAAACCCAGCTGCTGCATTCGAGGTAGATGGACGAATGAAACCCTTGACTAACTCCTCCTCGATGTATAGTTTCATGGCGTGGGACTCGGGTTCTGACAGGGGAAAGATTCTGCCTCTGGTTGGTGAGGTACCAGGCATGAGCTCGATGGCACAGTCGCTCGAGCGATGGGGCGGTAGTTGTGATGCTTTGGTTTTGCTGAAAGCTTTGCTTAAATCAGCATATTCTGAAGGTATCAATGGGGAGTCGCCAGACTCCTTCAAGACCTTGGTAATTCCTACGGTAGTAGGCATGACGGGTTTCAAACATCTGGTCATGCAGTCAGTGCCCCATTTTGTGATCTGATTATCCCGCCAGGAAATTTGTGGGTTGTGCTCTTGTAGCCAGAGTAGGCCAAGAATGACCGGGTTGTGGGGAGAATGAATAATAAAAAAGCAAGTTTTCTCGGTGTGCAACACCCCAACCTGTAAGGTAATGTTGGCGGTGGTGTTCCCAAAGGACGCCCATCTAGCGCCGCCACTGCCAAAGGAGGATTACAGGGAATCAGGGGAATTTTATGTTGTCTGATTAAGGCTTCATCAATAAAGTTGCCCGCCGCCCCCAAATCTATCATAGCATTGATGTTAATATAGTCTGATAGGTATGTGAGCCTTATGGGCACTTCGAGACAGGTAGAGGATAGTGTGGAGGAAATTAGTAGACTCACCCCGTGCCGGTGTGTTTGAGAGGGTCGCATTGGGCAGTTGGCTCTCAGGTGTCCCGCTTGACCGTAGTATAGGCAGAGGTGATTGGAGTGGCGGCGTTCCCGCTCCTCTTGAGAGAGATGAGTTCGGCTGACTTGCATGGGTTCCGAATCCTCGCTGTGCTGATACACCGGGCTGAGGGGCTTGGACCACTGAGCTGGTCATCTGGAGCGAATGAGGTTATCGATACGAATGGCCAGGGTGATGAATTGATCTAGTGAGATGCCCTCATCACAACAGGCCAGCTTGGATTGGATCTCCACGTTCAGACCCTGACAGAAGAGGAGTTTGAGGGTATCTTCTACCCAGACGGTTTGCGTGGCGAGGGTACAGAAGGACAGCGTGAAGTCCGCCGCTATCTGGTTTCCTTGACGAAGTGTGAGCAACTGTTCCCTGGCGCTCTTACCACTTTAAGGATGATCGAACACTTCAGACAAATATTGCATGAAGGCATCAAAAGTGGTTCGATTTAAGCCCTGGTTAGTCCAGACCGCGGTAGCCCATTCCATTCCCGTGAGTACAGAGCACACAAAGAGGATTTTACTCTCGTCAGAGGGGTAAAGCGCTGGTTGTTGGGTCAGGAATATCGAGCATTGCATCACAAACCCCTTACATTTAGAGGGCGTACCGTCAAACTTTTCGGGTAAGGCTAGACGAGGACTGGCGACTGCGCCGTAGTGGGGCAAAGCGGTGGCCATCTGGCTTGCTTGAGGCGCTGCGGGCACGGCCTCAGGTGGTGCAGACCTTGTAAGGACCTCATTACATCCTCCATCAGTGAAGTGAGTCGGCTAAGCTGATGTTGATGGGATGCCAGCAGATTTGCTTGGGCGGAGAGTTCTTAAGCCACCCGCGAAACGACCGCTGGATCGGTAAGTGGCGAAGTCTTCTGTAACGAGGACTCAGGCTGATTGGGGTCCATATGCAGTTTATTAGATACAGCAGAGTCAGGTTAATACAGGCGAGGGTCAAGAGACAGGCAAACAGGAGAATCATAGGTAGGCAGTATTGTAGTCAGACAGGCAGAAGATCAGGGCAGGCAGCAAACAGCAATATCAGAGAAACAGGCGTAAACACAGTAAAGGCAGGCGGCAGACAAACTTAGTCAGAGATACCTTTTTTCTTTTTTGTCATTTTGAAACTATAAAATATGTCAATTGTATTCATTTAAAATAAATCAATAAGTAATAAAAATAAAAACAATAAAGTCTGCAAAAGGTGTCTGAATACTTTCTCAAACGACTATATAATAGGGCCGAATCGATTAGTCGATGTTATCAAATAAAATAAATATTTTAGTTGTGGAATAGTCGTTTGATCTCATTTATCGTAACACGAGATCACATTAAACTGTAATGATGACGCGTGAGATCAGCACTGCAGATCACGACTGATGAGAAGAAGAATTACACAGATCACAGATGCACTCTTTCCAAACAGCTTCAGCTGATGAACATCACAAACTATAAAAAATAACAAATAAGTTCATACAGAAGCACTCCCGGCCAATTTCATTTGTTTAGGCTTATATTCCCCCTCCACTCCAGTAAGTTTTGCTTATTGTTTCTTCATATAGATGTTTAAGGATGTAATGACGTTCAGTGTTGCCAGAAGAATCTGAGCTCACCTAAAATCTGAGGTTAAGGCATGTGTCTGCGAGGAGGATTTGACCCTCACAAATAGTTTAGAGCCAATCATGGTAAAGCATAACACCTACAGTACACAAGCCTGAAACGTATGGCACTTTTAAACAGCACGTTATGGTTCGACTCGACTCGCTTTACTTTCTGAGCTTGTGTTTCCACGGCAGTTTAGTGTCGCCTCAACATGGGCAGGATTATAGGTTGATCGTCATAGTTACACCGCCTCTACTGCCGTGACATCATCTTAAACACGACACAAACTGACCAAAACAATAGCACGAGCACTAGCTGTTAGCTACTAGCTCATTGTGCAGCATAAAGCAGTTGTTGATGGTGATTTTACACAAGTGTATCAGTTCAATTGATCTGGTTGTTTTAGAAGTTTTCCAGTATCTGGTCAACTAAATAAAGTGAAGCTTTCAATCAGAGTATAGAGTTAACGTGACAAAACGTCCCATCCTCCATCATGAACTCCAGCCATGACCGAGTCCAGCACACTCTCCCTCCTATTGCTCGCCGGTCTAGATAGCGTCCATTTGGTCAAACCACTTCCACTTTTCCTTGTTCTGTCGTCACTTTTATGTTTTTTACTTTTCTCTACACTGTTGGAAGATCCGGTATTTTCCGTGTGCGGCCACCAGCTGAGACACTTCCTGTCAGACTTTTTCATTTTGTGTCGTTTCGTTCGTCGCTAACGAGAGGACCGTCTGCATCTTGTTTTTTGATCACGCCGTGGTTTTACGCACAGCCATTTCTTTTTACAAATCGAAAGTCACATGAACAAATGAAGATGCTATCACTGTTGCTAACTTTAAAACTAGCGGGTTGATCAAATCCAGTGACGCTGGTAGTGACGATTCTCTCTGACCAATCAGTGATCTGCAGGTTTTGACATAATATTTAGGCTCGGCTCGCTTGGAACCTCGACTGAGGTGGTACTAATAAAGTACCAGATACCAGATACTATCCACAGTGGAAACCCCAAAACGTGAGCAGAGTCAATTTTACATTGAAAAAAGCTTTTGAATATTTGCATATTAAGTTTGATTACACTTAATTTTACGGTGTCATTGTTACAGTGTATTTATACATTTAAGCACTGAGTAATATTAATTAACAACATGTACTTACTATAAGGTTTGGGTAAAGATTACGGTTTGGTTTAGTTGCATGTAATTATGTGGACTCGGGACAGTACCGGTTAAGTGTACAATATTTGTTGGTGTGATTGTGACTCTATGTGGGCAGTGTCGGCTCAGTTTTAGCACCCGGACTTGGGCCGATTGTGCGCGTCATTCATTGCCGTGTTTCACAAGAGTCCGGCAACTGCAAGTGGGCCGGATCTGGGCCATAATTGGGCCAAACCTTTTCGGCTACCTGATATCATTGCTTATTACAATTCTGTCAGACAGAAAGAATATTATATAATTACTTCTTTAAGTAATTCCCATCTGTGTCAAATTTTAGGATCTTAATCTTATATGTTATTGATCTCTCCGTCTAATATATTTCCTTTCACTCATCCTAATTTTCCTCCTTGATATTATTTCTCTCCACTCTATGCTTGAATTCATGGGACTCTAATGTGTCTTTGTGATTTGATTTAAGGCTGTAATTATAATTCATCTAAAAGTGTGTTATTTTGTTTCTTAATAAAGGAGGAGAAAATTAATTGATAAAATGCAAATGTTAGTTATGTTTAGAACTATTAGTGGTTAAAATCAGTGAACTAATTGAGTGCGTATGATTATATACAATATTTATCAGTTTATTCATTTCAATATATTTATAATATGGGGAAAATAAAACATTTAGTTATTTTGGGTCTAATGATCTTGACAATTACTCCATGTTGTGCCAATTAAAGTCATTAAATTAGTAGTCTGAGTAACCCCTCCCCCATCCCAAATGCCCACCAATGATACCCCTCAAAGCACCCTAATAAACCCGTCAGAATCCGGCCTGATTGTGGATGATTGTCTCCAGTGCTGGAATAAATCAGTCGCTACATCTGAAATGTGTTCAACTCATTTTATATTCAGACAAACTTTTAATGTTTTATATTCTTTCACAAACAATATTGAAAGACTTTTACTTCATTTAATAATTAAAACTCTTTGCCGATGTAACTTTAAACATATTTTAAAGTGTGTCCCGTGTATTCTGATGCACACATGGATGTCTGTGGGTGAAACACCGGATGTCCACTGACTCTAGAACCGCCCCTGTGAGATGAGCGTTTGATGTTTTTATGACAGCGCTTCATCTGAGTATGTAGATGTCATGAAGTGATGGTCCGAGGTTTGTTATGTTCATATCATTCACTAATTTGAGTTGTTCTGACAGACAACAACTTCACAAGTTGATCCTGAAAGTCATTTTGACTCCAAATAACACTTAAATGTTTGTTGTTCTCCGTCTGAATCGCTCGTTTCGGTAGTTTTTACATTGTGTCTCGAGACCAGAAACACAAAACAGGCAATTACAATCATCATGTGTCGTCCAGTAGTTGCTCAGGAAAACTGTGGATCTGCTGATGATGCATATGATTATAATATAACAGATGATCACTCACCGATGACAGGAAATGACACTTCATCACTCCAGTAAGTGCTGATTCCTCTAGATGTGCTGCTAGCGTAACACCTGCATTTACTGTATCTGCTGTACATTGCTGTAATCTTGAACTCTTTCTCATTAGAGTCTTGAACATTACGACCATCACAGTGAAATCTGTATGTCCAGTCTGTCTCTTCTGTCCGCTGTACGTCACATGTGAGAGTGACAGTCTCTCCTCTGAATATCGGTGATGTTTCAGGATTTACAGTCAGAACAGGTTTAGGAATCTCTGTAAGAACCAGAAACAAACACACAACTCTCACTTTACAAAACACACATGTTGCATCTACAGTTATGAACACACACACACACACACACACACTCTCACTTTACAAAATACACATGTTGCATCTACAGTTATGAACACACACACACACACACACAACTCTCACTTTACAAAACACACATGTTGCATCTACAGTTATGAACACACACACACACACACACACACAACTCTCACTTTACAAAACACACATGTTGCATCTACAGTTATGAACACACACACACACTCATACACGCGCACACACACACACACACACACACACTCATACACGCGCACACACACACACACACACACACACACACACACACTCACTCACACACACACACATAAACACACACACACACACAGACAAACACATTCACACACACACACACACATGTGAGTTTCTGCTTTAAGTTCATGTGTACAAAGTGTTTGACAGTCAAATGAAATGGATTGTTCGGATCCGTGTTCAGTTGACATATGGTGGTCAGTACTGTGTTACATATATTCATCACATTTACTCACATTTCAGGGACGTTGAACAATGTATATAAAGTTAGAGAGATGATATTTATTTGATCAGTCACACATATGACAGTAATGTTGAGATCATGTCTCAGTTTCATCAATCACGCATTGACACTCATCTCATGAACTCTAAAACATGTTTAATATCTGTCGCTCGACTTCACTGTAACAGGTCAGATGTTTCACACTCAAACTCTATTTTAATATGAAAAACATGAAGAAAAAACAAATTCTATGCAGTGATTTTTCATGGATGTTTCAGCACACAAAAATCTATTGAAGTGTATTTCTAAGCTGTAAATAATGTCTGTAATTTTAACAGTAGAAAACTGTAAAAATGCTACAGAAATAAAACGTTAATTGATTAACAAGTATTAACTGTAAAATATATAGTTAATTTTATATATATATATATATATATATATATATATATATATATATATATATATATTTTTTTTTTTTTTTTTAAGACAATATAGTAGTATTTACAATAGAATTTTGTAAGAATTAAATTGTTTAGATGTAAAAAACATGATTTTCCTGTATAATTAATGGTAAAAATGTACATTGTTTAACAAGAGAGTACATGTACTTTTTCCAGTAAATTATTGTTACAATTGTAATAGTCAATTTCAAGTCATGTTCTTTTTTTCATGTATTTTTTCATCATATTGTGTAAATATCACTGCAGTGTAATTTGTCCTGAAGAAACAATGACTGAATTGTGTTTTTTGGGTGAACTAAACCTTGAACAAAATCACATGTGATTGTAATATAACAGACGATCACTCACCAATCACAGTGAGAGTCACTTCATTACTCCAGCGAGAGCAGTTCTGCTGAGATGATCTGATTTGACACTTGCAGGTCTTCTTGTTTTGTAGGGTAATCGTGTACTCTCTCTCTTTATAGGAAACAACACAACCATCACACTTCCATCTGTATCTCCAGTCTGTCTCTTCTGTCCCCTGTACGTCACATGTGAGAGTGACAGTCTCTCCTCTGAATATCTGTGATGTTTCAGGATTTACAGTCAGAACAGGTTTATCTGTAAGAACCAGAAACAAACACACAACTCTCACTTTACAAAACCTGTTGTGACAGAGCATCGCTCCGTTGTTGTTGGAGGGCGACTGCCTCCAACTGGCCAATAGCGTCCTTCACAAGCCTCCTCCAAAGAGGCCTATCTTGACACCGCTGGTATCAGTCATCGGCAAGTCCACTCAGCTCCACATCCTCCTGTACCACATCACTCCATCTCTTCTCCAGCCCGTGCTGTATCCGGCCGAACAAAAGCTGTTTATCCATGCGGGCTACATGACCCGGCCAACGCAACCTTGCCTGCCGGAGGAGCTCACCAATGGGACTTTGTCCACATCTTTCAAAGATTTGTGAGCTGCTCCTCACACAATCCAGCCTGGTTAAACCCAGGATGGATCTTAGGCAGGACAGCCTAAATGTTTCTAACCGGCAAAGATGTTCCATTAGGGGGGTCCAAGTTTCGCAAGCATAGAGAAGGGAGGGAATGACCGTGGCCGAGAATACCTGAAGCTTTGTGCGGAGCGACAAACCGGGTAGCTTCCACACAGCGTTACGCAACCGATGAAAAGATGATGCCGCTCGACTGATTCGAAGTGAGACCTCTGCTGTCAAACCGGAGCTGGTCATAAGCACACTTCCCAGGTATGGAAAACACTCCACTCTCTCCACAACTGCTCCATAACCAATTGGGAGCTGTGGGGGTGGAGTGTCCGATGGTACATAATACCCAGGCAGGTGCTTAGTTTTGGTGGGGCTGATGGTAAGGCAACATCTCTTAGTGGCATGCTCCAGGTTCATCAGCAGCGCCTCCAACTCCTCCTCTGAGTGAGCAGCAATCACCAGATCATCAGCATACATAATGTGATTGACCAATAGGGAGCCATCCCTTGACCGCACCCGGGCATCTGTGATGGAAATACAGCCATCGAAGGCTTCACAAACCACATGCTCGAAATAGATATTAAATAATGTGGGAGCCAGAGGACATCCCTGTCGAACTCCAAGGTGAACAGGGAATGGCTCCGACTCCCGTCCACGTAGTTTTACCCGGGCCCGCTCGCCATCATGAAGTTCCTTAATTATCGCAAGCAGCGGGTCTGGGACTCCAAAAACACGAAGAACAACCCAGAGCCCAGGCCTCCTAATAGTATCATAGGCCTTGACCAGGTCAACAAAGCAGAGATGTAGGTCTTGCTGGAATTCCCTACACCTCTGCTGTAGCAGACGGACAGAGAATATGGATCTGTGCACAACACACATAGGCACACACACACACACACACACACACACACACACACACACACACATACACACACACAGACAGACACACAAACTCACACACAGACAGACACACAAACTCACACACACACAAAGACACACACACACACAGACAGAAACACAAACTCACACACACACAAAGACACACACACACAGACAGACACACACACACACACACACACAGACACAGACAGACACACAAACTCACACACACACAGTCACACACAGTCACAGACACAGACACACACTCTCTCACACACAGACACACACTCTCACACACACACACACACACACAGACAGACACACACACAGACAGACACACACACACAGACAGACACACACACACACACACAAACACAGACAGACACACACACCCACACACACACACACTCACTCACTCACACACACACACTCTCACACACACACACAGAAACACACTCTCACACACACACACACAGACACACACACACACACACTGTACAGAATTCTATTCAGCTTCTCTTTCAATAACACACTGGAATTTGATTATGGAACGACAGGAAGAGGAATTTACTGCAACTCAAATTGAACATTCACAGAACAGAGGAATTCAGTCCAACGCAAATCTTGATGTATAACATAATGTAAAGGAGTTCAAGGGAAAGGGGGCGAGAACCGGCTTGACAATATAAATAATATTTTAATTGTAAACTTAAACCGAAGGACACAAACACACACACGACGGACATGTCCGTAAATTATCTCTCTCTCCCGCACCATCCTCTGTAGTCGGCCTTTATCCCTCTCGGAGGCTTGATTAGCCTAATAAGGGACCGGGTGAGTACCCGGCCCCGCCCTCCGCCCTGCCACACATAAGTTATCGTATCATTTATTTTCACAATTTATGCCTAAATATTCCCTGAAATACATAATACATGTTTTTATGTTGAATATTTTCAAAACGATTAATGCATCAATGGAAACTATTTTACATTTTGCCATAAATCACAAACACCAATTTTGAATCAACTTTCAGAAAATCAGAAATGTCCCGACCAACATTTGGGCAATTTTACCACAGAAATACTTTATCTTTATTCTATGTTTTAATTGTAATTTGAGTGATTATTAAAGTTTCTTATTATCGTTGTTCATGTATAAATTGTTGTCATTCGTCTTCTGAAGCGGCACATAAATGATGTTTTCACGCATGTTTCCTTCCTCAATGCTGTTCAGAATGCACCAATCACAGACTTTTATTGAATATGACGAATCATTTGATAGAAACAGGCAAATATTTAGTATTGTGGGGCAGAGAAATAGAAAATGACACTTGTTATATGAGGAACGTGTTATATGAGGAAATGATGTTATTAAACGTGTTATAGGACAAAATGATGTTATTTTGTCTACAGTATATTACCAGACTGACTTTCTCACATTTTTATTAATACCAACACTGAATATTTTCCTCTTTGTAACATGTCCGTCCCAACTTTTACACCAAACCTACACCGTTGATTTAAATGACTGTATGAATGCCAGAGGAAGCTGACGCATAATGCCTCCTCTCATTAGTAAACTGACCAATCAAAATGGATATTGAGATGATGTAACGTCATCAGCTTCTGTTCAAAAGCATCCAAAAAAAAGTCCAAACAGAGGAAAAATGAAATGACTCTCCTTCCGTGTTCATAATCAATCATTATCAGAGATAAACATTCAAGCCAATCAGCTTTCAGTATCACGTTTACACTTCATCAATCCTTCTTGTGGATAACTCAACAGGTGAAGAGAAATTTTCAGAATATGCCAAAATAGTGATGGATTAAAAGTTATTGGAAGATCTAGAAGATCAACGCAACAGATTTCATCTGGTCCAGTCAAGCCAGTTCTTCAGATTCTGTTTTTTTTCTGGCATTTTCTGCTCATTGGTAATTGCTGCTGTAAAGTCACTTGGAAAAGATCAAGGACAGTTCTATAAGAGCGTTCAGTGTCTGCACACTATTGAGTGCCGCGTCCAGTAAATCATGCACTCACGCATCTTTGCGAGCTTGATATTGTTGATCTTGCATGTCTCCGAGTGCTCGATTAGAAGACTTTGTTCACTCTGTGTCATTTTTGTGCTCTCTCTTGTTGTCTGCTTGCACTCTTGTTATAAATGCAGCACTGACCTGATCGGGCAAGTGACAGTTCTAGAAACTGGCCCAAATCTCTCTCACACTGGCACCAGTCCATCAGGCAGTCCTTATTATCAAACCCTGTATCATAATAGTTAATATTTAGACACACTGTAATATTTTATTGATTTGATCTTTTTATGCTAATTTAAATATTTGCCTCCTCAGAAAATTCTGTCACCAGGTGCACCTGTTTTTCTATGTCTTTCATTTTGTGTCTGAGTCTCAGTGGAACTCAACCATCTGAGCGAATGACCAAACAAACAAATAAAATGGCAAAAATAACCTCACAGTGAGGCCTGTTGGAGGAAGACAGTTTGAATGGTCATTACCTGGATGGGAGACCAACAGGGTAAAACGTTTTGGGTTACATGTGTAACCCTTGTTCCCTGAAAAAAGCGGAACAAGATGCTGCGCTTTGCTAAACGCTATGGGAACGATCCTAGTCGTGACCGAGCTGTGAATATGTGTGTAACACATCAATGAACATTGACCGGAATTTATAGCTCGGCTGATGTGATCATTAGACGCACCTGAGGCCAGGCTATAAATGGATGCGTCACCAGGTGTCGTCAGATACTTCTTTTTGAAGTGCAGTCCTGGGACGTCCCAGTGCAGCAAAGAAGCGCAGCATCTCGTACCGCTTTTTTCAGGGAACAAGTGTTACACATGTTCCCTTTACAAAAAGCTTCACTTATGATGCTGCGCTTTGCTAAGCGCTATGGGAATGCAATACCCACGCTGCCACACTGGGGCTGTCTGGACCCCTACGGTTGTGAAGTGTGCCCACAAGAACGCGAGAGGTCTCAGACATGAGCTTGAGATGTCGACTCAAGGGCATAAGAGCCCGGAGTAACAAACATCTAAACCATAAAATTTGATGAATGTGTGCGGAGAGGACCAGCCCGCTGCATCACAAACTTGTTCAGGCATGAGCGGAGATGTTGACTCAAGGGCATAAGAGCCTGGAGTGGCAGAACATCCAAACTATTTAAGTCTAATGAATGTGTGCGGAGAGGACAACCTGCCGCATCACAAACTTGCTGCAGAGGGAGACCTCTAGCCAAGGCTTTAGGAGGAGGAGAGCCCTCTGATAGAGTGCGCCCTAAAACCTACTGGCAAAGCTTGACCACGCGCCTCGTAGGCCCGTGCAATAATGTCCCTCACCCAAAGTGACATAGTCTGCCAGGAGGTGACCGCCCCCGGTCACGGCTCCCAAGTGAAGAATTGCTGCCATGAGTTTACACCACTAGCAAATGCGGTGGACATAATCTGAAGGGTACAGACTAGACAAAGTCTGAGAAGTCTTAGCTGCTCCAGCATTACAAACGGCAGGGAACAGAAGGCAGAAAGAAAACAACCGGCCAAGGGTCGCACCTTGGGCAGGCAGTTAGGGTGAGGGTGCAAAGAATGCTTTTGTCATAGTTGGGGCAAACTCTAACAGGCCGGCAAAAGAGACAGAGCCTGTAGGTACCCAAGTCTCCTTAGAGACGTAATTGCCATAAGAAAAACCATCTTGAGAGTCAGAAGTCTACCAAACGCTGACTCTAGAGGTTTAAAAGGGGGTTTTACCCTATTAAGAGGTCCTAGCAAGGATGCCTCTTAGGGGGCACCCCGCCCACCAAGGCGTGGCAAACCACAGTGGAGGCCACGTAGAACCTGGCAGTGGTGAGGCAAGTGCCCGCTTACAGTTCTTTCTACAGAAAATCCAGAACTGAAGCAAACTGGCAGTTAGCTGGTTCTGTAATATGAACTTAGGAGGGGAAACTGGGCAACTCAGGGAGAAGTAGAGGAGACATTGCGCAATCAACAGAGGCGAAGAGGTCCTCTTCTGCCCTGTAAGAGCTGCCCAGATCAGTTCCAAATGGAAGGAGCCCTAGCACTTGAAATGGTCTCGATAACCTCAAGAGAAAGCCCTGTGAACCTCAGTTGGTACCCTTAGGGGCCAGACATGAAAGGTTTCACAATTCAGGTCAGGGATGAGAAGGTCCTCCCTGTTTGGAATCGCCCAAGGCGAGCCGTCGAGGAGAGGTATTAACTCCGAGAAACATATCCTGTTCGGCCAGCGCAGCGCCATTAGTAGGAGGCAAGACCCTTGCTGGTGAACATTGCCAAGACTCCCGGGAGCAGAGAAACCGGGAAAAGAAACACATACAGATGCATTCTGGGTCATGTATGTGTCTTAACGTCCAGACCCAATGGGGGCTGGGTGATTTCAGGGAGAAGTAGAGGAGACATTGCGCTATTCATAGAGGCGAAGAGGTCCTCTTCTGCCCTAAGATCTCACCCAAACTTGTTCAAAGTGGAAAAAGCCTGAGCATTTAAAAAGGTCTCGATAACCTCAGGAGGAAGCCCTGTGTCTCTCAGTTGGTACCCTTAGGGGCCAAACATGAAAGATTCCACAATTCGGGGCAGGGATGAAATGTTGCCCTGTGCCTGAGATAGAAGATCCTTCCTGTTCGGAATAACCCAAGGCGAGCCGTCGAGGGAAGAAATTAGCTCTGAGAACCAAAACCTGTTCGGCCAGTGCGGTGCTATCAGATAGAGGCAAAAACCCTTGCTGACGAACTCTGGGAACTACTACCTTAGGGTGGAGTTCTTTACTCCCCTGTTGGTATTTTCTGTCTAGACAGTAAGTCTGCTCCCACATACGGGCATCCAGGGATATAATTGTCCTGAGTGACAGGAGCTTGCCCTGGGCCTTAAGGAGAATCCGAAGCATCAGATGTACAGCTGACAAGAACGTGGATCTCCCTGATGATTTATGTAAGAGGCTACCACTGTATTGTCCACCCGCACCAAGACATGGCAGCCTCAGGAGGAGGTATTTCAGGGCCAGAAATACAGCCATCAACCCGAGACAGTGACTGTGACAACCGAGCTGGTGACCCTCCTATCCCCTTAAGCTGGACGACCACTTAAGGCCGCTACCCCGCTCGTCAGGGAGGCATCTGTCATTAGCAGCCTGCGACAACAAGACGCACCTAGAGTGGGACCCAAGGCAGAAAACCGGGGTCTGAACCACATAGAAAGGGAACGAAGCCTGAGGCGCGTAACCCTTATCAGCCTAGGGGTTTTGGCCCTTGGAAGAAATCCCCTGGCTTTGAGCCACAACAAAAACGGTCTCATGAGCAGAAGGTCCAGAGGGATCACCGAGGATGCGGTCGCCCTGAGACCTGGAAATCGTTGATACTGATAACAGTGCAACCTTGACCTAGCCTGACTTTGCTCAGGGTGATCTGAATGGACTCAATCCTAGCGGGAGACAGTTGTGCCCACATTGTGATTGAACTTCATACGATGCCCCGATAGACAGTGTTCTGAGTGGGAGAGAGGATGCTTTTCTTGGCGTTGAGCCTCAACCCCAGAGAAACAGATGAGCTAAGACGATGTCCCTGTGCTGAACTGCCAGTTCCTGGAAATGCGCTAGGATCAGCCAGTCGTCAACATAATTCAGAATGCAGATGCCCCGGAGTCGCAAGGAGCCAGCGCTACATCATGCATTGTGAATGTGCGGGTAATAAGGGCTAGGCCGAATGAAAGAACCTGACACTGGAAGACTTCGCCCCTGGAAGCGAACCTCAGGAACTTTCTATGTTGTGGCAGAACCTCTAAATGAAGTATAGAAGTGCGTCATAAGATTGATGGTGACCAGCCAAACGAGTTGTAGGGCTTGAGACACAACCGTCTTGATAGGCATCATCTAGGACTTGAATACCCATGGGCAGTTCAAGCTTTAAGATCTAAGCCAGATGCCACCCCTCACCCTCCATGGGAAACGGGAAGTATTTAGTGTAATAACTCTCTCTCTGGAAGGGGAACACATACCATGGCCCCTTTAACCAGGAGATTTGAGGTGTTTTTTGTTTTTTTGGAATTCATAGCAGACATAAAAAAGAAATCCGGTTTACGGTAGTGAGAACACGCCCTTGAAACACGGAAAGGAGGAGAGTGAATTAAATCCTGACGCCCTTTTAAGTCCCACAGAAAAGAAAATATCTGGCAGAAGTTTCCATGCTGCCAGGATCTCTGAGATGGGTATTAGATTTTAACACTTCCTGTTGAGGGGTTGTCGAGTGTTTCGCATCCTGAATAAAATGCATGAACAGCGAAAACACCCAATTTTGACGGGAGCCTCTGCCAACCGAAACACCAAGAGGTGGCGGGAATGGAGGGGCTTCGAGGGGGTACCGGGAGGGGTGAAGTGAAACACGCATCCCGTTCCGAGGGGAGCTACCCCCTAATCTAGGTGCAAGACCATCAGGATTTTCTCTTTCTAGAAATTATAGTCCTGAGGTCTTGCTTCGGGGGCTGCCGAGGGCGGCGAGACTGCCCCAATCCCTGGGAGGAGGAGCATGACTCGCTAAGCTTTGCTTTTGTGCCTCCCTTCTAACAGGACCAAGGCGGGTCTGGGGGGTCGAAGGACCCGCCCCCTGAGTGCAGCGAGGGAGGAACTGCCCAAAGGCTTCCTCGTGGCTTCTCGCCTCCTGGAACCTGGAGATAGCCGTGGTCATGGCGTCTCCAAATAGGCCAGTGGGCGAAACTGGAGCATCAAGAAGGGAATTTTTGTCCCTGTCTTTGATGCCCGAAAGGTTGAGCCAAAGATGCCTCTCCGCGGTTACCAAGGCAGACATAGACCGGCCAATAGCATGGGCTGTTTGCTTGGTCGCGCGGAGAGAAAGATCTGTGGCTCGGCAAAGCTCAGTGAAGGCTTGCTCGTCGAGCGCAGAATCCACACTCAGGTCGTCCAGGAGGTCAGCCTGGTACGCCTGTAAAACAGCCATAGTGTGCAGAGCAGCACCAGCCTGACCTGCTGCTTGATAAGCCCTTCCCACTAGAGTGGAGGTTGTCCTACATGGCTTTGAGGGGAGAGAGGGCTTCTTAAGTGACGATGCCGAGCCCGGCGAGAGATAGCCCGCAAGCATCTCTTCGACCGGCGGCATCACTGAGTATACCCGTGCCTCAGCACCCACGATAGTCGAATATAATGACGTCGAGGGTATGTGAACACAGGAAGAATAGGGGTTCCTCCATGAGCGAGAAAGCTCTTCGTGGAGGTTATCAAAGAAGGGAAGGGACTCATGAGGCGTTCCCTTCTTAGATTGGAGGATAAAAATCTATCCCTTAATTTGGGATAATTTACGGATAATTTACTGCGGTACGGTCCCCCACTGACAGGGGGACTGTACCGCAGAATACACATCACAGGAGATATTGGAATAATCAGAACCTTGCAGTACAGGCAAGTCTGTGTCTGCGGTGGGTCTGGCCATGAACTTCCTCCACTGAATTCAGAGCCTGAGGGCTAGCGAGGAAAGAACCCCAGGGTCTGTGACTTGTGGACTTGACTGGGGGAGTAGAGCGCACGTCTTCGCCTCAGGGGAGGGGAAAGGCGATATGTGCAAGCGATTCACCCGGCCAGCTGTACCGTATTACCGAATTCTACGTGTTCGACCTGTCAAAACACGGGACGAGACAGGCTCAACCCAGAGATTGTAAAACCTTGGTAAGTTATTGGGTGTTGCCCAGCCTGCCGCTCTGCAGATGTCTGCTAGAGAGGTGTCATTGGCCAGTGCCCACAAGAATGCCACACTCCTTATAGTGTGTGCTCGAACCAGGAAGGGGGCAGAAACGGCCTGGGTCTGGAAGGCCAATGCAATGGCATACATGATTCAGTGGGCAAGCCACTGTTTGAAGACAGCTTTCCCTTTCCGCTCTCCACCAAATCAGACAAAGAGCTGCATGTCTAAAGATCTACGTTCGATCCAAATAGGTGCGCAAAGCATGCACCGGACCTAGCAACACTCAGGCGGAATCTCGGGAGGAAAATTGTGCTGTGCTAAACCGAGCCCAAATCTGCTGGACCACATGAGGGTGGAGTCTCCACTCTTCGCGCAGTTTCTGCAGCACATCAGGATCAGGACTACCCAAGTGCAGATCTCTTAGCGCCTTGGCCTGGTGGACTTGCAGGAATGCCATGGCCTGTGACAAGGTCAACCTACAGGCCTTGGAGGGGAGTGACGGTCGATCACAAAACATGGCGGCATCAAGAGTAGAGAGAGCGGACGAGCGAGGAAGTTGGTTTCGGCCAGTACAAGGTACCCTCCACGACTTCGTCAGATTATCGTGCACCTCCGACGGCCTGCGCCCAGGAATCAATTGTCTAGCCGCGGGTGCTGAGGGGAGGATGGAGGGTTCCAGTCCAGCCCAACACACGGCGGCCTGAGCAAACATAGCAGACAGCTCGGCGTTGGTCTCAGACTGGGAGGGCACACCCGACGGTGCCGACCAAGTCGAGTTCTTAGCGTCGGAGTCCACCAAGGCGCTCTCCAATTCATCCAGCTCGGGGGGTCCGAAAGAGACTGTTAGGCAAGCCGATCTCAACTCGGACCCAGACAGAGGCAGACATGCTGGTGAAGGGTTGGTCCGCGGGGATTTACCCGGCAAAACCGCATCCATTGAATTCCCGAAATCGCCTCCAGCATCAGCCACGCTGGCCCTATACCTGTGGGTAGAAGGTGCAACACAGGGGGCAGATAGAGTGGCTTTCCCCCGGAAGAAGGAAAGCCACCACCGCAACGTTGCCATGGTCATGTTCCACAATTGACACAATGTTGAGTGAGTGACAGAACGGGAACCATGTTTTTTCAATAAAAATTTTTTTTTAATAAAATTTAAAAAATAATATATTTTATTAATATATATATATATATATATTTATTTATTTATTTATTTATTTCAGTAAAAACTGACCGAATACCATAGGAGGGTAACCTGATCTCAGACCATCATGCAGTGTCTGAAGATGTGACAACACAAATATTATAAATAATACATTCAGTACACTTAATATAAGTCAAGAAAAAAAAGGAAAATTAACAATGTATTTATGAATCATGACTTACCTGGAGTTTGTGCAAAGTAGCTGTTAAACATCAGCACTGAAAGTAACAAAACAAAACAAAAAACATGTCCATTAATTCAACACAATAAAAACTGAAACTAAGTGTTCATGCTTAAAGTTTATTGTAGTTAAAATAATTGTGTTTAATTTTCTGCTTCTTAAGATAGTTTATCACTAATTTCTATGTGGATACATCACTAGACTGATGTTGGAGATTCGTTGTGTGACTTCATCAAACACACTCACAGGTGAATATAGAAGTGAATTCACTGATGGAGTGAATAAAGTTCTGTTTGCATTGAGCCAAAACCATCATGTGAGGATGAAAATAAATGTATTGTGGTTTGTTTATAAGTGGCGTTACAGTACCATGTATATGCCAATATTCAGTATATGTTTCACACTCAAATATAAGTGAGAAATGAGAGCTATCTGCAGGACTCGATAACAGATATGACATCAGAGCAACAGTTTGAACCAAAGATGCACCTGCTTACTAGTGTCACAAAACACAATTCCTACTTTATGTTGCAAACATTTTCAAATTCAACTAGCAATCAATGATAAATTAAATTCCATCATTGTAATATGTAAAACCATTGAAAAGAAACAGCCTAATATTTATGTTTGCTGTCCTTCCTAGGGCCGGCTCAGACTTTGTTGGCACCCTGGGCATATTCATATTGGCGCCCCCCTTAAAACATTTAATGCTGAGTTTACACTACACGATTTTAGGCCTGATTTTCACTCGCTGACAGTTTTGTGGAGATCGCAGACAAAAGCACGAAATCATCAGAATTCAAATCTGAGGTCGCGCCCGTGAGCGATGAATGCAATGCATGAATTATCAAAGACGTGATTTGAGAGAAGCACCGACGTCTCGCCGATGTCAGTGAGATATCTAGAGTATATTGGTCTATGACAAATCAACTCTTTTAAGCTTGCAAACCAGTGCAAATGATCTGGTCTATCAAGTTCAAAATGGCTCATATCACTCACCTCCTCCTTTTCTGTTGCCAATACCTGTTTACCTACACCGATGGCCCTGTTCTCTACCGCGAGGAAGCGTAAGATAAAATGCGGCTAAACAATGTGAGTCTTGCTCTTCTCTGGGTCTCCATCTGAGGGGCTTTGTTAGAGATTACTTCATTCGCTGGCACTCTCTGGATCCAGTATGCGAATGGAATATTTCAACTGCAGACTCTGGCTGCAGCTGCACCACTCTCTATATACAACTCACCCCGTGTGCACCATGGACACGTTTCATGGTCGGTCATTTGGGAAAGGTCCCGGTTCTCCCGATGGCCAGTCCGCCCCTGGCTGTGAGTGCTCTGTAGCGCCCATCAGAGGGCAACAGTTCAAAGAGGTAGTGGGCAGGGTGTATAGGATCCAGAGTGATTCTACCAGCACGTTTCCTCACTCTGGAGATGTACATGTTTTGGTCAGGGGGGCACCAATAATCCTAAATTGTTGATATCTATTATTTATATTTGGCGCATAAATAAAGAAATTTCAGCTTGACAGATAGCATTATATCATTGATATTATTTAGATGTGGAGGATATGATCAGAAATAATGATTTGATCATGTGCTTCAAGCTGCCTAAAACATCTACTGTATGAAACAGTCCACAAGTCCCTCAGTGATGCTCATTTCATTGAAGTCATGTTCAAACTGTGTTAAATATCCAGATGATGCATTCAACATTTATTAAACATTTCTACATAGAAATCACCACAAATCCACACGCTGCGGTTTCCAGTGCCTGATACTGAAATAAACTTTACAATGTCATGTGTTTTTGTCTCCAAATAAAGTACAGAAGTCCTGCTCAGTGTTCACATTGTTTTCAGTCCAATAAACTATTGAATCACTCCAGTTTTCCTGTAAATGTGAGAGGAGAAAACACAAGCGTAAGCGGCTCTCGGAGGTGCACAGACACTGAGATGAGTGGGTCGAGTCTACACGGATCTCATGTGTCTTTAAAGCAGCTGTTCATTACTGAACTCAGACAGTGTTTGTGTGTGTGATGATATAGATCCGATCAGAGAGATGACAGAAACTGTCGGTGATCTCATCATCAAAACTGTGTCCACATCCAAGGAGAGTAGCGGCTTGTCTCTTGCCGCCCTTAAGAAAGCTCTCGCCACCAGTGGATACAATGGGGAGAAGAAGAACTCCCGTCAAGAAAGCCGCCCCTGGAGTCAAGTTTATTAACGCATATGGGAGTGCCTTCATACACAACCTATTTGAAACCTCTCTACAATAACACCTATATAATACAATATTGGCTAAGCTGTTTGAGCCCCACCAGTTTTGGCGTGAAACTGATCGCTATAAAAAAGACACCACAGACACCTTTTCCTTCCTTTCTGACTGAGAACAAGGAGCACATCGCTAGTGCCTCAAGAACTCTTGAGTCTTGTAGTGTGGCTAGCATTTGCAATGTCTCGTTCCCTTCGTCTCAGGGAAACGAGGTTAAGTATGTAACCAAGCCATTGCGTTTATTAATGCATATGGGGAACAGAATCCCATCACGATGCACTACATGACATAACTTCCCAGAGAGGAAACATGGCAGTGCAGTCTTTTGGGATGGCAACCGACATGAACATGCCACAGTGAGTGATCCTCATGATGGCCAGGAGTAGGCACTCATAACGAATATATGAACTATAGTCATATAATACACTTCCTCGTGTGCGGCAGTTTGAGAAGTCGACTGATAACTCGCCTCGGCTAAGGGTGGCGTTTATTAATGCCAGATCAGTAGTAAATAAGACTTTTATTGGTAATTAATTTTTCTCTTCACGGCAGTTGGATTTTTAATTAATTACTGAAACTTGATGGGGAATTAAGCCCGTTCTCTGAACTTCTACCCCCGAATTGTTTGTTTTTTAATTCACCTCCTCCTTCCCCGTCTAAATCCCTTTACAGTGGTGCAGTGGTAGAGCTGGTCGGCCTCCAATCGTAGGGTTGGAGGTTCGAATCCTGGCCCATATGACTCCACGTGCCGAATGGAGTTTTGTGTTCCTTGCCACAGTCGCCTTCAGCTTGCTCACTGCGGTTATTAATTCAATTATTATTTAATTATATTTAAACACGATAAACAATCGTATTTTATCTAATTACACAATGATGATTCATCAACTTTATAGACATTACAGTTTTATATTCTGTAAAGCTGCTTTGAAACGATGTGTGTTGTGAAAGGCACTATACAAATAAACTTGACTTGACTTGACTTGACCTCGTACAACAGGCCGCGGTGGGGGACTGGGCTCTATTTTTAAGGATATATTTCCTTGCCGCACACTTATGGATTATGACTATAGCAGTTTTGAGTTGCAGCTGTTTACATTGGATCTAAATTGCCCACTCTTGGTTGCTCTCATATACCGCCCAAGCACAACATAGAAGTTTGCAGACTTCTTAGGGGAATTTATACAAAAATAGGATAAACTGTTAATTCTTGGAGATTTCAGTGTTCATGTGTGTTGCACAGCAGACTCATTAGCTAAAGAATTCATTAATCTGATTAATGTATTTGATTTAGGACATCATGTGAATGTCTCTACTCATCAGCTTGGACACACACTTGACCTGGTGTTATCATTTGGCATTTCTCCTTATGATTTTGAGGTATTTGATAATGGGTTTTCAGACCATAAATCTGTGATATTTTCTGTTCCTTGGTATCTCATACTTCTAAAGCCACGGAATATGTCTGTAAATCTTGTTTAATTACCTCAACCACTAACAAAGCTTTTTCATTAGCTTTTTGTGATACTATTCAATCAGTGGAGATCAGTCAATGTGATCTGTGCTTCTACTTAGGCTCAATTCTATATGTCATCTATTGTCAAGCCAGATCTCGCCTCCTCCTTCCCCATCTAAATCCCTTTACACTGGTGCCGAAACCTGGGAAGGAGGAGGGATAGGCCGTAGTAGAGTGCTCGCCACTACCATCCACCCCAACAGAGCCGCTGTGGCCATCTGCTGGGGAGCCCAGCCGCCTGGATGTGGAGAAATGGCCGCCGACCGCGAGGGGAGAAGGGGCTCCTAGCCAACCGCCTGGAGCGGGAGAACTGCTGCCAGGGGCGGGGGTGACCTCTTCGGCTCCCCGAGAACGCGGCAGGGTTTCCGTCCGCCAGGGGCTGGAGGACTGCCTCCGAACCGCCCGGAGAGGCACGGCTGTTTTTTTTTTTTTTTCATCTCTCTCTCCTCTCTCTCTCTCTCTCTCTCTCTCTCTCACTGCCGCTCTGTGTTGGCCTTTTCTTTCTCTTTTAAATTTTACATTGTTTTTTTGGAGGGTACTACACTGTTACAGGAAGTTGGCCACCACTCGTAGGGTTGGTGGTTCGAATCCTGGCCCATATGACTCCACGTGCCGAAGTGTCCTTGGACAAGACACTGAACCCCAAGTTGCTCCTGATGGCAGGCAAGCGCCTTGCATGGCAGCTCTGCCGCCATTGAGTATGAATGTTTGTGTGAATGGGTGAATGAGTCACAGTGTAAAGTGCTTTGAATACTCATAAGGTTAAAAATATGCTATATAAGTGCAGACCATTTACCAAGGCTTGGTTGTCCTTACATTTTCTTAATTTTAATGAGAGTAAAACTGAAATAACATTGTCCGTCGGATTCTTTCAGTAGTCCCAAAATAAATCTCGGTGATTTATCATTTTCTGTGAAGCCTTGGGTTATAATTCTGGGTGTGGTTTTTGATGATGGTTTGAAATTTGACAAACAGATAAACAGTGATTAAATCATGTTTCTTTCAGCTTCGACTACTAGCAAAAGTTACATCTATTCTGTCTAGTAAAATTTTTTAAAAGTAATTCATGCCTTCTAGGCTACATCTAGGCTGGATTACTGTAACTCACTGTATTTTGGGATTAGCAAATCAGCTTTATCCCGCTTGCAAATAGTTAAAAATGCAGCTGCAAGACTTTTAACTAGCACTAAAAAACTAGATCATATTGCGCCGGTGTTACGGCCCTTGCATTGGTTGCCTGTGTGATACAGAGTAAATTTCGAAATTCTTCTTTTAGTTTTAAAATCTTTAAATGGTTTGACTCCTCTTTATCTTTCGGATTTACTGACTGAATATCATCCCGCTTTTTCTCTTCGGTTGCCCAACCAGAGATTGTTGTGCATCCCCAAGTCGAAGCTGAAATGTAGGGGTGACTGCGCCTTCTTGGTAGCTGCACCAGATTGTGGAATGCTCTGCCCCTCTGTATTAGATCTGCACCATCACTATCTGTTTTTAAATCTAAGCTAAAAACCTATCTCTTTGATTTGGCATATAACCAGTAAGTAAGATTTATTGCACTGTATTTTAGTAATGATACTGTATTGTGTAATTGTTCTGTTCTTTATTGAACAGCACACTGGTCAACCCTGGTTGTGTTTAATGGTGCTATATAATTAAAATTGACATTGACATTTTTTCCTTTACAGTTTCACAAACTGTTTCTGGTCTCACATTTAGGATTCTTTATAACTTGAAATGTATAACTTTGTGAATATTTCTGTCATGATGGCTCTTTTATATAACATTGACTCTTTTTTTTTATTGATAATAAAATGTTAGTTGACATTTTAAACTTTCTGAGTGATGGGAAAAAAATTACATTTATAAAGCAAAATGCCTTAAATTCAAGAACAGTCCCAAACTTTACAACATTAATCTTTTCTTTTGAGTTTACCGATAATCATCTAAGAGCATTTTACTTTAATTTTACACTTCCTGAATAAAATACATGAAAATTGCTCATCATGACAATTCTTATGATTTTAAATTGTATTTTATTGTCACACTACATGCTTGTATCATGACCACATCACAAATAACTGTAAAATGTTCAGAGAAATTGTCACATTCCCTGTTGTCTTTTGTTTTTGTGCTTTTATGTTGAAATTCTTGTTTAGTTCCTATTTCCTGTTAGTTTTGTAGTCCTTTGTAGTTTCATTCCTTGATTGGTTCTCCCTGATTATTTCTCATTCCCTGATTGTTTCCCCAGGTGTTCCTCATTCCCTTGTTTGTTCCCTTGTGTATTTAAGCCCTTGGTTTCCCTGTTTCCTGTGTTAGTTCTTGCATGTTTTGTTATGCTCTGTGACTACTCGTTGATGGGTTTCTTCAGGGCGGGACTCAGTGGTGCACTAAAGGAGCTATTGCCTCCACTCGTTGAGTTCGTGGAGGAGGCTCTGGGAGTTAGTGGCTCGCCTTTCACGGTGGGCGTAGAGGAAGAGGGCTTTAAATCTCCTCCCACAGTGGTCGCTCCCTGGCCTGCCACGGCCAACGAGCCTCGTCTGTCCCAGAGCCAGCGTTGCCAGCCTTGTCCAGGAGGAGGAGGGCCTCTGTTCCCCAGTCTCCGTCTCCCGAGCCTTCCACGGCTCCATCTTCCAGGCTTCTGTTCCCCAGGCTCCGCCTTCCACGGCTCCACCTCCCTAGTCTTCCATGGCTCAGCCTGTCACGTCTCCGCCCCCAAGAGCCTGTCACGGCTCTTCCCACTTCCCCAGTGTCTATTCCCGTCCTGTGGCCACCTCCCGACCCAGTCCCCGTCCTGTGGCCGCCTCCGACCCGGTTCCCGTCCTGTGGCTGCCCCTTGTGCCCCCCAAACCATATCCATGGACAATTTGTTTCTGTTTGTGTGTTTTTTTTTTTTTTGTAACGTCTGGAATCTGCTCCTTAAAGCGGGGGTTATGTCACATTCCCCCAGAGCCTGTCACGTCTCCGCCCCCAGAGCCTTCCACGGCTCCGCCTACTTCCCCAGTGTCTCTTCCCGTCCTGTGGCCGCCTCCCGACCCAGTCCCTGTCCTGTGGCCACCTCCCAGGCCCCCTGACCCAGTTCCCGTCCTGTGGCCGCCCCTTGTGCCCCCCAAACCATATCCATGGACAATTTGTTTCTGTTTGTGTGTTTTTTTTTGTAACGTCTGGAATCTGCTCCTTAAAGCGGGGGTTATGTCACATTCCCTGATGTCTTTTGTTTTTGTGCTTTTATGTTGAAATTCTTGTTTAGTTCCTATTTCCTGTTAGTTTTGTAGTCCTTTTTGTAGTTTTATTCCTTGATCGGTTCTCCCTGATTATTTCTCATTCCCTGATTGTTTCCCCAGGTGTTCCTCCTTCACTTGTTTGTTCCCTTGTGTATTTAAGCCCTTGGTTTCCCTGTTTCCTATGTTAGTTCTTGCATGTTTTGTTATGCTCTGCATAAGTTCCCTGTGGTTTTCTTTATTCCGAGTTTTCTTGTTTTTGTTAATAAAAGCTGCACTTAGATCCTCATTCTCTGCCTGCTTCGTCACAAATATTAACATTGTTTGTTTTCTATATTGAGTCTAGTAGTGGTCTCGTGACAAATGAACGAAAGACTTTCCTGTAGAGTCTATGCAGCTCTCACGTGAGTACTGAACGTAATTACTTGAATAAAGGTTTGTTCATTTTACTGAAAGGGATTCAAAGATCCAAGTCAGTGAAATGATCTGATCTTCTCATCACTAGCGAGAGACGAAGGGTTTTAATAAAGTACTTTGAAAGTGTGTGTGTTCTGCTGTATCCGCGCTCTTATCTACCAGAATAATCACATAAGGACACGCAAACACTTAAAACTGCTGACCTCCTGCCCCCTTTGTTAACACGTTACAGGAAAATAGTTTGAAGTATTAACAAATATTTTTATATCATAACTTTTAACCAGTATGGTCTGAAAATCACATTCATAATTATATGACTTATTTAAGTCATATTTCACAACTTTTTGCAAAGTTTCTGCTTATAGTCTCTCATTCAGATAATAAAGACAATATTACAACAATAGGGCCTCCTGCACATTACTCAAACATGTTCAATAAGAACAGCAGACAGACCGTAGATTAATAGAGAAGTTGAGAGCGATCTGAGAACTCAAGATGGAGAGAGTCTATTTAAAGATACAGCACATACAACACCAACTCACGGAAACAGAAATATGTCTGATTCAACAGACAATCCAAAGATTATTACTATAAAATAAGATACAAGTATATAAAATATGAAGAGATGAAAGACATCAAAGTTACAACATGTACACGAGTCCATCATCTTTCACATGAACACAGACAGATGCATTTGATCTGTAACACACAGTAATAACTGCAGTCTTCACTCTCATCATCACTATAACACAAAACATTATTTATATATGAACAGAATAAAGATGAACACTGAGACAGTAAATCTACAGTATAGACCTGTGCACCCTCATCACCATCATGTGTTTCACACACACACAAATAACAGAAGATAATATAGAATATAATAAAACACTCACAGAGTATAAGAGGCAGCACACTGGACTCCATACTGTCGCAATAATGGACTGTTGTAACGGTGTTGTCTGTCTAAACCAAACACTTCCTGTGTTCAAACGTCATTTCACACTTCAGAGATAAAAGTGTGGGAGAAAGACAAGAGTCTACAGACCAATGCATGCAGAACACACAATAAGACATTTAACTTCCCTTTTAGTGCATTCAAGCTGTTGAAGATGTTCCTCTTTAATTTGAGCAAAGACTTGAACATGAACATCTAAACACACACATGCAAATCATGTCGACTGAATCAGACACAAGTGACTCTGAAGTTAATTAAATTCAGACGGTCTGTGATTCACAATAAGATTTAAAATGTGTTCATTTCTAAGAAGAGGAAAGTAAAAATACATTGATGTGTATCTGCTTGTGTTAGCATTCAATACTTACTAATAAACCAGTGATGCAGAAATATATTAATATATTTTGTTCCTCCCACACTGAAACTGCAGATGAGAAACAGAGCAGAAGTCAAAGCACAACTATGAGCTCATCTCTTTTATTAAAAGAAACTGTTCTTATGGCTGAATGTCCTGGTGCCAGAGGCGGATTGGGAACAGAAATCCAGAGTGATTCTACCAGCACGTTTCCTCACTCTGGAGATGTACATGTTTTGGTCAGGGGGGCACCAATTATCGTAAATTGTTGATATCTATTATTTATATTTGGTGCATAAATAAAGACATTTCAGCTTGACAGATAGCGTTATATCATTGATATTATTTAGATGGAGGATATGATCAGAAATAATGATTTGATCATGTGCTTCAAGCTGCCTAAAACATCTACTGTATGAAACAATCCACAAGTCCCTCAGTGATGCTCATTTCATTGAAGTCATGTTCAAACTGTGTTAAATATGCAGATGATGCGTTCAACATTTATTAAACATTTCTACATAGAAATCACCACAAATACACACGCTGCGGTTTCCAGTGCCTGATACTGAAATAAACTTTACAATGTCATGTGTTTTTGTCTCCAAATAAAGTACAGAAGTCCTGCTCGGTGTTCATATCGTTTTCAATCCAATAAACTATTGAATCACTCCATGTGGAGAAGAAGAACTCCCGCGTCAAGATCGCCATCAAGAGTCTGGTGACTAAATGGACTCTGATCCAGACCAAAGGAACCGGCACCTCCGGATAATTCAAGATCAAGAATTGATTGGCAGTTTTGTAAATGATGGGAAGCCCGTACTTAAAGGAAGGGGCATAAGTATACATATATATTGCCAATGAATAGCAAGTGCTCTAAACAGAGAGGATGTAAAAGGTTGTAAAACCTTGCAAACGTGTTTTGTGAGGACCATCCTGCTGAAAAACATATGTCTTGTAAGGACACACCATTCGTCCATGCCCCTGAGGAGGCCATGCCTCTAGTTGAGTGTGCTTTAACACCATTTGGGCAACTGTGATCCTGCGATTCATAATCCAATGTAATTGCATCGAAAATCCAGTGAGAAAGTCTTTGCTTGGAGATGGACTTCCCTTTTGTGCATCCTCCATAGCAAATAAAGAGCCGATAAGACAGTCTGAACTGGCGGGTGCGCTCAATGTATGCATGTAGCACCAGCAGAGGGCATAACAAATGCAATGATTGTTCCTCAGAGATGGGTGAAGGGTGGTTATGACCTTGGGTACATAGCTTTTCCTGAGTTTGACAGTAGCTCTTGAAAGACCGGGGAGCTATTAGGACAAAATGTTTGTCCCAAGTTGGGACTGTAGCTGGCCAAGGTGGGTTTAATCGTCTGGCTCCTTTAAGGAACTTTATGATTAAATCATGCTTGCCTATAGAGGCACCGGTTTCATGTGCGTGATAAGCAGATATAGTTTCCACATACACTTTGAGCGTTGATGGGGTGAGTGCTGCATCTAATCACTCTTGAAGAAATATAAAAATGTTATGTATGTGGCAGTTTACTGGGTCCTTGCTGTGTGAGAGACAACAATCAGTGAACACCTTCCATTTTAGTGCATAGAGGCATCTTGTGGTGCTCTGGCTTGTAAAATGGTGTTCATGACTGAACGTGTCAGTCCTGGCGCATGTAGTGCACCCAGTTCAGGGGCTGGGGGTGCCAGATTGTGCCTTGCGCCTGAGAGAGGAGATCCCTCCTCTCTGGTATCTCCCATGGTGAGCTGTACAGCATCTCCATCATTTTCAGAAACTATGGCTGGTTGGGCCATTTCGGTGCAACTAATAGATCCGTTTCCTTGTCCTCTCAGACTTTGCATATGACAGAGTGGATCAGGCATACTGGAGGAAACGCAAATTTGCATTTCGCCGGCCATTTGTATGCCATTGCGTCTGTTTCCAACAGGGCTTGGGACTTCAAATACCAAAGGGGATAGTGGGTGTTCTCCACTGAGGCAAATAGATAGATTCCTGCTTTCAAATATTTTTGAATATTTCCCAAATCCTCAGTACAGTTTGAGGATGAAGTCTCCATTCACCCGGTATCACCCATTGGAGTGACAATAGGTCCACGCCGTAATTCAAATGGCCAGGGACATATGTCGCTCTCCGGGAGAGGATATGACACTCGCTCCATAGGAGGAGGTGACGTGTCAGTTTCAACAGTGGCGGTGAATGATTCCACCTTGGCGGTTTCCTTTAAGGCTAGAATTACAGCTGATAGCTCAAGGCGGTTGATATGCCATACCCTCCTCGCACCTGTCAAGGTGCCGAAAGTCAGGCATCCATCACACACCGCTCCCCAACCTGTGTTGGAAGCATCTGTAGTCACCACTTTCCACCTGACAACTTGTTCCAGGGCAACACATTGCTGGTAAAACGCAGGAGCTGTCCGTGCTACTAAAGAAGCTATATAACAATGGGATATAGTGATGCGTATGTGCCATTGGCGCCAAGCATGTTGTCGTATGCAGTGCTTCCGCCAGAACTGCAGAGGTCTCATGTGTAAGAGACCTAATGAGATGACGGCTGATGCTATAAATCCCAGTGCATTCTGAAACAGCTTCAGAGGAAGTTTTCTCCCCAGTTTGAACTGAGAAAGACACTGTAGAATGGCCTGAACGTGCACACTTGTGAGGTGCGCATGCCCGCTCGTGTAGTCGAGACGGACTCCCAAAAAGAAGATTTTTTGTAAAAAAAAAAAAAAGTACGTCTCTGTGCTGGCATAACAGTGCCTCTGATTGTGCCATTAACAGTCAATCATCGAGGTAGTTCAAGATGCATACGCCACTCTCCCAGAAGGGTGAGAATCACATCGATGCACTTTGTGAATGTGCGAGGAGCCAGAGACAGTCAGAAGGGCAGGACTTTTAATTGATGAGCTGTTCCCTCGAAGGCAATCTCAAAAACATCCTGTGATGTACAATTTGGACATGAAAATACGCATCCTTCAGATCTATCGTGTGGGTGTACATGCGATAAGATCTGTTTCTGAGTAAGCATTTTGAATGGCCACTTTAATAGTGTGCGATTTAAATGTCTCAGATCTAGGATAGGCTGAAGTCCACCATCTTTCTTTGGGACAAGAAAATAGCGGCTGTAAAATAATTTTTTGATTCACAATTTGGCACAATCTCTGTCGCATTTTTCACGATGAGATTTCGTCTCATACCTCTTGGTGCATATTTGGACGAAACCGTGGAAGACAGAACACCATTGAAACGGGGTGGCCGGTGTGCAAATTGGATTGTATAACCATGTTCGATAATTTTTTTGCACCCATTCTGAAATGCCTGCTATGGCTCGCCACGCGTCCGCATAATGGGACAGAGGGCAATTTGTTTTGCTCACTGTATGATATAATGCACCGCTCACCATAGGGAAATGTTTGCTCATAATTTGTGTGCTTTGAAGTGGAAAAGGGCTGTTTTTTAAGAATGTATGAGCATCTTGTGCATTTACAACAAGTGCTGTATTCTTAATTGTATTTTTTAATGCATAGGACACAGAAACAACATTTTGCAAAACATTGTGAACAACAATATTCCTTTCCTGATGAACAGTAGTAGGGAGGTGGTGAACAGTGTTCTGTGTCTCTATTTGAGCCTTCTTCAGAGCACCAGATGGAACCACGGGTTCCTTTCTCGTTGCGCCCGGGAGCATTTCTGCTGTGTGGGGGAGTTCCTCCCATCAGTGCGGGATGGGCGCTGATACTGCTGCTTCTGTTTGGACCTTGGCTTGCGTGGCCTCACCGGTGGCTCGGTGGTGGCAGGTGCTGGCACCAATTTAGCGGGCATGGGTCTTTTAGCCGGGTGCTGGCTTGAGACTGTGCGGGAGCGAACCGTCTCTACTATGTTCCGTGGGCATAAAATGTCTTATAGCTTGTGATTGCTGTTGAGTTGTGAAGTAACGCTCAGCAAACTTGCGCTGCCAAAGAGGCCGGCTGGAGACACCAGAGCATTCAACAGGGATGTTTTCTCTCTGTCACTCATATCCATGAGGGTCAGCCATATATGCCACTCCAGAATGACCAGGCTGCACATGGACTTGCCGATGACCTGTGAAGTGACTTTCGTGGCACGCAGCGTTAATTCCGTAGTGGTTCAGGGCTCTTTGAAAGTTTTCGGATTAAAGCCTTGCTTGTCCATTTGTCTGAGGAGCTTTTCTTGGAATACCTGGAGTACTGCCATTGCGTGGAGTGCTGATCCAGCTTGTCCTGCCACCAAGTAGGCTTTCCCCACAAGTGTGGACATCTGTCTACTCAGCTTAGAATTATGTATGGGGCGTGATTTCCACGTCCTGTTACTCATATGGCAGAGGTGTGCCGCTACTGCCTCCTCCACAGGGGGTAGTTGGGCATAGCCGTTCTTTTACCCGAGGTGCATGTTCATGAGAAAAGCATCACTGCGCATGTGTGCTGAGAAGGGCGCATGCCAGGACCTAGATAGTTCTTCATGCACTTCGGGGAAAAACTGGGCAGATCTGTGGGATGCAGCTGATTGACTTCATCTGGACAGCAAGAATCACTCATCAAGGTGAGACTGCCCAGGTTCCTCAGGGGGAGATCATTCGAGGTTGAGTTCTTCGACTGCCCATGGAAGGATGTGAATCATCTCCCTGTCAGTGGTGCATATACGGTCCTCACCCTCGCTGCGTGGAGGGGCGGTAGCATCGTCCACTGACCATTCGCCTGATGCAGTGAGAGACATGACATCGTCATCATCTCCAGCGTCAGATCCGCCAAACGAGACGAGGACACACGCTTCTTCAGAGGGTTGGAGCTAGTCTCACACATTATGTACTGGGAAACATGTGCTTTGTGGAGATTGAGGAGCTTGTGGGGCATGTGACGGGACAAAATACACCTCAAATACTTCCTGTGTCTCCTTGTGTTAACCCTACGGTATCACTGAAGAGGTGGGTGGGAGGGTGCAAGAGGCTGAATTGTTCCTCAGAATGAGGTCGATTTGTGAGCGAAGCAACTTGAGACGCACAGCCCAGACAGAAAACGCAGCTCTCATGCTTGTCTGATGGCAGGATGTATCTCTCGCAAAAGGTACACTTAAAGAACGAAATCTTGAAAAAGATGTGAACACGTAAGTGATTCTTTTAGATTGATTAATCAATCGTTTAAGATTTTTAATTTTAATTATATATAGTTATCTTTTAAATATTTAAAAATTTTATATATATATATATATATATATATATATATATATATATATATATATATATATATATATAAATATATATATATATATATATATATATATATATATATATATATATATATATATAAAAATGTAAAATGTTCAGATAATTAAAATGCATTACATTCTTGTGGCATAAGAGTTAATCATTGATAACACAATATAAAAAGTGGCTTTAGAATACAATGTATTGTTTGCTACCATATTATTGATCATAAGTCAATCATTGGCATACAGTTCACAGCAAGTGAATTTGTCAATCAGTTTGAGATTTAATATGAAGGCTTGTTTAAGGACCCGTCAATTTACACCTGCGTCAGACATGCTTGTTTAGTGTCTAAGGTGCGTTGTGCCATAAACATAAAATGTTTAGGTAACTGTGTCAAGTTAAATATAGTTTAATACTCAATCTTTAAACACATCTTGAGATCCCTTGTTCGCATTTGCGCTCCTTCAAGTGTTTTGAACGCAAGAACGTAATACATGTTTGTGTTGTGGATTGCTTTCTTCACTGTATAAACTGTGTGTTGCCCATACAGCTGAAGTTTCACTTACTATCCTCTGGAGTAAAC
The DNA here is from genome assembly GCA_032164185.1 of Moxostoma hubbsi. Classification (NCBI taxonomy): domain Eukaryota; kingdom Metazoa; phylum Chordata; class Actinopteri; order Cypriniformes; family Catostomidae; genus Moxostoma; species Moxostoma hubbsi. The sequence goes on from JAVLUX010000099.1 coordinate 2,974,905, forward strand.
AGGTGGTACTACAAGCTTGCATTTCTCAGGAATCTTCCTTATTATGGTCCGGGGGCATTGTGATTAATTGCGTTAATTGTTTTAACGCATAATTTTTTGTAAAGTTAATCGCACTGAATTAATGCGTTAAATCGACAGCACAAAAAAAATAAATAAATAAAAAATATATATATATATATATATATATATATATATATATATATATATATATATATATATATATATATATATATATATATATATATATTTAATCCACACAAATACAGTTACGTTTTAAAAGGATACTCTACACCTGCCGATGCACTGCAGAGAATCAGGATGCTGAGGTCCGTTCACAAGCAAAGCGGCGAGGCAGAGAGATGTTCGCCAGAGCACTGAAGGAAGATTCTGTCCACTGACTTGTTAAAATATGGTCATTATGTCCTAAGTTGTATATTGTGTAATGTAATGCTGTACAGTTCTGTGTTTAACATATGTTTATGCCACAAGAGGGCACTAAAGTGCAAACTATGGAGGACGCGTTTGCGTCATTATGTTTGTCCTTTTTGATTTGCCATAGTTCATCTTCAGGCTGTCTGACTGTGAGACTGATTGTCTGCAGCTAAAATAAAAATGCCAAGAACGGCTAAAGATGGCTCATTTTTCTCCGTCCATTCTTTTCCTCTGAATGCAACGCTAGCTGAAACAAAACTCAACATAACTTTTGTGTATCAACGGCGAAGGGTAGAGGGCTTTGAGACAAGAGATGATCGCTGTCTTGAAGGAAGATATACTGAGGAAATGGTGTCTGTGCACCTGTTTTAATAGCGGTCAGTTCCGCGCCATTCATGCGGGGCTCAAACACCATAGCCAATATTAGAATACTGGCATTACTGTAGAGAGTTTTCAAATGGGTCATGTTTGAAGGCACTCCCATATGCATTAATAAATGCAATGTCAAGTGGACAGTCGTAAGGGAACCCACTGCTGTCAAGAAGCCCAAGAGTGCTGCAATAAAGAAACCTGCCACTAAGAAATATCCCAAGAAGGTGAAGAAAACCGCAACCGCTAAGAAGGCAACGAAGAGCCCCAAGAAGACAAAGAAGTGAGTAGCACCAAAAAGACCAAAGCTGGCAAACCCAAAATGACAAAGCTGAAAACAGCCAAGACTAAAAAAGCAGCACACAAAAAAGTAAATGACTCATTACAGAGTTTCATCCCCAAAACAGCTCTTTTAAGAGTCAAACACTAACTCATATAAAAGGCCAATATTGTTTTATTTCAGAATTATTGTTTTTAATGAATGATATCTTGTGAGTTCATAATTACTGTTGACTGAACTAAAAACTAAAAGTTAAAGCTCAATATTTAGGAATGGTAAATCCACTTAAAAACGCATGTACTGCAAGTTTTATCCCACTTGACAAGTTTACAATGAGATTAAATTTAAATCAGTTTCACACAAGTTTACAATCAAGATCAGTGTAATTACCTGATTATATTTTATACATAATCAATTATGATGAATCGATTGTGCCTTTGGGTTTCATAATAATGAAGTAAATCTTTTTTGTTTTTGGTCAGACATCTTTAAACTAAATGTCAAAAATACTACTGTTATTTTTATTAGGGGTCAAGCCCCAAAGGGGCAACATACCCCTATTGGTCTATGGCAGCCCATAGCACTGCTTATGGAAAAGTAACTAAATTTGGCACACAGATAGGCACAGTCTGATATGGCAACACAGCAAATTTGGTGTCTCTACCTCAAAACCTTTAGCGCCACCAACTGTCCAAACTTGCAATCACGTTTAATTTAATAACTTTTGAACATGAGTCCTTGAAACTAAATTATGTTTTTCATCTGATTCCAGGGCTCAAGACAATTCGAATGCATCCTATGATGTCATTATTCATCATGAACATTTTTCCACCATTTTGAATTTTCTGAAAAACCTACTTTTTCAAACTCGTCCTAGGTCCAAAAATTGCACGAAAATTGGCCTGAATCATCAAGAGGCATGCACGACAAAAAAACATTCACAGAATTATGATAAACCATACCGTTTTCCAGTGGCACTTTAACGAATTTGACAAAGAACATGCAAAATTGAACTTGAGGCTGTATCTCAGCAATGCTTTGAGGGATTGGGACGAAACTTGGTACCTGTCTTCAATAGGTCCTGAACTTACCTGCAGCATTTTGGCATACTGCCCCCTACTGTTCAGGAGATAACTAAAAATGATTATTTTTGGCATATAACATTTGAACACTTTTGCTGAACAATAATGAAAATTGTCACTTTAGATGAAGTACTAAATACTGAGTTGAACGATCCAACATTTTCCTATGTCGGCCATTTTGGATGTTTTTAATTTCATCAAAAAATGCTGTATTTACCAACGACTTGGTGTATCATTACGAAACTCGTTATGTGTCTTTGGCACCATGTTCTGAAGGGACTGAAAAAGTTTCAGGACAGTGCCACCTTGTGGTCAAAAATGATAACGCTATATTATAAAAACCCTTATATCTATTGACTCCTTTTGCCTAATGTCATGAGTCTGGTCTTGATAGATTTCATGGTTCATGCTGAGAACAATGATACCAATTATGTCATGATCAAGCTATCTTCCTGTCTGCCACTTTTAAATGTTTTGAAAAGTCTCCGATTTGCATGAAAACCGTTGTGTATCATCCAAAGGCACTCACGACAAAGAATTATTCACAGCATTTTGATAAACCATACCGTTTTTGAATGACGCTTCAATGAATTAGATGAGAAATGTGTAACATTTTACTTTAGGCTGTATCTCCACAACGCTTTAGGGATTGGGATGAAACTTAGTATGTGTCATCACTGTTACATTCCGAGGTTACCTGCAGCATAAAAAAACCTTTAAAAATAACAAAAAATGATTAGTTAACTGGACAGGTGATAGAAAATGGCTATTTTGGCTTTTAACTATCGAACGCTTTCTTGCATGATAACCATCATCTCCAGATAGTACCTCAGCAGTTTCAGAACAGTGCCACATATTGGAAAAAAGTTAACTAATCATTTTTTGTTATTTTTAAAGTTTTTTTTATCATTGAAAGTTAACTTTTTATGACTCCTCATACTCTGTTCATCGGACTCTAAACAAAAACATGTCACAAAGCTTCTTTTGCTGCTCATGGTGCCAATAATTGGCTTGACCGTGGTATCGTTTTTTGTAGCTATATTTATTATTATTATTTGTGTTCTTTTTACATTAAATACTTCCGAGTTTAAATGCTTGAAGGCTCATATGACTGAAGATAGGGGGAGGAGCTTGAAGTTTAGACGGAAGTGCAGTGATTGGTTGAAATGTTTTGCAGACTTTAACCAATAGGCAACAGACGGGCTCGTTTAAATACTGAGAATGGTAGGAGTCGATGAATCATTTCTTATGACGACATTGCAGTTGTGATCTCAATCAAAAATGAGTTAAAACACGAGTCCATCACCTTTCACATGAACACAGACAGATGCATTTGATCTGTAACACACAGTAATAACTAAAACATAATTTAGTGTGATTTATAAGCTGTTTTCCTCATGGGGTCCGACAAAATGTCAAAAATTTCAGATTTTGCTTACCTTATGGGGATATTTGGTCCCTACAAAGTGATAAATACACGCTCACACACACACACACAAATAACAGAAGATAATATAGAATATAATCAAATACTCACAGAGTATAAGAGGCAGCACACTGGACTCCATACTGTCACATTAATGAAGTGTTTCAACTGTGCTGTCTGTCTAAAACAAACACTTCCTGTGTTCAAACGTCATTTCACACTTCAGAGACAGAAATAAAAGGGTGATGCCAAGAGTCTACAGACCAATGCATGCAGAACACAAAGTAAGATATTTAACTTCTCTTTTAGTGCATTCAAGCTGTTGAAGATGTTCCTCTTTAATTTGAGCAAAGACTTGAACATGAACATCTAAACACACACATGTAAATCATGTCGACTGAATCAGACACACAAGTGACTCTAAATTCAGACACAATAAGACTTCAAATGTGTTCATTTCTCCTCTAAAGGAGGTCTGAAGTATAACAGTGAGAAGTGGAGCAACATTCAGGCCATTCTGATCACAGATAATGATTTCTAAGAAGGGAAAATAAATTAACTGCATCTGCTGCTGTGAATATTTTGATCTTGTGCAGGAATTTGGAGCTTCATGGAAACAAAGTTGAATAAATAAATAAATATCTGTTGTTCCTCAAACACTGGTAGAAACCACATATTTCCAAGGAGAAGGAAGTGAAATACATTGACGTGAATCTGCTTGTGTTAGCATTCAACACTTACTAAATCAACCAATGATGCAGAAATGTATTAATATATTTTGTTCCTCCCACACAGTTGAGGAACAGAGAAGAAGTCAAACCACAACTATGAGCTCATCTCTTTTATTAAAAGAAAGTAATATGAAATAAATATATTAACACAATGACAAAATTATTTAAACACAATCATAGTAAAAAAAATCAAACAAACACAGTAGTTTTCACACAATAACAGGAAAGTACATTTTTCTTTGTAAAATCATATAATCAAATATTGTGTAGTGTATCATATAACACACTATAATAATCTGCCCAGACCTAAAAATCTTACTTGAATTGTGTGAAGATGAGGATAGAATGTGTGTTCATCGGTTGTTTGACTTCGACTCGATTCCTCAAGGCTCAGGTGATGACGGGAGGCCGTTTCCTCACTCTGTCGGCGGGCGGAACGGCTGCTGATTCTCTGCGGGCTGGCGGAGAAATCCGTGAGGTCAACTCGGTTAAAGAGGGAAGAGAAATCTTCTTTCTTCACTTTGCAGGCAAACGGACAAAGACTGAAAGATCCGTTAGTGTGTTCGGTGGAACACAGAGTAATCTCAAATCATCCAGCGAGATGGAGATTGTATGGCCACAGTTTCAAGTTGTACGTTACTTCCTTGCGCAACGAGGCTACACCTGAGAGCAGCAATGAGCCTCATCTCCACAGCAACGCCAAGAAGGATCTCAGAGGTATTTCTGCTCCCAATACCTTCATGGTTGAGGGGCGTTCTGTCATGCACCTCATCTAATAGGAGTTGAGAGTTGAGGGAATTTCACACATAGGTGTAAAGTGAGCAAGGCTTCATGGTATTTGAAGTCCGTGTTGGACTCCTATTGTTTTATATAAAACCTCCTATAAGGTTTTATGACTGTGTGTGTAGACATCAGTCAGGCTTTACGACTATGTGCAGGCCTGCCTTTGACTTATATCTGAATACATGAGCGTGTAATCAGTCGATGAGATGCTGAAACGTAGCCGGGGCCCCAAACAAACAATCCAAACGGGGTGGAGAAGGCTGTTTTTCGTGGGAAATTGGCGTCAATGGGATCTGCCAATATCCCTTTGTCAAATCCAAATCCAAAAAAATTTAGACACCGCTTTTACTTTTTACAATCCACACAGATCCATTTATACCCGTCACTCTTGGGAACTAGAACAACAGGGCTGGACCAGTCGCTGTGGGATTCCTCTATTACCCCATATCAAGTATTGCATACAATTCTTCCAGAACTATTTTCTTTTTCTGTTTGGGCAAGCAATAGTGATGGCTACATACCACCACTCCCGGTTCGGTCAAGATGTGGTGTTGGATGAGGTTCGTATGACCCTGTAGAGGGGAGACCCTGTTGCAATTTGTCAACCCCTGCGTGCTGATACGGAGAGAGGAGGTCTCCGGAAGTGACTGGGGTGTTATGATTAGGTTTTGTATTTACCTCCGGCCCGAGCTCCGCCCTCTCCATAACTACCATAGCCAATGTCAGAGGGACCACCTCCCTCCATAATTTCAGGAGGTTGAGGTGATTGATTTGACGTCAACAGACGGGCTCGTTTAAATACTGTGAACGGTACGAGTTTGCAGTTGTGATCTCAAATCAAAAATGAGTTAAAACACGAGTTCATCATCTTTCACATGAACACAGACAGATGCATTTGATCTGTAACACACAGTAATAACTGCAGTCTTCACTCTCATCATCACTATAACACAAAACATTATTTATATATGAACAGAATAAAGATGAACACTGAGACAGTAAATCTACAGTATAGACCTGTGCACCCTCATCACCATCATGTGTTTTATCTTCAGAAGAATATATTTATACCACAAATTGTGGTGCAACCAAAACCCATAATAACCAGGAAATAAATAATTTGGTTTCTTATGACGACATTTAATTTGTGACCTTGGATCATAAATGCGCGGCAGAAGTAAAACAACTCATTTTTGTATAAAGTCCTGAAGCAGGTTGATCCTGACACCGGGATCTCCTCCAAGGCGATGGGAATCATGAACTCTTTCGTCAACGACATCTTGGAGCGCATCGGCGGTGAAGCGTCTCGTCTCGCTCACTACAACAAGCTCCACCATCACACGGAGAGAGATCCAGACCGCCGTGCGTCTGCTGCTGCCCGCTGAACTGCACAAACACGCCGTGTCTGAGGCACAGTCACCAAATACAGCAGCTCCAAGTCCAATAACATCTGTGTTCTCCATTAACACAAACACTCTTTTAACAGTCACATGTTCTCGTTTAAAGAGTTTGGAGCTTTACAGAAAGTTCAGTAATGGTTAAAGTTGTATTTGTCACCCAGTCAAACTTCTTGTAAAAGTGCAAATTATTATTTCATTTTTTTTGTAAGAAAGTTTAATACAAATAACAGAACCTGGAAATGGTTACTAATTTAGCCTAAATCAGGGTAACTTTCAGTAGAGGTCAATGTGTTGGTTTAGATTTATACACTCATCTTATTTAATATAAAATCAATATCCAGTGAGGGGCAGTTCTGTGGATGAAAACGGCTTGTTAATGAGAGTGGTCAACAGAGAATGACCAGACTGGTTCAAGCTGACAGGAAGGTGACAGTAACCCAAATAAACACACATTGCAACAGTTAAATGCAGAAAATCATTTCTGAACATACAACACATTGAACATTGAGGCAGATGGGCGACAGCAGCAGAAAACCCCTCCGGTGCCACCACTGCCAGCTTAAAACAGGAAACTGAGGCTGCAGTGGGCACAAACTCACCAAAACTGGACCATAGACGATTGGAAAAATGAAGAATGAAGAGTTCACAGCATCATAATGAATGTGTTATGAGACAGTATATGCAGTTATTTTCATGTACATTACATGTACATGTACATGTTTTGAGGTTTATAATCACTTTAAAATGACTCTTTATGTGACTGTGATGATGGTTTGCCTCAATTCTGATTCACATTCTGCCGTTTTCAGTCAAATTACTGTCATTTTACTATTTAAAAAGAACACGTCAGATGAATATATGTTACAATATAACTCTTCATTCCAGCCCATGTAATAATATTATTGTGGCACGGCGGAGGGCAGGACCGGCGCGTGATTACGCACGCCCGGTCCCGTATTAGGCTAATTAAGCCGTCAAGAGGGATAAAGGCCACTCGCAGACGGCGATCGAGAGAGAGAGCTCAATTACGGACGTCCGTTATCTTATGTGTTTGACTTTTGAGTTCTCCATTAAACCTTTAGTTTATATGTCAAGCCGGTTTCTCGCCTCTTCCTTGCCCCCTCTGTAAAAACACGGGGCAAAGCTGAACTGCTAAAAACATATAGATTTGCCCCTTTGAAGGTCTCTGCGTTGTTCTGTCTTTTCTGAGCACTGAAGTAAAGCAATTATTGTTAATAATTTGCACTTTACAAATTCATCCCGTTATTAATTTTATCTGACTCCAATTTTATATTAATCTGACTCCATTTTTAAGTTGACCTCTAATTTAGAATTAAAGCTCTAAATACTCTCTGATCATTCTTTTATTTTAATCTTTTAAGTTATTGATTACTCTGAATCCTCTTCTATTCATTTACCTTTTGATCAGTTTCTAATGAGATTCAAACTGATAGTCTTTAAGTGGCTTCCTCCTACATTAAAGCTTCAGTTATGATAAAAAATGGTATTCTCCTGCTCGGTTCCTCCAGAGCAGTTTCTCCTATTTTAAAGAACCAGTACTGATATAAATGATTTCAGAGGAATACAGAATAAATCAAAAAGTAACAATTTATTTGCCAGGTAAGATTTAAAACACAAGATAAAGAAACAAGTCAAAAGAACATACCTGACAATTTAGAACTACATGTAATTGCAAAACATGGGAAATCTGAATGCAGATTTCTGTTATTAAAGTTACACACAAGGTGTGCGGGATCGTCTGACTACAGAGAACCTTGAGCTCTGGGCCAGCCTTCCTTAAATATCCAGACAGAATACACATTGTGTACCAAATGGTATTGTCCTTTGAGAATTTGGGGGTGAATGGGTTCTTGGCTTCCTGGTGTTAAACCTTCAAGGAGGGGTTTAGATCTCCAGAGTTATTCAGTATTTGGCAAAGACCTTATAACTTTGTTGTCATTGAGTTTTATAAACCTGGGGACAAAACACTATACCAGACGCACTGAGACATTTTGAATGATACCAAACATGTTACACTAGTTACATTATTTGTATACATCAGATATGGTCTTTTTTTACATACAGATATTAGGTGAGTTTGAGGTGATTCTGTGCTGAGGGGGAATGGATGAGGAAGAGAGGGGGAGAGAATGGGAAGGACAACAATGAGGTGTGAATTTTGCAGTCTTCGCTCAGTGGGGTGCGGTGCCTCAGGAAGAGATGCTAATTGTGAGAAAGTTCATTTGTTGATCTTCTCGAAGTTGATCATCAAAGGCTCTTTGCCTTTGAATGTAAACACATTGGCACATTGGCACCCAGCCTTACAGTCCGCTCTCTGGCCAAGCAGGCAACTCAATAGTTTCTGCCTGGTCACTATTAGGCGTTCAAGGTGCCAAGTCCATTTTGTCGCTTTGTATGCATCTGCAGAACACCTAGTCTCACCAGATACATGTAGCAGGTGGATAATTGGGTTTGTCACTGCCTGTGTCTGGTTGAGGTTAGCACATGTGTTCAGTTCCTCGAATCCATCAAGGCTTTTGGCATGTTCGGTGGATATGTCATTCCATCATGGAGAAACATCTGCTTCTGGTTGCACCCTCCCTTTAATGATGATCTGACTCTTAGAAGAACTCTCTGCCACCTCCAGTGGTGGTCTTCTGGGCCAGCCTCAATTAGGTGAAGGAGTTCTCACAGGTAATGCATAAGCACCTGAACAGCATCTTAAATGACCATGTAAAGGCTGTACATTTATGAGTTTAGTGTCGTTGGGAGAAAAAGGTTGTTAGGTGTTTACATGTACAAACAACATAATGATGAATTTCATGACAGCAAGTGCGACTGGTATATTGTGTCTCAGTACCCTTCAGCTCCATATACCCAATAAGGTGATCCCATTTGATTATCTGATCATTCACTACACCAATAGAGTGTATAGTAGTGGAATTTGAAAATACTTGGTCTGGATGGATTAAAGGAAAGGTGACAAAAATAAACCCAAGGCAACCAGTACATTCATCACCAATATTCATTATTGCCGTGGATATTTGGTCTGAATAAATTAAAGGAAACATACCACAATGTCATTAAAACTTGTGTCTTCAGCAGTGGTATGCATCATTTTGCATATTGTAATTATAATAATTCTATGATTGTAGAATCACACTTATAGATTTATATAATAATCACAGTGCTAATTCAAAATTATCCAATGTGATTGATTTGCTGGCTAAGTCATAATCGATGATTCATGTCTATTTTCAAAGTGGGTTGTGGATCGATTGAAGTGTCTGCACTTCATATAATTTGTATTTTAATTTGGTGCAGGTGGAAATGTAGAAATTTGGGTGCAAGTTTGTTTGCAATGTGTAATGAAATCATCGATGTGTGACTGTAGCCATGCACATGTCTCATGTATATTACAGTATTTAAAGGGGAATTTGTAAATAGTGACTGTTTTATGGAAACAGGTTTGTAATGTCTTATATGTGAGAGGCTATGTGTATGTGAGAGGCAGGCCAGATCTTCAGGGGATTAGTACTTTCAGAATCTAGGCCATTATTTTGTTCCATGATGTAGTGATAAAAGTGTGTGTTCTATATGTTTAGGAGATGGGTGGAATCTGTTCTAGAATAATCGGTGTTGCAAAATTTTGTTTCCGGTGCTAAACCGGGAGGCCATATAGTTATTTTTGTTTGTGTAGTGCTGTGAGGTGTGAATGGCCTCTTTGAGTATTTCCACACCCATCTCCATCATGGCCAACTTGTTGTCCTGGCTTGAAGCAGGGGTATCAGAAATCTTTTGGCACCTGTCTCTCATGAGATTGTAACCTGATATGTAAACAAGCACAGAGAGAGAAAACAGTTAATGTTGATCTTTTAATTAATTTGCATTTAGACGTGTGGTACTTTATTTTCCTCTGATGATCAAAGCCAAACTGTTAAGGACAGCTTTTAGTCTCATACTGCATGGTTAGTGTCCTCAGGGGGAATAAGCATTTTGCTTTACAAAAACATATACCATTGTAATGTCTAATGCAAATGTAATTTCAGAGATCAAATTAGACTGAGCATCCTTGGTGATATCTGAATTATTACTGATATTTTAGTGTAGTTTTGAAGTGTGAATCACCTTAAGCTGCAGTGTTTTCTGCTTAGCATTTATTTTTAATTTTTTAAGGATGCTATTCACATGTTTGATCATCTATGATCTATGATCTCTTGGTCTGTCAGGGTTGTGAAATATCTGCCTGATGTTTAGCAATTTGCACACTGAAATGGGTTCCTTGATCAAACTCGATTTGGATGGGCGCACACCAAAGTGGGATGATTTGGTTGGCCATCACCTGTGCCACAGTGTTTGCAGTGTTATTGTGGGTGAAAATTGCTTCTACCCACTTAGAGAATTTATCAATGATCACCAGGCAATAACGATATCCCCCTTTGGCACTGGGGAGTGCACCAATGAAATCCAACTGTAAGGATTCCCAGAATCCCTTGGGTGGGTCTGACCTGCGTAGACTAGTGCTTCCGGGTTTGTCCTGATTAACTGTTTCATAAACTATGCATGTACTGTACACCACCTGTTGACATCAGCATATTCATGGTACAGTTTGATTATGGGTTTTTGAAGAGCTTCTGGAACCACATATTTCCCATCTCTGAGTATTATGTCTTCTGTGACAGTGACTAACTGATCCTGCTGTAAGTGTGGTGCAATCTCTCCCTCAGCTGTCCACAAATCTTTTTGATATTGTTTAAGGTCGATGGGAGTGATTTGGACCGCACTCACCGCAGGTGCAGGTAGTTTGTCCGGTTGCCACTCGTCTCCTTTTGTGGCTGCGATTTTGGCAAATTTATCGGCAATGTTGTTGTATTGCTTGTGTTCGTTGGGGTTTCTGTTTATGTGTGTGGCAATGATGTTGTCATCCACATAGTCAGCTACTCTGTCTGCACCCAGTAGGGGGCCGACTGGCAGACACAGAGACTTGGTGGATGAACCGCACTGTAGAACTACACCTCTTTTTTCAAGCTGTTGGACTCTCTCATGAACAGCAGCCTCTACCTCTGGCTTAATGTGGTATTGCTTTTGTGGGGGAGGTGGCTCCCCCTCAATGCATACTTCAAAATCAATGAGGCCACAGCCGTGTTCGTGATTAGCCCAAACATTGCTATTTGTATCCATTAGCAGTTGTATCGGGTCTGTTTTGGAAATGGACATAATGCTTGCCTTGTCTCGTGAAAAACATTTTTTCATTGTTTTATTTGTTTGCAATTTGATTTGTTTTTCAATGCAGTGAATAAAAAAGCCATGTTTTTGCATGATGTCCATTCCCAATACTGTTCCTTCACTGTTGTCTGGTAAATACCAAAAAGGTTCTTCTAGCATTATCATGCCCAAGTCGAGTTGAACTGGTTGTGTTTTGGTCGCAGTCATTAGTGTGTCGCCTATGCCTCTAATTTGTATGGTTTCATTTGTTAGAGGTAAAGGAATGTTTGTGCAGGAGCATGCAGCGCCGGTATCGATAAGTATGTTGGCTAACCGGCCTCCAATGTTAGCCCTTATTTTGATACGGTTGTCGTTGTTGATAATACTCCCTATTGCAATGGAGGCCACGCATCCCTATTGTATATTATATTTCGACAGTAATGATTCGAGTTCAGCTTGGAATTCGCTGTTTTGTGGTTTTTCCTCCATTTGTCGGGGAGCACTTGTGTTGTTTTGCATACTCAAGGTATCTAACCGTTTGCGAATTTCAGTGTCAGTGTTGGAGGGTGCTCCCTTTCTTTCGCACTCAGCTTTTAACTGATAACAGTCGCGTATGTTATGACCTTTCCTTCTGCAATAATCACATCGATGTTGGGTGTAATAAATTTTTGTCGTTTTTTCAGCACCCTTGCCCTCTGTCACCCACTGGGTTGCTGCAATATGATGCGATTTAGACTGTTTGTGTCTATTTTCGATTTTTGATGCCCAGTCTACCACTGCCCTGTACGTGTTTTCAGCTGGGTCGGCGCCATTCAAAAGAGCTTGTTGAACAGCGGGCCCTGCATTATTTATTAGGAATTGAAGTAAAACTTCATGATCCCTATCTGCGTTTTCATGGCCGGAGTATTCTTTGTACGATTCCCACAGACGTTCTGCATAACTTTCAAATGGTTCTTTATTTGACTGTTTAGTGTCAACAATTTTACTCCATTCTGCATGGCTTGGTCCTCTCAGATCTAGCAGCGTTTGCTTAAGTCTTTCGTACACTTCTGTGTCGGTTTCACGATCGCGTCTATTTATAATGCGTCCCGTTTTCATTTCCTCATTCAGTTTGGGTCTGAGTTCGTTCGGAATGGTTAAGAGAGCAATTTGCCATACGTCTCTGATCTCTAGATTGTAGACATTGGCCTGTAACATTAAGGTGTCCCAGTAAGGTTGGAATGGACCTCTTCTTGGCATCATGCCAACTATTTCTTTATGTGAGCTGCATTCCTCACACGTTAAAGGACGACTGATAGTTGTGATTTCATCTTCCGCATTTGTTATTGTTTTAAGGACTGCGACTTGAACAGATTTTTTCGGAACGTCACTAGTTTTTTGCCGCGTCATAACCGGCCTGCGTTCTTTTGTAATCAGAGCGGGATTATCCCCATGGGCTCGGTTACGAGCCTCTCTTGTGTGGTTAGTGTAAACTAAGGTTACTGCATCATCGTCGTCACTATCCTGTTTTCTTTCTGCATCAAATGGTGAATTTATGGCAGCTTCTTTTATAGCTGATATTGGGAAGCCTGCGTTGTTACAACAGTCTTCTAAAGCGGATGCATAATTTCGACCTGATCTAAGTTTTTGTTGGAGATCATTAATCTGCGCTTCCATCGCATCTACCCGTCTTGCCCAACTTTGCTTTTTATACACAAACGTGTCGACTTTAGCCCTCAATTTTTTTAATTCTTCCGAACGCAATTTCTCTATTTCTTTTATGTTTACTATAATTTGCTCATTTTTCGCCATGGTGTCGATGTCGTTACGGCGAAGCAAGTAAACAATAGCGGCGGGGGTTTTCCGGTATTTACGTTTGGATTCTAGTCTCCGACCCTCCATAGAGTACCATGATAAGATTTCATCATTACTCCATTTTAAATTTAGTCCTTTCTCGCGTAAACGAAAAAGGAGATCTTTGAACTTTATGGCAAGAGCGTCCATTACCTCCTCATCTACACTGCTTCTAGCATGTCCCTGATCCATGTTTTTGCCAAAAATCTTTCGCCCCACCGGATTTTTTCGGTCTCCGGTCTAACAGTGGGTATTCCGACCCGTTCTATAAATGTGTCTATATGGGATGTGTCTGTGCTTTCCCTCAAAACTTCTAATAGGCAAAAAGAATGGACTTACCAGAGCTGATGAAAACAGAGAAGTAGAAGAAGCTCTAAACTCATCCTCTTTACCAAACAGGATGTCGTGCTGAAAAGATGTCACTCGCTCGTTGGAGATCACGTCGTCAGGGTCACCACTTGTAAAAACACGGGGCAAAGCTGAACTGCTAAAAACATATAGATTTGCCCCTTTGAAGGTCTCTGCGTTGTTCTGTCTTTTCTGAGCACTGAAGTAAAGCAATTATTGTTAATAATTTGCACTTTACAAATTCATCCCGTTATTAATTTTATCTGACTCCAATTTTATATTAATCTGACTCCATTTTTAAGTTGACCTCTAATTTAGAATTAAAGCTCTAAATACTCTCTGATCATTCTTTTATTTTAATCTTTTAAGTTATTGATTACTCTGAATCCTCTTCTATTCATTTACCTTTTGATCAGTTTCTAATGAGATTCAAACTGATAGTCTTTAAGTGGCTTCCTCCTACATTAAAGCTTCAGTTATGATATAAAATGGTATTCTCCTGCTCGGTTCCTCCAGAGCAGTTTCTCCTATTTTAAAGAACCAGTACTGATATAAATGATTTCAGAGGAATACAGAATAAATCAAAAAGTAACAATTTATTTGCCAGGTAAGATTTAAAACACAAGATAAAGAAACAAGTCAAAAGAACATACCTGACAATTTAGAACTACATGTAATTGCAAAACATGGGAAATCTGAATGCAGATTTCTGTTATTAAAGTTACACACAAGGTGTGCGGGATCGTCTGACTACAGAGAACCTTGAGCTCTGGGCCAGCCTTCCTTAAATATCCAGACAGAATACACATTGTGTACCAAATGGTATTGTCCTTTGAGAATTTGGGGGTGAATGGGTTCTTGGCTTCCTGGTGTTAAACCTTCAAGGAGGGGTTTAGATCTCCAGAGTTATTCAGTATTTGGCAAAGACCTTATAACTTTGTTGTCATTGAGTTTTATAAACCTGGGGACAAAACACTATACCAGACGCACTGAGACATTTTGAATGATACCAAACATGTTACACTAGTTACATTATTTGTATACATCAGATATGGTCTTTTTTTACATACAGATATTAGGTGAGTTTGAGGTGATTCTGTGCTGAGGGGGAATGGATGAGGAAGAGAGGGGGAGAGAATGGGAAGGACAACAATGAGGTGTGAATTTTGCAGTCTTCGCTCAGTGGGGTGCGGTGCCTCAGGAAGAGATGCTAATTGTGAGAAAGTTCATTTGTTGATCTTCTCGAAGTTGATCATCAAAGGCTCTTTGCCTTTGAATGTAAACACATTGGCACATTGGCACCCAGCCTTACACCTCCCTCGTCCAGGTTGATGGGGATGACCTGCCGGCAGACCGCGTGGGAGGCGCCCCCCCCCCCCAGGGGATGTATGTCAGGCCGGGGGTCCCCAGCCTGAAAGAACGGGGGAGGAATGTGGCACGGTGGAGGGCGGGACCGGCGCGTGATTACGCACGCCCGGTCCCGTATTAGGCTAATTAAGCCGTCAAGAGGGATAAAGGCCACTCGCAGACGGCGATCGAGAGAGAGAGCTCAATTACGGACGTCCGTTATCTTATGTGTTTGTCTTTTGAGTTCTCCATTAAACCTTTAGTTTATATGTCAAGCCGGTTTCTCGCCTCTTCCTTGCCGCTCTCCCCATACTCACTGAAATTAGAGACAGGTGTTAGACATAATTTAGCTTAGGTGTAAGCGCCCTTACCACTTTCCCTCTCCGGACGGGCGCTTGACCACACCCCCGCTGCCACATACCCCCACCGCCCGACTCAGGCCGGGGCATCATCCGGCCTGCCTACCACTCCCCCCCATTTCTGGAAAGGAAGTCGGCGACAGCCATCTGCACCCCTGGTCTGTGGACCACCTCGAACTTAAAAGGCTGGAGAGCCAGATACCAATGGGTGATCCGGGCATTAGTATCCTTCATGCGGTGGAGCCACTGCAGTGGGGCATGATCCGAGCAGAGAGTGAAGGCCCGCCCCAGCAGGTAGTAGCGGAGCGTGAGGACCGCCCACTTGATGGCCAGACACTCCTTCTCTACAGTGCTGTACTTCGTTTCCCTCAAGGAGAGCTTCCTGCTGATGTACAGCACGGGGCGCTCCTCCCCCTCCACTACCTGCGAGAGTACGGCCCCCAGCCCCCTGTCTGAAGCGTCCGTCTGCAATAAGAAAGGGAGAGAGAAGTTAGGTGAGTATAAGAGCGGCCCTCCACAGAGTGCGGCTTTAACTTGTGTAAATGCCTGTTGGCACTACTCCGACCATTAGACCAGCTCTGGAGCCCCCTTTTTAGTGAGGTCAGTCAGCGGGCTGGTGACATCCGAATAATTAGGCACAAATCTTCTATAATAGCCAGCCAGCCCCAGGAACTGCCTCACCCCCTTTTTGGTCTTAGGTCTAGGGCAAGTCGCAATCGCCGCGGTCTTGTCAATTTGGGGACGCACCTGGCCATGACCCAAGTGGAACCCCAGATACCGTACCTCCACACGCCCAATCGCGCACTTCTTGGGGTTTGCTGTGAGCCCCGCCCACCGCAGCGACTTCAAGACCACCCTCAGGTGTTGTATATGCCACTGCCAGTCATTACTATAGATAATGATATCATCTAAATAGGCAGCGGCATAAGCGGAGTGCAGGCGGAGGATACGGTCCATCAGATGCTGGAACGTGGCTGGAGCCCCAAACAAACCGAACGGAAGTGTCACAAATTGGTGTAATCCGAACGGTGTGGTGAAGGCAGTTTTCTCACGGGAAATTGGTGTCAAGGGGATCTGCCAATAACCCTTTGTCAAATCCAATGTCGAATAAAAGCGAGCAGTACCTAACCGATCGAGCAGTTCATCAACACGAGGCATTGGGCACGCGTCAAATTTAGACACCGCGTTGACTTTTCGATAGTCCACACAGAACCGGACAGATCCGTCACTCTTGGGAACAAGAACGACCGGGCTTGACCAGTCGCTGTGGGACTCTTCTATTACCCCCATATCGAGCATCGCATCCAATTCGTCACGAACAATTTTCTTTTTATGCTCGGGGAGGCGATAAGGGCGGCTACGAACCACCACCCCCGGCTCGGTCTCGATGTGGTGTTCGATGATGTTCGTACGACCCGGTAGAGGAGAAAACACGTCTGCAAACTCTTTTTGCAACTTGGCAACCTCTGAGCGTTGGCACGGGGAGAGGTGGTCTCCGCAAATGACCGGGGCATTGTAATCGGGTTTTGGATTCACCTCCGGTCCGAGCTCCGCCTTCTCTGGAACCACCGTAGCCAATGACACAGGGACCGCCTCCCTCCATAATTTAAGGAGATTGAGGTGGTATATTTGACGCGCGTCCCCCCTATCGGTTCGTTTAACCTCATAATCGAGATCCCCCACTCGTCGTGTGACCTCAAAGGGCCCTTGCCACTTGGCGAGTAATTTGGAGCTCGATGTGGGGAGCAATACAAGAACTTTGTCTCCCGGTGCAAATTCCCTTAGCTGAGTACCCCTGTCATACAGCCGGCGTTGGCGTGCTTGAGCCTGGAGCAAATTCTCCTGTGTTAGTTTCCCCAATGTGTGGAGTTTTGCTCGAAGATCAAGAACGTACTGAATTTCATTTTTACTACTCGAAGGTCCTTCCTCCCAGGCTTCACGGATGACGTCCAGCACACCGCGCGGGCGCTGCCCATACAGCAGCTCAAACGGGGAAAATCCCGTGGAGGCTTGCGGGACCTCTCGTACTGCAAATAACAGGGGGTCAAGCCATTTATCCCAATTCCTAGCGTCTTCGTGTACGAATTTCCGAATCATATTCTTGAGCGTTTTATTAAATCGTTCCACTAGGCCATCCGTCTGCGGATGGTATACGCTAGTGCGAATTGATTTAATGCCCAACAAATCGTGAAGTTCGTGCGGTGTGCTCCAATGCAACACAGATCATATTCATGGGCAAGGAAGAGGCGAGAAACCGGCTTGACATATGAACTAAAGGTTTAATGGAGAACTCAAAAGACAAACACATAAGATAACGGACGTCCGTAATTGAGCTCTCTCTCTCGATCGCCGTCTGCGAGTGGCCTTTATCCCTCTTGACGGCTTAATTAGCCTAATACGGGACCGGGCGTGCGTAATCACGCGCCGGTCCCGCCCTCCACCGTGCCACATTCCTCCCCCGTTCTTTCAGGCTGGGGACCCCCGGCCTGACGTACATCCCCTGGGGGGGGGGGCGCCTCCCGCGCGGTCTGCCGACAGGTCATCCCCATCAACCTGGACGAGGGAGGGGGCAAGGGGAGGGAAACAAAAAACCAACAATTAAAAATGGGGGGGAGGGTTCCTGCACTGGGCAGTACCTCCCCTCCCACAAACACCATAATTTAAAAAAGAGGGGCAAGGGGAGGGAAACAACAATTAAAAATAGGGGGGGAGGCTCCTGCACTGGGCGGTACCTCCCCTCCCACGAACACCAGAATTTAAAAAAGAGGGAAAAGGCCAACGCAGAGCGGTAGCGAGAGAGAGAGGAGAGAGAGATTAAAGGAAAAAAAAAACTTACTCGCCGGTTCTCTGATACGCCATAGCTCGTTCCTCAGCCACTTCTCCACCCTCTACAGGACGACAGCCGCGCCTCTCCGGGCAGATCGGAGGCAGTCCTCAGCCCCTGGCGGACGGAACGCCCCGCCGCGTTCCCGGGGTGTCGAAGGGGCCTCCCCCCGCCCCTGGCAGCGGTTCTCCCGCTCCAGGCGGTCGGCGGCGAGCCCCTCCCCGCACGCGGTTGGCAGTCTCCAACCCCGCCGCGTTCCAGCGGCTAGTAGGGGACTCCCCCGCCCCTGGCAGCGGCCCTACCACTCCAGGCGGTCGGCCAGGAGCCACTCCTCCCCTCGCAGTCGGCGGCCGTTCCTCCGCGTCCAGGTGGCTGGGCTCCTCCGTCCCTCGGCAGATGGCCGCGGCTGCTCCACTGAGAAGTGGCGAGAACTCCGCTACGGCGTATCCCTCTTCCTTCCCGGGCTTTCGGCACCAATGTAACACAGATCATATTCACGGGCAAGGAAGAGGCGAGAAACCGGCTTGACATATAAACTAAAGGTTTAATGGAGAACTCAAAAGACAAACACATAAGATAACGGACGTCCGTAATTGAGCTCTCTCTCTCGATCGCCGTCTGCGAGTGGCCTTTATCCCTCTTGACGGCTTAATTAGCCTAATACGGGACCGGGCGTGCTTAATCACGCGCCGGTCCCGCCCTCCACCGTGCCACAATTATCCATTTCATTTATGAGAGTATTTCTCCAAAAACTGTCGCTCACGGCAATCTCACATTCATTTCAATTGGGAGATCTGCAGAGCTTGTCAGAGTGACAGATGGTCATCAAGGGGGCGGAGCTTAGAGAAGGGTCAATTGGGAAACAATTAAAATCACTCAAAAGTTGAACTTGTTACATAATATACATTTAATCCATTATTACTGTAAATGACACTTAAACTCAATGAAGTGTCAATAACACATCCAGAAACATTACATTCAGTACACTTCAGTATGTTCTTTGAAATGATGTTATTTTCATAATAAGTTCACATTTAGAAGTAATTAAGTGTACATTTGTTCCCGCATTCACATTGAGAATGTTTCATAAAGAAACAGATTGTTAATGAAAACAGCGAGAATTCAAATGCAGTCCAACTTTATTTAACATAAAAGCAAAATCCAAACGGTACATGTTATAAAGTGAAATATAGAGTGAAATGTAGTAAGAGAGAAAGTTCAGGACAAATACAGACAGTATATATGATGATGAATGTGATGAACAGAATGAAATAATCACTATTAACTGTAAAGCTGCTTTGAAACACATATAAAATATACTGCAGATAATTAACAGTAGATTATTGGATTATACTGGATACAGGTGAAACATAAACATGAGTTTTAAACAGAAAGCAAGTTTATAAAACAATGAAATGCACAATTAATACAGAATGTGTTTTTATCACTTATGTATCAAACACATTAATAGACACTGATTACAGATCTATAAGAACGACTGACTACACTAATATACTAAGTACACATTTTTCGTGAAATCTTTTTTTCAAAAGATCCACTTTTATAAATGTTTAGCTGGAATTAACAATTGAGTGTTAATTTATGCATAATTATTATTTTATTTATTTATTCTATCCCCTCTGCATGGCCACCATGTGAAAGATTTGGCATTTAACTGAAGCACTTGATTATCATTGTGTCAGCTGTGTACACAAACTTGGAAGACTTGACAGGTCTGTTTTTTGTAGTCAGCAGTTGGGGTGGGAGCTCTGTCTTGTTTTTCCGTATCGTTCCCAGCATGGTCAGCTTCCTCTTTAGGAGCTCCTGTCCCAGCCTGTGTGAGGTAAAAAAAAATTGTCACATGT
Source organism: Moxostoma hubbsi (assembly GCA_032164185.1). Lineage (NCBI taxonomy): Eukaryota > Metazoa > Chordata > Actinopteri > Cypriniformes > Catostomidae > Moxostoma > Moxostoma hubbsi. The sequence goes on from JAVLUX010000099.1 coordinate 2,995,189, forward strand.
GATGTTGTGTCCACTGAGTCCCTGAATCATGTCCAGGACAACTCTCATTCCTTGATTTTTCTCAGGGGCTCCTCCATCAGGTTTCCCTGTGTAGACTTGTAAGTTCCAAGCATATGAGGAAGTGGCATCACAGGCAGCCCAGATCTTTATACCATATTTGGCAGGTTTAGATGGTATATACTGCCTAAAGGGGCAGCGGCCCCTAAATGGCATCAGCTGCTCATCAATGGTGACATTAGGCCCAGGGTTGAAAAACAGGGGGAGGCGGTTCACCCACTTGTCCCACACTTTCCTGATGGCAGCTAGCTTGTCTCTCTGCCGTCGAGCTGGTCTGTCATCTCGGTTATCAAAGCGGATAATCCTGGAAATGATGTGGAATTTTTCCAGAGACACTGTTGCACGGAAAAGTTCTCTGCCAGTTTCTGCATCCCACAGGGATTCTGTGGATTCTCCTTTGGACCTGAAAACTCCAGCAAGGATAAGAACCCCAAAGTAGGCATGCAAATGGGTTTGATCCATCTCCTTCCACCTCTCTCCAAAAACATGCATTCCTTCTAAATTAGTGCAATCCAGAACGATTTTCTGTATGGAATCTGGGATGAAAAGCTCAAAAGAAGACTTGATGTCCTGCACATGAGTAACTGCCATCCGTGTTGGCCCTGGTTGCATCCTTATCACATTGGCAGCCATGCAGGGTGGCTCATTTCTTGGGCAAGAAGACCATTCAATTTCCCCATTTTTCGACATCCATATTTCATCAGTTGTGAGCTGCTGAACGGCTGGTCCTGGAGCTGGCTGCTGACAGGCTGGTCCTGGAGCTGGCTGCTGACAGGCTGGTCCTGGTGCTGGCTGCTGACAGGCTGGTCCTGTGGCTCGTCTTCGTTTTGGAACTAGGTGATGCTCAATCTCATCCTCTTCTTCAAAGTCACTGTCAGACTCTGAATTGTCAGAAATGTGATCTTCACATTCTGAAACCTCTTCTTGTACATCATCAAAATCTTCTGTCTCTTCCAAAATCAATTGCAAGGCCCTCTGAGCAGCGAATCTTTTGGCCATCTTGATCAGTTGTGATAAGAAACCACACTGGCAAAGCTATATTTATTGTGTCCCGCCCCCAATTTAGAGAAAATAAATATTGGTCCCCCCAAGACAGAGGGTAAAATGTGCGGGAATGTGAGAGCAGACGGTGTTGGTGCTTAAATTTTGCAACAATGTTTCAACCTTGTTCGGGAACTCTTGCACTCACACTTTCTCACGCTTACATAAATCTCTCTCACACGCACACACACGACACACACGACACACACACACTCATAGATATGTGGTTTATGGTGACTCTTCATATGCGTAATGGTTTTTCTAATGTACAAACTGTATAATCTACCCCCTACACTAACCCCACCCTAAACCTACCAATCACAGAAAGTGTTGGCATTTTTTGAATTACAAAAATCACCATGTAGTATGTTTTTTTAAGCTGTTTGTTTTATGAGGACACAGATGTCCTCATAAACCATGTTTATGTTGTAATACCCATTATACACACTTGTGTCCTCATAAACCATATAAAAGAACACACACACACACACACACACACACACACACACAATAACAGTAGGCCCGGACAGAGTGAAGGTACACAGAACCTACAATTTTCACCACACTGGCAAAGCTTATTATTTATTATTATTTATTGTGTCCCGTGCCCAATTCGCAGCTGGGATAGAGTATGAGAAAAGAAAGATTGGTTCCCGCAAGACAGAGGGTAAAATGTGCGGGAATGTGAGAGCAGACGGTGGCCGTGCTTGAATTTTGCAACAATGTTGTGACCTTGTGTGGGAACGGCAGGTGCAGAAACACAAAACTCACACTCCACAGACACACGAGGAGGACAGAGTAAAGGTACACAGGATCTACAGTTTCCACACTTTTATTAGCCTCGAACATCCTGTGTGTAATGTAAATGTGTAGGGGGGTGTACAGTGTGTTTTCATTGAAAATGTGTTCTGATATATATTCTTCACAGAAAATGAGCCAAGGCCAATGAGTCTGAGTTTGAAAAAATAATTAATCGTATCATTTTTCTTTTGATAAAAAATGAAAACGGGTCCAACAGACCCGAACACCATACAAGGGTTAAACAAGATCATGTGAGTGTTAAAAGAGTGTTTGTGTTAATGGAGAACACAGATGTTATTGGACTTGGAGCTGCTGTATTTGGTGACTGTGCCTCAGACACGGCGTGTTTGTGCAGTTCAGCGGGCAGCAGCAGACGCACGGCGGTCTGGATCTCTCTCCATGTGATGGTGGAGCTTGTTGTAGTGAGCGAGACGAGACGCTTCACCGCCGATGCGCTCCAAGATGTCGTTGACGAAAGAGTTCATGATTCCCATCGCCTTGGAGGAGATCCCGGTGTCAGGATCAACCTGCTTCAGGACTTTATACATGTAGATCGCGAAACTCTCCTTCCTGAGGAAACGACCCGTTCTTCTGTTCATACGGAAATTCATGGGTATTTATAAGCTCCTTTATGCTAATTTCTTTGGGGACTAAAAGTCCTCTGTGATTGTGTGTCTTTATGGGCCAACCCCTGAAATGATTTCATTGGACACATTCAGCTTTCTCTGAAGTTCAGAACAGCCAATCAGGAACTTTTACATGTTAATCCCGCCCATCGCCTCGTGATTGACAACTACCATCACCAACATGATTCAGTTCCTTTATTCCTCTAACTTCCTCTTCCCGCTCTTTATTATTTTCTGTATTATTCTGATTAAAGTAAATAACTGTTCAATATTTGTCAGATGTACAACAGAACAGAAGACTTGTTGACTATGAAATCTGTCAGTGGGATTGAAGTGACTCTTAAGAGTGTTTGGGGTTGATGTGTGTGACGTCACTGATGATTTAAAAGCGTTCTCCGTGAATCCAGCGAATGTAGTTTTCTGCCAGCTGTAGGTGACGGGGATGATTTGAGTCTTCTTGTTGTCCCTAGCGGCATTTCCGGCCAACTCTAGAATCTCAGCCGTGAGATACTCGAGCACAGTGGACAGATAAACTGGAGCACCGGCACCAGTGTTGCCAGATGTACGATAATTATCGTATTTGTACGATAATTTTGACCTATGTACGATGTACGATCAATAATGAAAAAAATCCCATAATGTACCATAATTTCAGAGTTTTCAGTCGTTCGTCCAAACACACATCCTACCGCTTCTCTCTCAGACCCCGAATCATTTCGCAGGATCGCCTGCCTGCACGCACGCACGCACACACACACACACACACACACACACACACACACACACACACACAGCACAAGTGGATGTGGCATCTGATGATGACAGCGACTTAGAGATCGAATTTGAATCTTTTTTGTGTTGTGCACTTTTTTCTTTTTGTGCACTTTTTTTCGGCATATCTTTTGCACTTTGGAAAAAAAAAGTTCTTCAGACTTCCTCCAGTTAATGTGAGCGTATTATACAGCTTGTTCAAATTGGCTGTAAAATTATTTGGAAAATAAAATTGTTGGAAAATAACTATATTTTATGCGTTTGGTTTGTGTACGATAATTTTTTTTAAAAAACGATAATTTTGAGGTTTTGGTACGATACTTCGACATTTCTAATCTGGCAACACTGACCGGCACCAACACACTGCGTAGTTTCCTTTACGGAGCAGCGTGTGCTGCTTTTTTAGTCTTGGCTGTTTTCAGCTTTGTCATTTTGGGTTTGCCAGCTTTGGTCTTTTTGGTGCTGCTCACTTCTTTGTCTTCTTGGGGCTCTTCGTTGCCTTCTTAGCGGTTGCGGTTTTCTTCACCTTCTTGGGATATTTCTTAGTGGCAGTTTTCTTTATTGCAGCACTCTTGGGCTTCTTGACAGCAGTGGGTTCCCTTACGACTGTCCACTTGACATTGCATTTATTAATGCATATGGGAGTGCCTTCAAACATGACCCATTTGAAAACTCTCTACAGTAATGCCAGTATTCTAATATTGGCTATGGTGTTTGAGCCCCGCTTGTTTGCCGTGAAAGTGACTGCTATAAAAACAGGACATTCTAAAACGCTTAACGTGAAAAACGCTTAACGTGGCTTACTGTACTAAGACAGTGATATTGAAAGACCAAACTCAGTACACATCATATTAATAAACCATACTATGTATAAAAAAATAAGATGAGTCCAAAATATGAACGCAGCGCGTTTAATTACACGTTAAGCATTTTCCTCCCATAGAAAACCATAAGAAAACGCTGTGGAATAAAAAAAAAAAAAAAACTTTTCCTCTTCAAAGCCCTTTTGTGAACACGCCCCTTTTTAGAGCACATGGTTGCCTACAACCAATCACAAATCTTTGTTTTTGAATGTCCAATCACCACACAATGTAATCTTTTGAAATGCGTGTAACTGTCATCTGTAGGTATATATAAGGCACTGTCAGTGGCACTGACACCACAACCTGTCATTTGTGCAGTCGCCTTGCTAGAGTCGCTGTATAGGTCATTCAGTTGCATTCAGATTTTTGGAATCGAAATTTCTTTATAAAAAGCCTTTTTAAAGGCTACAACTCATTTTCACTGGTGTCATACTAATTACCAGGGTATTCTTAATATACATATATTATATAATATTATTACTAATATTATAGTATATTTTGTTGTATTTGTTTGTTTTGTCTTTTTTCCCCCTTTGTTGTATATTCACATCGACACAGGTGAATAAAAAAAATGACTTTAATGCAAAAACAGTCAGAGTTTACACTTAAAGAAGCAGAAGCAATTCTAGATTATGTTGAAAAATACAAGTAGTTAATTTCCAGTGAACCACCATTACATCCAAAGGGTGGTGATGTGTTCCTTTACACAAGTTCACAGTCAGACAAACCTAACATGGACTTTAGGTTTGATCAAATGATGTGGAAGCAGAAGGGTTCAAATTATCACAACATTAGAAAGTATGGGGGAAGAGTTTTGAAACGCTACTATCACATTAGAGCTGGTGAATGTGAAAAAGGCACCTCCTCAGAATTCAGGAAGTGCATTTACTCTCTTGTTAATGAGGAAAAAAATTCCTATTTGATTCATTACCTGGGAAATGAGACCGTATATGTACCACGAAAGCATGGAAATGCCAAAACGGACAGAGTGTTTATTCCCTCCAAAAAATAAGTTTTCTCTGACATACTTTTAAATGATCACGGTCAAGCCCCGTCAAACATCTACAAAACTGTCCTTGCTAAAACATGCAGTGTTAATCTGGAGCACATGGCAGTAAACACACCACGAAACCTTAAACAAGTCCAGAACACAGTATATGCACAACGATGCAACCAACGAATATCACGAGATGAACTGTTTAGTTTGCATGAATTGGCATACGAACTACCAGGTTTCATATGGAACATTACAACATTCCCGGACCTTCTTGTTTATGCTGGCATGACAGACATTGTTGATTTGGCACTTGCAAACTTAGATGAATCAGTGAGGTTTGAGTACCCACAAATGATAAGTTATGACACAACATTTCAAATGGGGGATTTTTATGTGTCTGTGCTGGCTATGAGAAACACTGCACTGGTCAATGACCCAGTGTATCCAGTTGGCTTCATGCTACATGAACGTAAATTCATGCAACACCATGAGAAATTTCTGACTGAGATTTTTAGAAAGCTGGGAATGGACTCAAAAAAATACCAAAAGATACCAGTGACAGTTGACAGGGAGAAAGGAATTGTAGGTGCTTTGAAAAAAAAAACTTTACCAATCTAAGTGTAGTGTTCTGCCGCAACCACATCTTACGAGATGTGGAATATTGGGTTAAGACACATGGGGGGAAAAGGGATGATGTGAAGGTCCTAAAAGACCATGTTGAGCAGCTCATTGATTCCTCCTGTCCAGATGAGTTTGATGCCCGCTATGATGCCTTCGGAAAAGTATGGTCAGAAAGATTCCTCTGCTACTTTGACCATCACCTGAAAGCAGACATTTGTGAAAACATGGCTGCATACTACACCAAACAATTCTGTGCATTTAAAGACAAAACACCAACAAACAATATAAGTGAGAGCATCAACAAAATGATAAAATCCCAAAATGAATGGCGAGAACTTCCAGTGGACGCAATGGTGCTCTCACTGTACTACATGCAGTCATACTTTTTATTTGAATTTCAGAGGGCAAAATGTGGCTTGGGAAATTATGCAATGAAGCAGAACCTTAGTGTAGCAGTGACGGATCTGAAAATGCCCCCTTTTCTTCCTTTGGAAGAAATCATCAAAAGGATCAAGACCAACACAGAAAATGAGACGTGCAAAGTTGAAGGAGTTAAACTTCTGTCTTCTCAGACATCTTTGGCCAAGACAGTCATTGAAATGGGTCTGGTGAGTCTAAATCCATCATTGAGAGTGTTTGTCGTGAAAAGTCCCTCAAACGAATCAGTACATGTAGTTCGAAATACTGCAAATGGTGCATTATGCTCTTGTCCCAGCACTGGAAAATGCTACCACATTTTTGCAGTAGAAATGGCTACGGGGCTTCACTTTGATACAAATCGAACATACAGCCTCTCAGTGATGCGGAAGAGAGGGAGAGGCAATGAAACAAAATCAGGCCGGAAAAAACCCAGAACAAAAGATTATGATTATTTGGTGAACCCGGCACCAGACTCTTTACTGTCTTCATTGCCTGACTCTCTGGTAGACAACATTCCACAAATTCCAATGGATGCTGAAAAGGAGGACAAAACAAAAGATCAAAATAAATGTTCCGATACAGCTGCTCTGTCTAAGGAGCCACCACAGACTGATGCTGGGAAAGATACTTGCCAGTTTGGGTGCTCATATGAATCCGCCTCTTTGGTGGACAGCATGCCATCAATTTCTTTGAATGCTGAAAATAAAAAAAATACAGAGCAGGAGTGTTCTGATAAAGCTACATTGTCAAACTTGCCATCACGACCAGGTGCTGAAAAAGAGGACAACACTTACCAGTTTTGGCTTTCAAATGGCGACAGTCTGCCTCTAGAACCACATCTTTCCAGAGGATCCACAACAAACAGTGCAGGGGATTCATTTGCTCCTTGGATGGGCATCAATGACATTCATGACTGGGCAAAGGTCTCTCCCAAAAGCCGCTGTCTTTCTCCAATGACCTGGCTTGAAGGGGAAACAATTGAGCAGGCAATTAATGTCTTCATTCACCAACAAAAAAAGTCAGACTCAATTCTATATGTACCCACATACCTTTACCAGCTAGCTGCACTAGAAGACTTTACTCCAATTTTGCAGTTTTGTGCTGCAAAAAAGGCTCTAAATTATGATCTAATCATAATACCCTTCAACACTGACATTACTGGCCGTGGTTATCACTGGGTTCTTGCCACTGTAAATTTCAGAGAGCGAGAGATCTCAGTGTTCAATTCAATCCACAGTCTTAAAACTTTGAAGCATGCTGCTCCAAAACTAATGAAAGTAGTAGCTTGCATGTACACTTCAGCAACAGAAAACTTTCAGGCTTCTGACTGGAAAACTTCAGATGTGGTGAATACTCCACAACAAGGAAATGGGTATGACTGCGGTGTCTTCGCTGTAGTGAATGCTTGTGCTATCATTAACAACACACCATTAGGTCCAGTCAACAGTGTCAAGGCAAGAATGTGGATTCATACCCTTATTGAACAGTATGAGCCTCCAAAGGTCAGGACTCTCACACGAAAAACTGCAATGCTTTAAAAAAAGAAGTACAGACATATGAGGCAGTCACACAAACAGTGCATGTAAGCAAAGCAGATTACACTGGTACCTTGAAAAGACTACACCCAAACAGCAAAGACTGGACTCTCTGTTTAACCTCAACGTGTAAGGGTGACCCAAAGCACAGAGATGACTATATCTTGTGCATTATTTGCAGACGGTGGTTCCACCTTAAATGCACACCATCAGCTGACCGGTTAGTTGTTGCTTGCACTGATTATCGTAAATGTCTTATGTGCTGTTCCTGAGGCAACAAATTTGAAACAACACAATGAAATGTGTTAACACTGTGAATGAAATAGTGCAGGTTTCATGATCAATAAAATTGATAGTGAACTGTTGCAAATACCCCAGAAAGAAAAAAGAAAAAATATACTATAAAATATATATTATATTATTCCACACACATATATATATATATATATATATATATACATATATATATATATATATATATATATATATATATATATATATTATATTTATATTTATAAATATTATATAAACATATATATTATTATTATTATTCCACATGTATATTATTATTATTCCACATATATATTATTATTATTATTCCATATATATATATATATATATATATATATACACACACACTGTGTGCCTAATTATTATGCAAGTTGATTTTCTGATAATATTATTTTCCCAAGCACCTTTTAAATCTCTTTTTTGGCTCATTTTATCTGTAAAAGAAAACCTGCTAAATAATTATACACACCTGAATATAATGCGGTTTTCACTTCCAGCCTTCATAAACAATTATATATCACTTAAATTATTAAATACAAAATTAATAGTAGTTATTAAGATTGATGTGGTTTGGAATTGGTAAAATGTGCTTGAGGGAAAAATGTGATCAGAAAATCATAAATAATACATATGCACGCAGTATACAGATAGATAGAATAGATAATGTATACCATTTTCATATGTGTGTTGTGTGTGTGTACACAGCCAGGCTCCATCACCACCCAATCACGAAGATCACCTGAATACTATAACCTGCACCTGCACATCATCTCCTCATCATCACAGGCAGTGTAAAAGCACACACCTCACTCTGGCACTTCGTCTGGTCTTGTTTTGAGCTAGGACTCACTTACCTGTTGTTCCTGCTAAAACCAAGTATATGTTACCTCCATTGTCTTCCTGATCCTCCATGTCTCCTGTCCTGTAACTCCGCTACTCGCCGGTTTGCGTGCGTGCGCGCGCGCTCCGTCTGTCATCCACGATCTCCTCCAACAAAATAAACTGTCAGTATTCACTCTGGTTACATTCACGTTTAATGAGAAATTTAGCTCATTGCTTTAACTCTGTTACTTATACACATTTATCAATGAGTGTCCAGCCACATCGCATTTTCTATAATGGATATGATAAGAAAATAATTAAACGCATTGCGTTCATATTCTGGGCTCATCTTATTTTTTATACATAGTATGGTTTATTAAGGGGCGTGTTCACAAAAGGGCGTTGAAGAGGAAAAGTTTTTTTTTTTTTTTTTTTTTTTTTTTTTTTAATTCCACAGCGTTTTCTTATGGTTTTCTATGGGAGGAAAATGCTTAACGTGTAATTAAACGCGCTGCGTTCATATTCTGGGATCATATTTTTTTATACATAGTATGGTTTATTAATATGATGTGTACTGAGTTTGGTCTTTTAATATCACTGTCTTAGTGCAGTAAGCCACGTTAAGCGTTTTTCACGTTAAGCGTTTTAGAATGTCCCTATAAAAACAGGTGCACAGACATCATTTCCTCAGAATATCGACCTTCAAGACAGCGATCATGTCTTGTCTGGTAGCCCTCTACCCTTCACTGTCGATACACATGAGTCAGCGGACTCTCCGCTCCCCGGCAGTGCTCTGGCGAACATCAAGACTATTAAACCCACCTTGGCCAGCTACTGTCCCGACTTGGAGCCTTTGTACTCATGCTCTCCATTAAGACTACATTACTGCTGGCTCTGTTCTCAGTAAAACAGGTAGGTGACCTGCATGCATTATCAGTCGACAATTCATGTCTGGAGTTTTGCCCCGGTCTTTCAAGAGCCACTGTCAAACTCAGGAAAAGCTATGTACCCAAGGTCATAACCACACCCTTCAAAGCGCAGGTGGTTCACCTTCAGGCCTTCTTCCCTCCTCTATTTAATTCAGATGAGGAACAATCATTGCATTTGTTATGCCCTATGCGGGCGCTAAACGCATACATTGAGCATGCCCGCCAGTTCAGACTGTTTAATCAGCTCTTTATATGCTATGGAGGATGCAAAAAAGGAACGCCCATCACCAAGCAAAGACTTTCTCACTAGGTTGTCGATGCAAATTACCCTGGCTTATGAATCGCACGATCACAGTTGCCCAAATGGTGTTAAAGCACACTCAACTAGAGGCATGGCCACCTCATGGGCATGGACGAATGGTGTGTCCGTGTAAAGGTTAAAGAAAAATGTGTTTACAGTTAGGCAATAAGAGGTGTTAAAAAGTCATTGAAATAGTACAGTTCATTATGGTTTATTGCTAAAATAAACAATGTGTTTAAAAATAGACACCCATAATTTTTTTTTTTTTTTTTTTTAATAATATTGCGTCTTAAATGGTTGCTAAAATGCCAATTTCACTGTATTGTACTTGTCACTGTGGTGGGGCGATACTTGCAGATGTCACCAGGTGGCGCTTGGGAGGAGCTTAAAACTCTTATGAGGAAAGCGCTGAGCTGAACGCAAGCTAAAGTTTCTGCCTCATTGTTTCTGCATACAGGTGGGTTAATGTTCCTCAAATTGCATGCATGTACGCCAGTATAAGGGATAAGAGTGTTGTGAATCCTTGGTGATAACGTGTAATGTTTAGAATTGAGTAGTTTTGTCGTAATGTGTTGAAATAGTGATGTTTAGTGATGCTATATACTGCCATGCTAGGCTAGCGGACCGGTTGCTAAATGAGTAACCCACAGTACAATAGAAATGCTAATGGACTCGTTTTGTGTTGTTAACTGATCTGAAAAGGCGTTCAATGTTAATGTGTGTTACACATTATGTTAAACGGTTTTCCTGTGTATGTAAGGATTGTAGTTGACTTTAAAAGTGATGGAAGTACAATCATTTGTGAGTGTGTTACAAGAGTAGTGGTGATATGAGTGGAAAATTCACTAGTTACTCATTGTTAGATTGTATATTGGTGTTTGATGTGCAATGTGATGTAACTGTCGAACTTTGAAAAAATGTTTGTTTCAAAAACCAAATGAGAACAAGTTTTTTTTTTTTTATTGTTCTACTGGTCAATGTGTAATTTACATCAACTGAAGCACAATGAAAAGTATGGACATTTATATTGTTTAATTTGCTGTGCTTTTGTTCTAATATATTTACATATGTTATCACTTCAGTATTTTCTGAAGATATGGTGATGTCTTTCATACTTGAAAGTACTGTGGAATACCTGATGCTACAACAAGCGCTTTGATTTATTACCTCAGAGAGTCCATGTTAATTTCTTCCTTTGTTGAAGCAGAATAAATACTGCAGTTGAGCTGAACGCAAGCTAAAGATTCTGCCTCATTGTTTCTGCATACAGGATATAAGAACACACACCCCCTTGACACCCACCAGGGCAGGGGGCAACATTCGCACAAGACATAGGCTTTTGCAGCAGGATGGTCCTCACAAAACACGTTTGCAAGGTTTTACAACCTAGACGTAATGTCTCATTCTTCACAAGTCCTCTCTGTTTAGAGCACTTGCTATTCATTGGCCATATATATGTATGTGTATACTTATGCCCCTCCCTTAAAGTAGGGGCTTCCCATCATTTACATAACCACGTGCATTCAGTTATAATTCCATTAGTCACAAGCACTTCATTGTGTATATAAACTCCCTACCCCAAATGGGTTCATAAGGAGTTAATTAATACTATATGGCTATAGTTCATATTCGTTATGAGTACTCTTGTAGGGCTTAGCCTACAGTTTAGGAGCGGGTTTGGTTATTAGCAATAACTATCAATGATTAAATAAATCATTTAAATCAACAATTGTCAAATTTAATAGAATATTAATTATCCAATATAATAATTAATTATTAAAATTAATTAAACATTGATTAGACTTAACACCAGCTTATTGATCCTTCACTTTCAACAATCATCAAAAATATTTGTCAATTATCAAAGTCAATAGAATATTAATTAGGATTAATGTCGACGGGGCACCACCCTGGAATCAGGGACTAATAACCAGACAGTATAACAGTCTCAATGTTAGATTGTTCTCTTAGGAAAATTGATGTCCGTAGATCATCAAGATTAAAAAGGGAACAACGAAGGGTTGAATTCGAGCACTGGCATCCCCTGCCAGCCTTTGACACATGTGTATGCAAAACAAACCGAAACACTTCTCTTTGAAATATAACATAGTTTATTGATGCAGTAAGATCAATTAATAATTAATACAATGCAGTCAGTAAACTTCCCACCTACAATTACAAACTAAACAGTGACGTAGATATGTTAACCAAAATAAGCCTATAACACATGAGAGGACAGTATGTGTGTGTGTGTGTGTGAGAGGAGTGACATGCACAAAATGGCGGACGTGAGTCTTGTGGAGAGTACGTCACGTGAGAAAGTGGCGGCGCCAAAGCTAGTTTCGCGATCGTGGGAGAGAAGGCAACTGTTAGTTTATCACTCAGAGATGCTGTGAACGGCTCGCGGTGAATGCGTAACCCGTCCCCCCGCGGCCTTTGGTTCTTTAATGGATAAACACTGTGCCGGTCTCATCCGCGATGGCGTAAATACACTACAGTCCAATGTAGTTGGATTACAATACAGCAAACTCTCATTTGTGATAACAGTATGTTACATTAATACCTTGAGTATTATTAGCAGCAATGAGCGGACTCGGTGGTCCATAAACTGTACAAACAAACTTGATCCACAAGAATAACACACCTAAACATCCTATCTATATAATACCCAGACGTTATCCTCTTACTTGGATCGATTGGGGACGCATGTAGAACGTGTTTTCATCTGCCGTTTGACTCCGACTCGGTTCCTCGAGACTCAGGTGATGACGGGAGGCCGTTTCCTTACTCTGTCGGCGGGCGGTCTGGCTACTGATTCTCTGCGGGCTGGCGGAGAAATCAGCGATGTCAATTTGATTGAAGAGGGAAGGGGATGATTCTTCACTTCTGCAGGCAAACGGATGAAGATTGCTCGGCGGATCGCTCTGCGGTCTTCAGATCTGTTACAGTGTTCGGTGGAACACAAGAGTAATCTCAACTCATCCAGCGAGACAGAGATTGTATGGCCTCAGTTTCTAGTTGCACGTTACTTCCTTGTGCAACGAGGCAACACCTGAGAGCAGCGATGACTGTGTGTACGCATGGCGAGCAGAGTCACTGGAAGCGAGGCACAGAACAATTTTCGAGGTATTTCTACTCCATAGTTGAGGTGCATTCTGTTGAGTGCCTCATCCAATAGGAGTTGAGAGTTCGATCCTTTGGAATTTCACACAGTTGTAAAGTGAGCAAGGCTTCTTGAGATTTGTAGTTAGTCTTGTACTCCTTTTTGTTTGATTTTGGCGTGGTTTTTCTCAGTAAAATTTATGACTTTGTTTTTGTGGGCCTCAGTCAGGCTTTACGACTGTGTTAGGCCTGCCTTCATCTTGTATCTGAATACATGAGGCCCAACATTCTCCTCCTGGCCATCCCGAGGATCACTGACTATAGCATACTCATGTAATTTGCCGTCCCAAAAGACTGCGCTGCCATGTTTCCTCTTTGGGACGTTATGTCATGTAGTGCGGCGTGATGGGATTCTGTTTCCCATATGCATTAATAAACGCAATGTCTCAGTTATGTACATAACCTCGGTTCCCTGAGACGAAGGGAATGAGACATTGTGAACGCTAGCCGCACTACAAATGGAAAATGGTAAAAGGTCTGCACTTAGCGCTTTTTTTTAACCTTAGAGGTTACCAAAGCACTTTACACTGTGTCCCAATCACACACACACACTCATACGCCAATGGTGGCAGAGCTGCCATGCAAGGACACTTCGAACCGAACTTCAAGAATCGAACCACCAACCCTACGATTAGTGGCCGACCCGCTCTACCACCTGAGCCACAGCCGCCCACGACTACAAGACTCAGAGTTCTTGAGGCACTAGAGATGCTCTCCTTGTTCTCTGTCAGAAATTCTGTGGAAATGGACCTGTGCACCTGTTTTTATAGCGGTCAATTTCACGCCAAAACACCTTAGCCAATATTAGAATATTGCTGTTATTGTAGAGAGGTTTCAAATAGGTTGTGTATGAAGGCACTCCCATATGTGTTAATAAACGCAATGTCTAATTACCTTTGACTCTTCTTGACTCCAGGAGCGGCTTTTTTGACGGGTTTCTTCTTGCTCTCAGCTTGATTCTTTTTTATCTTGAATGATCCGGAGGCGCCGGTTCCTTTGGTCTGAATCAGAGTCCCTTTAGTCACCAGACTCTTGATGTTGGGAGTTATTCTTTACATCGTATCCACCAACGGCAAGAGCTTTCTTCAGGGCGGCGAGAGACAAGCCGTCCCTCTCCTTGGATGCGGACACAGTTTTCACGATGAGATCACCGACACTTTGGCCCGTTTTCATGGGTTTAGCTGCAGGTTTCTTCTTGGGGCGGTTTTTGACATCTCTCTGATCGGATCTGTATCCTCACACACAAACACTGGCTGAGATCAGTAATGAACAGCTGCTTGAAAGACACATGAGAACCATATAGACTCAACCCACTCATCTCAGTGTCTGTGCGCCTCCGAGAGCTGCTTACGCTTGTGTTTTCTCCTCTCACATTTACAGGAAAACTGGAGTGATTCAATAGTTTATTGGACTGAAAACAATATGAACACAGAGCATCAGACATTGGAAACAGCACCGTGTGGATTTGTGATGATTTCTATGTAGAAATGTTTAATAAATGTTGAATGCATCATCTGGATATTTAACACAGTTTGAACATGACTTCAATGAAATGAGCATCACTGAGGGACTTGTGGATTGTTTCATACAGTAGATGTTTTAGGCAGCTTGAAGCACATGATCAAATCATTATTTCTGATCATATCCTCCACATCTAAATAATATCAATGATATAACGCTATCTGTCAAGCTGAAATGTCTTTATTTATGCGCCAAATATAAATGTTAGTTATCAGCAATTTAGGATAATTGGTGCCCCCCTGACCAAAACATGTACATCTCCAGAGTGAGGAAACGTGCTGGTAGAATCACTCTGGATCCTATACACCCTGCCCACTCCCTCTTTGATCTGTTGTCCTCTGACCAGCGCTACAGAGCACTCACAGCCAGGGGCGGACTGGCCATAGTGAGAACCGGGACTTTTCCTGAAGGGCCGAATGGACCGCATTAAGCTCAAATGGTCCAGTTTCTATGTAAAATGACAGGCCGATTACTCTTCCCAGTCCACCCCTGGCACCAGGAGATGAGCTCATAGTTGTGGTTTGACTTCTGCTCTGTTTCTCATCTGCAGTTTCAGTGTGGGAGGAACAAAATATATTAATACATTTCTGCATCATTGGTTTATTAGTAAGTACTGAATGCTGCCACAAGCAGATACACATCAATGTATATCACTTTCCTCTTCTTAGAAATATGTGGTTTCTACCAGTGTGTGAGGAACAACAGATATTTATTTATTTCTTCAACTTTGTTTCCATGAAGCTCCAAATTCCTGCACAAGATCAAAATATTCACAGCATCAGATGCAGTTCATTTATTTTCCCTTCTTAGAAATCATTATCTGTGATCAGAATGGCCTGAATGTTGCTCCACTTCTCACTGTTATACTTCAGACCTCCTTTAGAGGAGAAATGAACACATTTGAAATCTTATTGTGACAGACAGTTTGAATTTAGAGTCACTTGTGTGTCTGATTCAGTCGACATGATTTACATGTGTGTGTTTAGATGTTCATGTTCAAGTCTTTGCTCAAATTAAAGAGGAACATCTTCAACAGCTTGAATGCACTAAAACAGAAGTTAAATATCTTATTATGTGTTCTGCGTGCATTGGTCTGTAGACTCTTGACATCACCCTTTTTATTTCTGTCTCAGAAGTGTGAAATGACGTTTGAACACAGGAAGTGTTTGGTTTAGACTGACAGCACAGTTTACACACTTCATTAATGCGACAGTATGGAGTCCAGTGTGCTGCCTCTTATACTCTGTGAGTATTTGATTATATTCTATATTATCTTCTGTTATTTGTGTGTGTGTGTGTGTGTGTGTGTGTGTGTGTGTGTGTGTGTGTGTGTGTGATAAACCCCCCGCCCCCACACACACACATTTTTTTTATACCTCCCAAATCTAAACCCATGGTTACATAGTGTGACTATACATCCTTTTTTTTCATATTTTTTGGACCTTAAATTTAGTCTAGCTGGGATTTCAAAATTGCCTTAAAATGTTCATGATTTGTCTTTGTCTTCATATTAAGGTGCTTTCTACTGCAAGGGTGACCAACCCTGCTCCTGGATAGCTACCTTCCAGCAGAGTTTAGCTCCAATACACCTGCCTCTCATTTTCAAGTAATCCTAAAGACCTTGAAAAGATGGTTCAGGTGTGTTTGATTAGGGTTAGATCTAAACTCTGCAGGAAGGTAGCTTTCCAGGAGCAGGGTTGGTCACCCCTGCTCGACAGTTAGGACAATCATACCTAATAAGAATAATAACTTTATTTTTATAGCACCTTTCAACAGTCCAGCACAAAGTGCTTCACAAAACATAAAATCAAAACACGCTCTGTAAAACGCAAAGTAAAAAATAAATAAAAATAATATGAAACCTGAAAGTCCACCAGGCCAAGGTGCTAAGAGATCTGCACTTGGGTATTACTGATCCTGATGTGCTGCAGGAACTGCGCTCGGCGACCGACCTCGCCCTCCGGGCCACGAAGATCACGGCGCATGCTGACATGCATCTGGCATCAAAGGTTCACGGCAGTAGACTTGAAGGTTCCGTACTTTCACGTCTCAATATTACCCCGTCACAGACCCTTTCTATGGTTCACTTTCGACGGCCAGGCGTATTAGTACAAGGTCCTCCCCTTGAGTTTGTCCCTGTCCCCTCACGTCTTCACAAAAGTCACAGAGGCAGCTCTTGCCCCGTTAAGGGAAGTGGGCATTTGCATACTTAACTACATCGATGACTGGCTAATCTTAGCGCACTCTCGACAGTTGCTCTGTGTGCACAGGGACCTGGTGCTAATGCACCTCAGTTTTTTAGGGCTTTGTGTCAACTATGAAATGGCAAGCTCTCCCCGGTTCAGAGCATCTTTTTTCTCAGCATGGAGTTAGTCTCAATGACAGCACGTCTCACAATCGAGCACACGCAGTCAGTGCTGAACTGCCTGAGTTTGTGTATACCGGGCACAGTGGTTCCACTGAAACAATTTCAGAGGTTCCTGGGGCATATGGCATCCTCAGCGATGGTCACTCCGCTCAGGTTGATTTACAGATGCACTGGCACACAGCTGGCCGTGGGGGCTGCGCAAATACGCATTTCCCCAGTGAGCTTTTTTGCACAAGTCCTGTGCAAGGTCAGGGAGGATGAGGAACAAGTCATTCTTCACTGGCCCACTCGGACTTGGGTCTCAGATCTGACATTCCTCATGACAGCACCTCCCCAGAAAATTCCCCTGAGGAAGGACCTTCTTTCTCAGGGACAGGGCACCCTCTAGCATCAGCTGCCAGACCTCCGGAACCATCATGTCTGGCCCTTGGATGGGATGCGAAAGATCTAAACGGTCCTTCCTTTTATACCCGTATGTCCGTGGGAGGGGCATGTAAATTCTGTTTGCCAATTCTCATTGGCCTTTTCTCAAAGATAAGAGGTAACCGAGCCTCTGTTTCCAGTGCAGAGTCTATGCAATCTCATACCTGAAGACAATGGAGACCATAAAGGGTAAAGGTGGTGGGAAAAATTTGTGGTGTGTGAAAAAAAAAAAATAAGCAAATGCTTTTGCGTTCCGCCAAGAAACTTTCCGTTTTCTCGCAAATTATTTTGCATTGGCTTGCAAAATATTCTTCATGAGTCTTCTGCTATCCCTCCTATGTGTATACCAGCATTATTCCAGCTTTTGAGTTCAACAAGAAGAGAAAGAAGAGAATAGTGAACCCCAAGAGACAACACTTGCAATGCACAAATCATAATCTTCAATTTAACAGTTTTAACAGATAATTTTCACAGTTAAAATCATCATATATATCACAATTATCATCTGCTGGCAGATGATAAATGGCCACATAAACATACATGTGAAATCATATTTGATAATTGAGTATATGATATTCAAATTCCATTAGGCCTGTAGTTTGGGAAAACAAGCTACATAATGTCTATAAAAATGGTTGTTTTTGTAGCATTCTTTAAACATACTGCATTTTGAATTGCATTAAAATCATATTTGTTTTTATATAAACATTTCAAATATCAGATGTGTATATATTATGCAATGATGCAATACAGAAAGGAGTCACTGTATCTTCTCACTCTTTACATGTTTACAAAATACAGTTTTCCACCAATAGTGGCACCAGCTGTAACATTTGGAGGAAGTCAAGAGAGCAGGATCTAAGTACAGCTTTTGTTTAATCAGCAGATGAGACCAATTAAACACTGGGAAAACACACAAACAACACACAAACAAAACAAAACCAAAACTAGAGAACCAAAACAAATGTAACATCCATGTAGAGTAACAAGGAACAACTGACCAAAACTGAACAAACACATGGACATAAACACACTGGGGCTAATGAGATACAGCTGGGAACAATAATCAAAGATGATATGGAACAAGTGAGGGAGATCAAACAGGTGCATGATGGGAAATTAAGTTTAAGGAACAAACACAAGGCAAATCATGACACCAGCACCGGTCCTCTCGACTTATCTCTCATAAATGCAATAGTCTGCAGAGTATTCAGGAGCGGGAATGAATATACGAGAGATTGAGTTTTGAGACAGAATGCAAAATAATTTGCAAGAGAACATAATTACTTGGGGGAACACAAAGTTTTTCAGGGGAACAATAAGTTTTGTGAGAGAACATAAAAGCACTTGCTTATTTTTTTCCCACACCACTAATTATTTTCCCAACCACCTTGACCCTTTAGGGGCTCAGTAGAAGACAGACTCGGGAGGTGAACTAATCATTTCTGTTTCCTGTACAGATCCTATGTGGCTGTCCCACATCAAATTAATTAAATATGAGAGCAGATTTTTTGCACACCAAAATGAATGAATCACTCTCTGAGACTATTTGTTCTTTCGAGTCATATAAAAGATTCTTTCTAAACGAACGATCAATCTCTCGCTTGCGCGCCCTGTATGTCTCTGAGTAAAAAGATCACCAGATTGCTTTGCATCTAGAAAACTCAATTATTAAAGAACAATTTAAATGTATGTTCCCCAACTCTGCAAATTATTGAATAGAACAGCTGTTTCAACAGACTCGTGCTTGCCACATATTGTCATTTTCAACTGAAAATATTGAATATATCGAGAAAATGAAATACTACATATATAATACATACATAATAATACTAATATGACTGATAAAAATAGAACATGATGGAAATTTTACAACTGGGTCCGTCAGATAATTGTAGTGCAACCTCTGTATGTAACTGGGAAGATGTTAATGGAAGAAATTATACAAATTATTAATAAATGTAACAAGCACAAAACACTAAAGGAGCATTGGTCATGAGAATTAGATTTAGAAGTACCCGGACACCGCAGGAACACTGAAAAGTGGGAGGTTAACTGTGTAGTATAAAAATGAAAAATTGTGTGGCATGAGGAATTGGCGACAGGGGTGAACACATTAAAAAACATTTCACTATTGACGAATCCCCGATGAATCTGCCTGAATTCAAAATTACGTTTCAAAACAGAGAACACGCGAGAAGTGATACGAGATACGAAAACAAATGCATGATTATATTTTATACATTTCAGAATATGATGTGTATGTTTTTAATCATATATTTTATTGGTTACAATATGAAAAAGTTCCTCCTACTGAATATTTGTTTACCTGACTGTCCAAGAGAATTTCTCTCTAACTCTTCTCGTTCTCCACCCGATTGTGGTTCAGTTCGGATGAAACATCAAATAGGCACTGGTGCTCCTGCCAATGTTCCACTCATTTATCCTCCATTTCTTCGGTCCAATGAGACTTTATTGATGCCGCAGCCATGTTAGTTGATGTTCAGTTGGAGGTACATCAGGACTCCTCCCACTGAAACATCCCGTGCCCAGTTTCTTGCCCTCTCATTGGCTGTAGGTCAATGCTGCAGTTGTATTCAGTCAAAACATATTTCACATTGCACGATTTGGAATCACAGACAGGTCCAGATATTTAATATTCTAGATATCTCGCTGACATCTGGCGCTTCTCTTAAATCGCGTCTTTGATAATTCATGCATTGCATTCATCGCTCACGGAAAGCGAGCTCTGATTTGATTTCTGATGATTTCTGGCTTTTGTCTGCGATCTCCACAAAACTGTCAGTGAGTGAAAATCAGGCCTAAAATCGTGTAGTGTAAACTTAGCATTAAATGTTTTAAGGGGGGCGCCAATATGAATATGCCCAGGGTGCCAACAAAGTCTGAGCCGGCCCTAGCAAGGACAGCAAACATAATATTAGGCTGTTTCTTTTCAATGGTTTTACATATTACAATGATGGAATTTAATTTATCTTTGATTGCTAATTGAATTTGAACATGTTTGCAACATACAGTAGGTATTGTGTTTTGTGACACTAGTAAGCAGGTGCACCTTTGGTTCAAACTGTTGCTCTGATGTCATATCTGTTATCGAGTCCTGCAGATAGCTCTCATTTCTCACTTATTTTTGAGTGTGAAACATTTACTGAATATTGCATGTGTAAAGCAGTTCATGTTCACGGGCAAGGAAGAGGCGAGATACCGGCTTGACATGCAAACTAAAGGTTTAATGTAAAACTCAAAAGACAAACACATAGGACGACGGACATGTCTGTGAACGATCTCTCTCTCGCCCGTCCTCCGTGGTCGGCCTTTAACCCTCTCGGAGGCTTGATTAGCCTAATACGGGACCAGGCGTGTTGAGTCACGACCCAGCCCCGCCCTCCACCATGCCATATTCCTCCCTCGTTCTTTCAGGCTGGGGACCCCCGGCCTGACGTACATCCCCTGGGGGGGGGCGCCTCCCGCGCGGTCTGCCGGCGGGTCATCCCCATCTACCTGGACGAGGGAGGGGACAAGGGGAGGGAAACAACAATAATTAAAAATGTGGAGGGCACTGAGCAGTACCTCCCCTCCCACAAACACTATAATTTAAAAAAAGAGGGAAAAGGCCAACGCAGAGCGGCAGTGAGAGAGAGAGAGGAGAGAGAGATAAAAATATAAAAAAACTTGCCGGTTCTCTGATACGCCGTAGCTCGTTCCTCAGCCACTTCTCCACCCTCTACAGGACGACAGCCGCGCCTCTCCGGGCGGGTCCGAGGCAGTCCTCCAGCCCCTGGCGGACAGAACGCCCTGCCGCGTTCTCGGGAAGCCGAAGGGGACTCCCCCGCCCCTGGCAGCGGTTCTCCCGCTCCAGGCAGTCAGTCGCGATCCCCTCCCTGCTCGCAGACGGCGATCTTCCCTCAACCCCTCCGCGTTTCAGCGGCCGGTAGGGGCATCCTCCGCCCCTGGCAGCGGCCCTGACCACTCCAGGCGGTCGGCTAGTAGCCCCTTCTCCCCTCGCGGTCGGCGGCCGTTCCTCCGCATCCAGACGGCTGGGCTCCTCGTCCCCCGGCAGATGGCCGCGGCTGCTTCGTTGGGTTAGTGGCGAGAACTTCGCTATGGCGTATCGCTCTTCCTTCCTGGGCTTTCAGCACCAATGTAAAGCAGTTCACGCTCACGGGCAAGGAAGAGGCAAGAAACCGGCTTGTCATACAAATAATATTTTAATGATAAACTCAAAAGACAAACACATAAGATGACAGACATTTCCGTGAACGATCTCTCTCTCACGCACGTCCTCCGCGGTCGGCCTTTAACCCTCTCGGAGGCTTGATTAGCCTAATACAGGACCGGGCGTGTTGAGTCACGACCCGGCCCCGCCCTCCACCGTGCCACAACATGGTACTGTAACGCCACTTGTCAACAAACCACAACACATTTATTTTCATCCTCACATGATGGCTTTGGCTCAATGCAAACAGAACTTCATTCATTCCATCATTGAATTCACTTCTAAATTCACCTGTGAGTCCTGCAGATGTGTGTTTGAGGTCACACACTGAATCTCCAACATCAGTCGACTGATGTTAAGAAACTATTTTAAGAAGCAGAAAACTAAACACAATTATTTGTACTACAATACATTTTATGCATGAATGCTTAGTTTCAGTTTTTATTGTGTTGAATTAATGGACATGTTTTTTGTTTTGTTTTGTTACTTTCAGTGCTGATGTCTAACAGCTACTTTGCACAAACTCCAGGTAAGTCATGATTCATAAATACATTGTTAATTTTCCTTTTTTTACTTGACCTATATTAAGTGTACTGAATAGAAGTATTATTTTATAATAATTTTGGGAAAATTGCTGGCTTGGAGACACACTTTTCTTCTCCCAGTTTTCAATTAAATGTAATGTCAAACTCATGTATGGCTCACATGTCATGTTTGACCACATATCGGTTGTCAGGGCTAAATGAGTCACTTTTGTGAGCCTGTCGGTAAGGTTCTGTCTGACCTCTGGCAGTGCTTCTCTTGCAAAATAGTTGTGACTGAGCAACTGGTATCTTGGGTCAATGTTTTGTTCCACTGTTGCATCAGGGACCATATCTTTAGTGATGTGGTATGCCACTACTTTCGTTACATCACGTCACATTACACTTTGCATTTCATAAGACACATCACAGGTAAATAAAGCTTGCAACGCAATTTGTTTTCAGGGCAGAAGTCTTTGTTCTGCGAAGGTTATAGAGCCAATGAATGGATGGGGATTATTAGGAGACCATGATTGAGAAGAGCCAATGGGGGAATTTGGGCAGGACACCAGTGTTACACTCCTACTCAATATGAGAAGTGCCCTGGGATTTGTAATGACCGCAGAGACTCAGGACCTCATCTCTGTTCCTGTCACTATATTTGGGCATTGGGTAGTCAGTCTGGTAATATACTGTAGACAAAATAATATCATTTTGTCATATAACACGTTTAATAACATTATTTCCTCATATAACAAGTGTCATTTTCTATTTCTCTGCCCCACAATACTAAATATTTGCCTGTTTCTATCAAATGATTCGTCATATTCAATAAAAGTCTGTGATTGGTGCATTCTGAACAGCATTGAGGAAGGAAACATGCGTGAAAACATCATTTATGTGCCGCTTCAGAAGACGAATGACAACAATTTATACATGAACAACGATAATAAGAAACTTTAATAATCACTCAAATTACAATTAAAACATAGAATAAAGATAAAGTATTTCTGTGGTAAAATTGCCCAAATGTTGGTCGGGACATTTCTGATTTTCTGAAAGTTGATTCAAAATTGGTGTTTGTGATTTATGGCAAAATGTAAAATAGTTTCCATTGATGCATTCATCAAAAAAGGAAAATATATTAGACGGAGAGATCAATAACATATAAGATTAGATCCTAAAATTTGACACAATGGGAATTACTTAAAGAAGTCATTATATAGTATGCACTAAACTGCAGTGGAAACGCAAGCTCAGAAAAGTAAAGCGAGTCGAAGCGTAACGTGCCGTGGAAAAGTGCCATAAGTTTCAGGCTTGTGTACTGCAGGTGTTTTGCTTTACTGTGATTGGCTCTAAAGTATTTGTGAGGGTCAAATCCTCCTCGCAGATACATGCCTTAAACTCAGATTTTAGGTGAGTTCAGATTCTTCTGGCAACACTGAACGTCATTACATCCACTTAAACATCTATATGAAGAAACAATAAGCAAAACGTACTGGAGTGGAGGGGGACTATAAGCCTAAACAAATGAAATTGGCCTTAAGAAAAGGGCAGATACAGACAGAGAGACAGACAGACAGAGAGACAGATAGATAGACAGTCTGACTATAGAGAAGGGCAGATACAGAGAGAGCTGATGCCCAGAGATGTTATGCCCATACTGTAACCAAGGACAAATAGAAACAGAGCTGCACTACTTAACCACCTGCCCTAATTATAATGAAATTCAAAAACACTTCTTTCCTAAATTTGAAATTATTTGTCCCAACTTCAAAAAGTTGAAGAATGAAGCACAAACTCAATATTTACTTGAACAAAGAGACTGCATTTCACTAGCAGCAAAATACATAAATTCCTGCCACAAACGTGAGAAGAGTTGAGCAAACAGTGATGCGCCCATTTACTCTCTCTCTCACTCACACACACACACACACACACCACACACACACACACACACACACACACACACACCACTGAAAGTATATACACTGTTTATTTTATTTTTTTTAATTTTTTTCCCTGTTTTTCCACTCTTGTTCAATACAGAATTTGTTCTACTTTGTTAATTTTTATTTTTCATGCTCATGTAAATGCTTTGGCAATACAATGTACAATTTGTCATGTCAATAAAGCTCATTTGAAATTGAATTGAGAGAGAGGGAGAGATTGTGTGTGTGTGAGAGAGAGAGAGAGAGAGAGAGAGAGAGACTGTGTGTGTGTGTGAGAGATAGAGAGACTGTGTGTTTGTGTGTGTGTGAGAGAGAGAGAGAGAGAGAGAGACTGTTTGTGTGTGTGTGTGTGTGTGTGTGAGTGTGTGATAGAGAGAGAGACAGTGTGTGTTCCCCGTCTGTCGCTCACTTCGACATCGTGTCGAAGAAGTGACACTAGGGGTCTCTCTTGAGCACTGAATATGCCTCTGATTCATGAAAAAAGACCAATGAGAAGTTGGCAGACAGTATTTGCATACCCCGCCCCCGGACATACGGGTATAAAGGCGAGGAAATACTATGAGTTAATTCAGAAATTTTCTGAGGAGCCTTGGTCATGTCAGCAGTCAGCTGCGAGTTACACACCTGTTCCTCTGACGCTATGCTTGCTGTTGGATCTACGGCGCACATCAGCGGCTTTTCTCCTTCTCTGCACGGCAGGGCAACTTGCCCCTGCGCGCTTCGACAGCGCAAAATTAAGAGTTTTTAATTCTTAAAAGGGCGATTTTCTCTGTAAAAGATTATTTTCATCTAAAAGAACAATACACAGCAGCATTGAACGTCCTTTTCAGGACGCGTCTTTATAAAGATGCCATTCTGCCCCTGTGTAGTTCCTGGATGTAGTAGAGTGCTCTCTGCTTCAGACGGCCACAGGCGTTGTCTCGTGTGTCTAGGTTGCGATCACACCGAGGCAGCGTTTGTTGATGGCTCATGCTCTCACTGCGAGAGCATGACCGTGGCAACGTTGCGGTCGCGACTCGCTTTCAACAGATAGTACGTCACTCCAGCCACCCCCTCATCGCTCCTTCTTCCCACGGGATTGAGGACGATGGCGCTGGAGGTGATCTAGGGACAGCAGCAGGTGCAGCTCTGCCGGGTACACCCCCTTGGACCACCTGCCCCCCGGCACACTCTTTGACTCCCATCCGTGCTCGAGGCAACAGCAGCTCCAAAATGGGTTGGGGTGCTGTGTGCTGTGCTGGCATATCAATTGCCTAGAGTTGCTGACTGTTTTCTTTGCCCTGTGGAAGTTTCTCACATTAGTTTGGGACAAACATGTCTTAATCAGGTCAGACAGCACACCCGCGGTAGCGTACATAAATCGCCAAGGCGGCATACGCTCCCGTGGGTTTTCTTTGCCCTGTGGAAGTTTCTCCCGCTAGTTTGGGACAAACATGTCTTAATCGGGTCAGACAGCACACCCGCGGTAGCGTACATAAATCGCCAAGGCGGCATACGCTCCTGTGGGTTTTCTTTGCCCTGTAGAAGTTTCTCCCGCTAGTTTGGGACAAACATGTCTTAATCGGGTCAGCAGCACACCCGCGGTAGCGTACATAAATCGCCAAGGCGGTATATGCGCCCACCACATGTCATGACTTGCCCGACGTCTCCTCCTTTGGAGCCAGCACCGACTCAGGTCGCTGCGCACCACTCACATCCACGGCAACCTCAACGTGGTAGCGGACGCACTGTCACGACAACGCTTGCCTGGCGGAGAGTGGAGGCTCCACCCCCAGGCGATACAGCTGATTTGGGATCAGTTCGGCAAGGCCCAGGTAGACCTGGTTGCCTCCCAAGAGCCCTCCCACTGCCCGCTCTGGTATGCCTGAACAGAGGCTCCCCTCGGGGCAGACGCACTGGCACACAGCTGGCCCTTGGGGCTGCGCAAGTATGCATTTCCCCCAGTGAGCCTTCTTGCACAGGTGCTGTGCAAGGTCAGGGAGGACGAGGAACAAGTCACCCTAGTGGCTCCTTACTGACCCTCGTGACAGCCCCTCCCTGGCGAATTCCCCTGAGGAAGGACCTTCTTTCTCAGGGACGGGGCACGCTCTGGCATCCACGCCCAGACCTCTGGAACCTCCACGTCTGGCCCCTGGACGGGATGCGGAAGATCTAGCTGGTCTACCACCTACCATCGTAGACACAATCAACCAAGCCAGGGCCCCTTCTACCAGGCAACTTTACGCCCTAAAGTGGCACCTGTTCGCAAATTGGTGTTCTTTCCGGACTGAAGACCCACAGAGGTGCGCAGTTAGGTCAGTGCTCTTATTCCTATAGGAGAAGTTGGAAGGGAGGCTGTCCCCTTCCACCTTAAATGTGTATGTTGCCGCTATCGCAGCTCACCACGACCCAGTAGATGGCAAGTCTCTGGGTAAGCACGACTTAGTCATCAGGTTCCTAAGAGGAACCCAATATCTTTTGTGAGGTTTTACAACCTCAGGGTTGAGTCAGTCTCGTTCCGTGTTTTCTCAGGTCTGAGCCGGTAGAACTCGGCACACGCTGACGGTCTGAACGGGTGAATCGCTTGCGCCCAGCGCCCTTTCCCTCGGCCGAGGTAAAACGGTGCGCTTTTCCCTCCCAGGAGATCCCACTCACTCGGCTCCCTGGATGACTCCTCCCTAGCCCTGAGTGTCCGCAATTCAGCGGAGGAATTCACCAACACTGCGGGTATCTCAAATCTACCCTGCACTGGGAAAGGTGCTCCACAGATCAGGCCTCCTACGCGGACTTCTCCTGTGTATATTTTCTGCGGTACGGTCCCCTTACGAGCTGACCCGTGTCTCCCTTAGGCAGTTGTTCCTGCTGCCCTCCGGTCGCAGTGTTGTAGCAACTCCCCCCTCCTCGAGGCTGGATCTACCACCGTGCCATTCTTTCCCACATGTGACCGAAGAGGCCATGTGATGTATTTTGCCACGTTACCTCCCCCTTCCTGGGCAGGTGTGGTCTCCACAGGGTCTTTTCCCCTTGAAAGAATAGGAAAATGGGTAAGACCCCCTTCCCACGATGCAGTAAGGGCCCCAGCCATTTGTCTCTATGAGAGATACACCGGCTAGGCTCGGCCCATCCCAGATTGGCAAGCGTCACCCTGTTCCCCTGTTTTGGTAACTAGAAGGATTCCGACGTCTTTTATGGGGCATTGGGTAAGGATACGTGCAGTCTGACACAGCTGGTAATCCTGGAACGTGAAATACCTGCCCGCTCCTGTGTCAGCAGTACACGAACACGGCTCAGCGCATGGCGTGATTTGAAGTGGACCCCTAGTGTCACTTCTTCGACACGACGTCGAAGTGTGCGACAGACGGGGAACGTCTCGGTTACGTATGTAACCTCCATTCCCTGATGGAGGAAACGAGACGTTGTGTCCTCCCGGCCACTTCGCTGAGCCGAGCCACAGAGGTGGCCGGACACTCCCGGCTCCTCAGAAAAATCCTGAATGAACTCGCCGTATTTCCCCGCCTTTATACCCGTATGTCCGGAGGCGGGGTATGCAAATACTGTCTGCCAACTTCTCATTGGCCTTTTTTCATGCATCAGAGGCATTTTCGGCACACAAGAGAGACCCCTAGTGTCGCTTCGACACGACGTCTCGTTCCCTCCATCAGGGATTGGAGGTTACATACGTAACCTAGACGTTCATAACTGTAGATGCAACGTGTGTGTGTGTGTGTGTGTGTGTGTGTGTGTGTTCATAACTCTGGATGCAACATGTGTGTTTTGTAAAGTGAGAGTTTTGTGTTTGTTTCTGGTTCTTACAGATAAACCTGTTCTGACTGTAAAACCTAAAACATCACCAATATTCAGAGGAGAGAATGTCATTCTCACATGTGACATCGAGGGGACAGAAGAGACAGACTGGAGATACAGAGTTCAGTGTGATGGTGGTAATAGTCAAGACACTAATTGGAAAGAGTCCAAGACTACTGTAATATACAGCAGATACAGCGGATACAGTAACTGCAGGTGTATCGCTAGCAGCACATCTACACAAATCGACACTTCCTGGAGTGATGAAGTGTCATTTCGTGTCATCGGTGAGTGATCATCTGTTATATTATAATCATATGCATCATCAGCAGATCCACAGTTTTCCTGAGCAACTACTGGACGACACATGATGATTGTAATTGCCTGTTTTGTGTTTTGCATCCAGATCAGATCAAGTGAAAGACTGTTACAGACAATCCGTGCATTCAGAGTAGAGGCGGCAAGAGTGTAACAATTTCTTGGCTGCCCTGCCAAGAATGCTATCGAAAATTTGTGGACGCTCTGACATATTTGCATTGTTTGTTGAGAATGCTTGGTTTTGTGAACTATATTTAAAGGGGCCACAAAACATCCAGACATGTCGACCGGTATCATTACCATCATTTTTGACGACATATCACAAGTAGCGAATATCCTTATGAAATATTTTAATATATTATTACATAATATTATATAAACCATAATATCCACTTCATCAACTCACCTGGCACACCAACAATTTCAGACACCTTTGTGTAATACCGTATACCGTGAAACCGTGATATTTTCTGAGACTGTTATCATACTGTTGCAACCCTAACGGCAACATTCGTTGAGAATGCTTGGTTTTGTGAACTATATTTAAAGGGGCCACAAAACATCCAGACATGTCGACCGGTATCTTTTTGACGACATATCACAAGTAGCGAATATCCTTATGAAATATTTTGATATATTATTATATAAACCATAATATCCACTTCATCAACTCACCTGGCACACCAACAATTTCAGACACCTTTGTCCACACATCGATTTTAATATTTTATTTATATCCCTGTAAGCAAACAGGGACAGATCAAATATTACGGGAAAACCCGCCACGGCAATAATCCGTTTCTCCTCAATTTTGTCTTCGGAACTAATGTTTGGTGGGAATCAAAGTTTACACAACTTGTAAAGTGAGAGTTGTGTGTTTGTTTCTGGTTCTTACAGAGCTTCCTCAACCTGTTCTGACTGTAAATCCTGAAACATCACCGATATTCAGAGGAGAGACTGTCACTCTCACATGTGACCTACAGGGGACAGAAGAGACAGACTGGACATACAGATTTCAGTGTGATGATGATGATCAAGACTTTAATGGGAAAGAGATCAAGATTACTGCAATAAACAGCAGAACATGCAAGTGTTACGCTAGAAGAACATATAGACGAATCGACACTGACTGGAGTGATGAAGTGTCATTTCGTGTCATCGGTGAGTGATCATCTGTTATATTATAATCATATGCATCATCAGCAGATCCACAGTTTTCCTGAGCAACTACTGGACGACACATGATGATTGTAATTGCCTGTTTTGTGTTTCTGGTCTCGAGACACAATGTAAAAACTACCGAAACGAGCGATTCAGACGGAGAACAACAAACATTTAAGTGTTATTTGGAGTCAAAATGACTTTCAGGATCAACTTGTGAAGTTGTTGTCTGTCAGAACAACTCAAATTAGTGAATGATATGAACATAACAAACCTCGGACCATCACTTCATGACATCTACATACTCAGATGAAGCGCTGTCATAAAAACATCAAACGCTCATCTCACAGGGGCGGTTCTAGAGTCAGTGGACATCCGGTGTTTCACCCACAGACATCCATGTGTGCATCAGAATACACGGGATACACTTTAAAATATGTTTAAAGTTACATCGGCAAAGAGATTTATTTTGAGTGCAGAATAATATTGTATTGTTATTACTTGAAAAAAAATTTTTTTTTACAATTGATATTTAAAATGCTTTTGTCCAGCAAATCCAAATCTTTGTGTGTCAGCAACATGTAGATTTAGTTGTTTATGTTGATCATAAAAGTATAAACAGTAAAATAGTGTTTGGTCAGTATTTAGTTAAACATTGGTACTGAGACTGTTTAGTCGAGACGGGTCACTTCTATTCAAATGAACGGGAGAAACTGGAACACCAGCAGTCAACGGATGTAGAAAGATGATGTTTAAAACACATCTGATATTTATTTTGACGCGTTTATGAAAAGACACATTTTATTAATGTGATGAAACCCGGAGAAAAACCCAGACATTAATAATTTAATTAATGGTTAAACCACACGACAATTTGAAGTTTTTTTTAGTAAATTATATAAAAGTTTTTCAAAAATCCATGAAACCAAATGAAACAAAGATGATATTTCTGAGAATATGACATCAGTGTTTTAAAGTGTTTATTTTTGGGTGTAATTTGTCACTGACTTTCACTACACAATCCCCCTTAAAAAAATAAATACAAAATTACAAATCAACCGCTGATTATAATTAAACACGGAGAAAAGTCTTAAACACACAACACTAAACATCCCGATCAGATCAAGTGAAAGACTGTTACAGACAATTCGTGCGTTCAGACCAGAGGCGGCGAGAGTGTCAAAATTCACTCTGGCTGCCCTGCCAAGAATGCTATCGAAAATTTGTGCACACTCTGACGTATTTGATATAGGCTGCAACTAGGGTTGCAGCGGTATAACGGTTTCACGGTATACCACGGTTTGAAAATTGACGGTTATCATACCATGTACATTTGCTTATCTACGGTATTGAGAAAAAAATACAACCGGACGGAGAATCTCACATACACGTGCGCATCTCCTTTCCCCCTTGTCTGCCTGTCAGACTCGTCAACTTGCGTCACACACACACACAAATGCAGTCAGAGAGAAGCGAGGCGATGGGGTCTGACGTGTGTGTGTGTGTGTGTGTGTGTGTGTGTGTGTGTGTGTGTGAGAGAGTGAGTTAAAGCAGTGTTTCTCAACACGAAAGACTGCCGAGGCAGATTTAATGATAATCTTGCAAACAGCTAAAGCAGACATGGGCAATTTACAGTCATTTATCGTAAAAGCGTTTTTATTTTTCATTGGATATTTCAGGCAAGTCGCATCTCCACAAGCGTTTGCCATGTTCATGGTTGCCAGATAAGAGACGAAGCACCCCCAGTTTGAGATTCATACTTGCACAAATTGGAAATATTCCGCCTAATGTTACGCTTATTTTGTGCAATCTGGCAACCATGCACACGAGTGCGCTATTTATATCTGGCTTTCCCCTTTGAACAAACTTAGTGATCTGTAGTGCAATATTCTGCTCAAGGAAAGTGTTATACGGCTGCTCTGTGTCCATTCTTGATGCTGCTTGTGATGTTTGGTGCTACTAATTTGGCAGATAAACCTTCTCAGTGATTAAGTTAAATATTAAAGTAGATCTTGGCATCACTGACATGCGAGCAAAAGCAAGCCAGAGACGAATATGTTTATGTATTTATTATTTGTGCAATTTAGAAGTGTTGATTTCCCTGTATGTTAATCTAACTCTTGCCGTATTAATTTATCATAGTCATGCAGCCTTTGTTATTCAGTTGTGTGCTGAAATTCAAACGTTGACATCAACAAAAAAAATCATGTCACTTGATGCGTTTCATTGTACTGGAAAACCATGAATAAAACTATGCAACATAAAAGGAAATGCAACCAAAGATACATTAAATACAGGTTATGTTTAATCTATGGCAGGTCCACACAATGTCCAATGTAAAATCTGTCCTGAAGCAAAACCAGTTGAGAAGCAGTTAAAGGTACAGACAGGAGCAGTATATGTTAATTATTAATAATCAGAGGACATTATTTCAAAAGCTCAAACAGCTGATGTTATTTTTCATTCAGTAGTTAATTTAACATGTAAACTAACATGCTTTAGTTATATAACATGTTATAGTTGCATGCTATTTTTTATCATGTTTATAATTCAATTTATTGTTATAATTATGTTAGCTTTCTAATTATTCCATTTATTTTATTTTCAAAAAAGGGAGAATAAAATAACCCTTCTGTTTTCACTGATAATAGTAATTGTGTAATACCGTATACCGTGAAACCGTGATATTTTCTGAGACTGTTATCATACTGTTGCAACCCTAACGGCAACATTCGTTGAGAATGCTTGGTTTTGTGAACTATATTTAAAGGGGCCACAAAACATCCAGACATGTCGACCGGTATCTTTTTGACGACATATCACAAGTAGCGAATATCCTTATGAAATATTTTGATATATTATTATATAAACCATAATATCCACTTCATCAACTCACCTGACACACCAACAATTTCAGACACCTTTGTCCATGCATCGATTTTAATATTTTATTTATATCCCTGTAAGCAAACAGGGACAGATCAAATATTACGGGAAAACCCGCCACGGCAATAATCCGTTTCTCCTCCATTTTGTCTTCGGAACTAATGTTTGGTGGGAATCAAAGTTTACACGGTTGTGTTCTCTAGACTTCGCTAGAGCGGAGAACTTCTATATTCCAATAGGTTGCCGCCGAACCGCGTCACAGCTCATTACCATAATGTTGGCTGCACTTGAACTTTCCTCTGTCCACATCACCCAAGACTCGCCGCGCCGCTTCTCGCCACCGAGAGACACTGGCTTTCATAGAAAATGAATGACTTCCAGTCGATTTGATGCTCTCGACGCCTCTGGTGTGAACGCACGGAATCAGAACCACATGCAGATATCACAAAAAATGTGTGTGTGAGAGAGAGAGAGAGAGAGAGAGAGAGAGAGAGAGAGAGAGTGAGTGTGTGTGTGTGTTTTGGGAAGACTGCGGCTGCGTGAGGACTTGTCAGAAAGTTCACTAGGTTTTCTTTCAAAATGAAACAAAAATTAATATAACGATAAAATCTATAGTTGTCTCTTACAGTTAAAGGCTGTTAATGGGTAAATCGTTCGCCTCATTTAACGGTGTAATTAATTATTAGTGGTTTCTGTGGTGGAATGATCCGCCCCTCCGGCTCATCATCGTTGCCCCGCCTCTTTGAGCCGCACTTCTGCCATGCTCAGGACCGGAGTTGGGATGGAGAGCGAGAAGAGGAGCATAATTAATAATCCTCGTTTGATCAGCGGTGAATGAAGCACACCTGATGGGAATAATGCGTCATCACCGCTGTCTTTAAAATGCAGACTGCACCTCCTCTCGTTGAACTGGCTTCAAATCTCCACGAGTCCGGAGCTGGACGAGATGGTGTGCTGCCGGACCCGCTGCTCGGACCCTGTTTAACTATCTCTGTTTAACTATCAGCACTTTAAAGTCACATGTTTATAAATGTAACACTTTAAACATCACATTACCCGCTCAGAATATACACCGATGTGAGTGAAAACACTGGAGACGGAAATTAAAAACAGGCGAATCGTGAAACACTTCTGCGTTCAGGAAAAGGTGGATGTGTGTGTTGTTGAACTTATTACATTTATTTCAATGATTCAAATCTTCATAATCTTCAGATGAACTGATTACAGTCTAATTCTTGTATTATTGTAAAATAGATGAATATTTACTTGTGTTTTATACAGAGAGACCAAAACCTGAAGTGCGTGTAAATCCAGATCATCATGTGTTCAGAGGAGAGACAGTCACTCTCACATGTGACATACAGACACAAACACACACTCAGTGGAGATACAGCTGGATTAAAGATGATTCAGTCAATCCAGTCAGCACTGAGAGAGTGTACAGAATCACATCTGACAAATCTCACAGTGGTAAATACAGCTGTAGAGGAGAGAAAATCAGTGACTCACAGAGATCAGACATCAGTGATGCTGTTACACTGACTGTATCAGGTGAGTGTTCACATTCAACTCTGTAGATAAACTCTGTTCAATAAATAAACTCTGATCAATACATAAACTCTGATCAATAAATAACGTCTAGGTTACGTATGTAACCCCCATTCCCCGATGGAGGGAACGGGACCTTTTGTCGAAGAAGCGACACTAGGGGTCTCTCTTGAGTGCCGAATGTGCCTGTGAACTATGAAAAAAGGCCAATGAGTAGTTGGCAGACTGTATTTGCGTACCCTGCCCCCGGACATATGGGTATTTAAGCGGGAAAATATGCCGAGTTCATTCAGGATTTTTCTGAGGATCCGGAAATGGTCCGGCCACAACAGTGGCTTGGCTCAGCAACATGGCAGAGAGGACAAAACGTCTCGTTCCCTCCATCGGGTAACGGGTTACATACGTAACCTAGACGTTCCCATCTGTCGCTCACTTCGACGTTGTGTCGAAGAATCAACACTAGGGATCCAATTTAAATCACGCCATGCACTGAGCCATGTACGTGAATTGCTGATACAGAAGCGGGCAGGTATTTTCAAGTGCAAACGTGCCCAGCTGTATCAGGCTGCACGTACCCTTCCCCAGTGCCCCATAAAAGTCGTCGGAATCCTTCTGGTTACCCTAAACAGGGGAACAAGGCGACGCTTGCCAACCTGGGAACGGGCCAAGCCTGGCTGGCTCTTTTCTCTCTATGTTTCTCCGTATAGTTCAAGAACGGCCGGGGCCCTTACACGCATTGAAGGAAGGGGGTCTTACCCAATTTCCTATTCTTTCAGGAGGAAAAGACCCTGCGGAGACCACACCTACCCTGAAGGGGAGGTAAAGGTGGTGAATACATCACATGAGTTTTTAGGAGGCATGTGGAAATGGCGCGGAGGTAGACCAAACCTCATTGGGGGGGTGCTACACTACAGCGATCGGAGGGCAGAAGGTCCTTCCTCAGGGGAATTTGCCAGGGAGGGGCTGTCGTGAGAAGCATAGTATCTGAGAACCAAGTCCTCGTCCTCCCTGACCTTGCACAGCACCTGTGCAAGAAGGCTCACTGGGGGAAATGCGTACTTGCGCAGCCCCGTGGGTCAGCTGTGTGCCAGTGTGTCTACCCAGAGGGGAGCCTCTGTTCGGGCATACCAGAGCGGGCAGTGGGAGGTATCTCGGGAGGCAAACCTGGTCTACCTGGGCCTTGCCGAATTGTTCCCAAATCAGCTGGACCGACTGGGGGTGAAGCCTCCACTCTCCACTGGGCAAGCGTTGTCGTGACCACAGTGTCAATGAATCAATGTACGCTACCACAGGGGTGCTGTCTGACCTGACTAGAACATGTTTGTCCCGAACTAACGGGAGAAACTTCCTCAGGGCAAGGAAAACAGTCAACAACTCTAGGCTATTGATGTGCCAGCGCAGCGGGGCCCCTTTCCAACAGCCTGCGGCTGCATGCCCATTGCACATGGCACCCCAACCCGAACTGGAGGCATCGGTCGTGACCAGGACACGTCGGGAGACCTGCTGCAAGGGTACTCCTGCCCGTAAAAAGCAGAGGTCTGTCCAGGGTTTGAATGTCTGGCGGCAGGCGGGGGTGATCATCACACGGTGCATGCCGCGGCGCCATGCTCGTCTCGGGACTCGAGTATCAACCCCAGTGGCGTGACCGACGTGGAGGATGCCATATGCCCCAGGAGCTTTTGGAAAAGTTTCAAATTGACTGTTGTGCCCGGCTTGAAAGAGGCGAGGCATTTGACTGACTGAGCACTGACTGACGCTCGTTGGTGAGACGTGCTGACATTGAGACTGAATCTAACTCCATGCCGAGAAAAGAGATGCTCTGAACCGGGGTGAGCTTGCTCTTTTCCCAGTTGACCTGAAAGCCCAAACGGCTGAGGTGCCTGAGCACCTGGTCTCTGTGCGCGCATAGTAACTTTTGTGAGTGGGCCAGGATGAGCCAGTCGTCAGGGTAATTAAGTATGCGAATGCCGGCTTCTCAGAGCGGGGCAAGAGCTGCCTCTGCAACTTTCGTGAAGACGCGAGGAGACAGAGACTTGCCGAAGAGGAGGACTTTGTACTGATACAAAAGGGTTGGTGTCGCGGCAGAATCGAGACGTGGAAGTATGCGTCCTTCAGGTCTACTGCTGCAAACCAATCTAGATGCTGGACGCAATTTAGGAAGTGTTTTTGCGTGAGCATTTTGAACGGAAGTCTGAGCAGAGCCCGGTTGAAAACTCGCAAGTCCTAGATCAGTCGTAAGACGCCGCCTTTCTTGGGTACAATGAAGTAAGTGCTGTAGAGACCCTTCTTCATTTCGGTTGGAGGGACAGGGGGCGGAGGCCTGGCAAACTGAATTGTGTAAACGAGTCGGATGTTCTGGGCCAGCCAGCGTGACGGGTTGGGCAGTGAAAGCCACGCATCCGAGCTAACGTCTCGGACTCTGGATCGAATGTCTCAGGAGCGCCTGGGAGCCTTCCGGGTCCTCGAGGACCCGGACAGGGGGCGTAAGCTTCCTGCATGGTGCTTGACGCTGGGGCTGAGAGCTGGACCCGGGTTGAGGCGGAGCAGGGTGTTTCTTAGCCGCAGGAGGACGCCCTCGGCGAGCAGACGGGGCATGGCCCATGGCGGCAGGCTTACGGCGGGGCAGGATGTGAGATATGGCCTCTGTCTGCTTCTTAACCTCGGAGAACTGCTGGGCGAAGTCCTCGACGGTGTCGCTGAAGAGGCCGAACTGGGAGAAGGGCGTTGAGGAAGTGACCTTTGTCGGTTTCACGCATCTCGACCAGGTTCAGCCACAGATGACGTTCCTGGACCACGAGCATGGCCATCGCCTGCCCGAGAGTGACTGCGCTGTAACCTTCATGGCTCTAAGGGTGAGTTCGGTCACTGAGCTCAGATACTGCAGCACAGTTCCTGCAGAACATCGGGATCAGGGCTACCCCATGCAGCACCATGGCCTGGTGGACTTGCAGGAGGGCCATGGTGTGCAAGGTGGAAGCGGCATGTCCAGTGGTGCTGTAGGCCTTCGCAGTGAGCGAGGATGTTGTCCTACAGGGCTTGGAGGGGAGCACAGGGCGACCCCACCAGGTCGTAGGGCTTCCGGGGCATAAGTGGAGAGCAACCGCCCTATCCACCTGGGGAATCGCGGTGTACCCGTGGGCCACTTCTCCGTCAAGGGTAGCAAGAGCGGATGAGCGAGTGGCGCTGTGACAAGTGGAGAGAGAGGTGCTCTCCACAATGACGTCAGCTCATGTACATCCAGGAAAAATGGGACGGGGGGGGGTGCTGTGAGTGGCACCCTGAACCCAGGAACCAGTCATCCAACTGCGATGGCTGTGGGGAGGATGGAGGGTTCCAATCCAGCCCCACGCTTGCGGAAGCCTGGGAAAGCATGTCGGTCATCAGATGATATACTCTTGTAAACTCTGTTTATTAATGACCCAAATGTTCTTCACCACAGACTCAAAGCTCAATCCTGAACTCACGTCAGATACTGCAGGAGCTGCACTGACAGGAAACACGGTGACTCTGATCTGTCACATGACTCAGACCGCTGGATGGGATTTTTACTGGTACAAACACACACAGAACTCAGAGAAAAAGAAGACCGAAACAAACTCCTACAGAGTCCATATTGATTCAGTGTCTGATGGAGGTCAGTACTGGTGTAGAGCTGGAAGAGGAGAACCAGTTTACTACACAAACTACAGTGATGCATTGTGGGTCAGTGTCACAGGTGAGATAAAACATACACTCTTTGTGTAACATATTTTTGCTGAAATCCTGACCAGATCTTGATCCACATGATCACTCCTATCCTGAAGTCTTTGCACTGGCTCCTTGTCAGTTTTCATGTTGATTTTTCACCTATAAGTTTCTACAGGGATTTATCTTGCAGTATTTGTTTGAACTTCATTTCAGCTCAACGTCCCTCAGTGTCTCTGATCATCAGTCCCAGCAGAAGTCAACACTTCTCCTCTCACTCTCTCTCTCTGAACTGTGAGGATCACAAATACTCCACTGGATGGACAGTGAGAAGAAACACAGACAGTGAGAGAATGAAAGATTGTTCATCTACAGGATCTACATGTGAAATCAGCTCCCTTAAAACATCTGACACTGGAGTGTACTGGTGTCAGTCTCAATCTGGAGAACACAGTCCTCATATTAACATCACAGTACATGGTGAGTCTATATAACAGCAGATATAGTGTCATGATACTTATACTTAAAACAGAGCTGAATATGTTACTTTAAATATGTGCTTAAACTTCTTCCTGCTGTTTCTACATTTCCTCTGTTGTGTAGATGGTGATGTGATTCTGGAGAGTTCTGTTCATCCTGTGATTGAGGGAGATACTCTGACTCTACACTGTTTACATCGATCTACAAACTCCTCAATCCTCACAGCTGATTTCTATAAAGATGGATCACTCCTCCAGAAACAGACGACAGGAGAGATGAGCATCCCTACTGTCTCAAAGTCACATGAGGGTTTCTACTCCTGTAAACACGGAGAGAGAGGACAGTCACCCGAGAGCTGGATCTCAGTCACAGGTGACATTTATTCCAGTGAGTTATTCTGAGATCTTTGCAATAATAAAATATGAATAAATGTGTCTGTCGTGTTCTCCAGTCTCAGGCGGTTCATCTGCTCGTCTGGTGATTTGGGTGGTTCTGGGTCTGAGTCTGGCCGTGTTACTCCTCATCTCACTGATCCTGCTGTGGAGATACAAAAACAACAAAGGTTTGTTCATAGTATTGTATGATCAGTCCTAACGTACACCACCAAATGAAGTCAAACAGAGAAATGTTTTGATAGTGTCACATAGTCTCAGTGTTTCCCTTTTGGGTGAAATCAACATACAAATACTTTATTTATAGTTTAAGTTATATATATGGATCGTTTGCACCTAGCGCCCTTTCCCTTGGCAGAGGTAAAACTGTGCGCTTTCCCAGGAGATGCCACTCATTCGGATCCCTGAATGATTCCTCCCTAGACCTTTGGGTCCATAGTTCAGTGGAGGGACTCGCCAACCCGATCCACTGTGGGTACTTAATCTACCCTATACTGGAATAGGTGCTCCACAGATCAAGGACTCTTACATGGACTCCCCCTGTGTGTATTTTCCACCATATGGTCCCCTTACGAGCAGACCCGCGTCTCCCTTAGGTAGTTCCAGCTGCCCTCCGGTCGCTGTTTTGTAGCAACTCCCCCCTGCTTGAGGCTGGATATACCAACGCACCATCTATTCCACATATGAGACAGGTGGCCTATGTGATGTATTCACCACTCTTAACTCCCCTTTTCTGGGCTGGTGTGGTCTCCTCAGGGTCTTTTCCCCCTGCAAGAATAGGAAACTGGGTAAGACCCCCTTTCCTCGATGCGTGTAAGGGCCCCGGCCATTTCTTGCTCTGTGCGGAGAAACATAGAGAGAAAAGAGGCCCAGCCAGGCTCGGCCTGTTCCCAGGTTGGCAAGCGTCGCCTTGTTCCCCTGTTTAGGGTATCCAGAAGGATTCCGATGACTTTTATGGGTTATTGGGGAAGGGTATGTGCAGTCTGATTCAGCTGGTCGCTTTTGCACATAAAAATACCTGCCCGCTTCTGTATCAGCAGTTCAAGTACACGGTTCAGCACATGGCATGATTTAAATTGTACCCCTAGTGTCGCTTCTTCGACACAGTGTCAAAGTGATCAACAGATGGGGAACGTCTAAGTTACGTATGTAACCTCCTGACGTCGCTGAGCCGAGCCACTGTTGTGGCCGGACCATTTCCGGCTCCTCAGAAAAATCCTGAATGAACTTGACGTATTTTCTCGCCTTTATCCCTGTATGTCCGGGGGCGGGTATGCAAATACTGTCTGCCAACTTCTCATTGGCCATTTTTCATGTATCAGAGGCATATTCGGCGCTCAAGAGAGACCCCTAATGTCGCTTCTTTGACAGAATGTCTCGTTCCCTGCATCAGTGAACAGAGTTTACATATGTAACCTAGATGTTTCCAATTGAGCAATCAACAACCGATGAAATGAGGGACGTATATATGTCTATCTATTCTAGATTAATTAATATGGACTGATGAAAATGTATAGTCCCTACCAGATGTTCAAAAGTCTCCAAATATCTGTAAGGCCAAGATATTTACACATCCTGTGAAGCGTCAGTGTTGCTCTAGGGGACTTGCACACATTTGCTTCACTATGATCAAGGACTGAGTCCATCAAAAGATTAAGGTCTCCTCACAATATTATATTATGAGGGGAGCCAGCAGCTTGCAATATACCTTCAAGATCTATAAAAAAGTCCTGATCATCAATGTTAGGTGTGTAAATATTAGACAAATTAAGACTTTACCTCTGAATTTCTGCATAAACAATAATGACTCTTCCTGATTTATCTTTTATCTGTTTGAGATTATAGATGTTTACTTATTTGTGTAATGACTCCCCTGCTTTTACTTCAGCCAGCATTAAAGAAACCATGTCAACCCCATATTTTCCCAAATTTTTCAGTTTCTTGCAGGGAAAGATGCATTTCTTGAAGAAATACTAACATATTTCTTATGCTTAAGAAGTGAAACAACCTTCCTTCTTTTTATAGGGTGCCCCAACCCATTCACATTTCCACATGGAGAGAGATAATCCACTCATATTAACTTTTGACATACAAGAAAAAATAGATTGTGTCAAAAAAGAAAATGATAAAGAACACATTCCAACATTAGTGCAACCATCAAACCCTGAACTTCCCCCAGAACCGAACAAAGAGAAACATGCGTGTATGTATGTATATATATATATATATATATATATATATAATAAATCATAAAAAATAATCAATCACATTTCTCCCGTCAATTCGTGAAGTCTGGGAACAAGAAAATGCTGATGTTTTTCCAAGATGATAGGATAGTAAAGGTCCAAGATGGCAGCGCAGTAGCACGCACCAGCCACTCCGGATCCAAATGGTGCTATTTTTGTCACTTAGCCCAACTTTTATGGCACATGGACATCGGCGCAACCGGTGTTCGTTTCTACCATCGCCAAACACTGGTAAAATATAAGATTCATGCAACAATCGAGCTGCATGATGATCTGCAGGAGTTGCTATGCAAACTTGGCTTGCTGCGGAGACCAGGCCTCCAGTCCTCAGCGTCGCCTGAGGGAGGGGACGTTGTAAGTGGTGTGCGAGGAAGCGAAAGCGCGGCAAGAGGGCGGGGGTCCATGCTAGGGTAAAAACAAACCTTAGCCGGCTGGCTCTCCTGTCTATCCTGCTCTCAAATGTTTGCTCCTTGGACAATAATCTGGACTCCAGTAGACTACGCAGCGTGAGTTTAGAGACTGCTGCGTCATTGTTTTCACGGAGACGTGACTCAGCGACAGAGTTCAGCTAGACGGGCTCGCCTCGTTTCGTGGCGACAGAAATGCAGCTCTGTGTGGTAAGACTCGCGGTGGTGGCTTGTGTGTTTACATCAACACGGAATGGTGCAATAACTCTATTCTAGTCTCTAGTTACTGCTCATCACTGGTGGAGCTTGTGACTGTCAGATGCAGACCTTTTTATTTACCACAGGAATTCACCACTGTTGTTATAACCGGAGTTTACATTCCCCCAGTGCTAACGCTAAGGAAGCGCTCTTCCTGACGGACTGTTTATTGTCGCCAGAGATTTCAACCATACAAATCTTAAGACAGTGCTCCCTAAATTCCATCAGTATGTGTACTTTGCAACGAGAGGGGCAAACACACTTGATCTTGTTTACACAAACATCCCAGGCGCATACTGGGCGGAGCCCCGCCCCCACCTCGGCTACTCAGACCACATCTCTGTTATGCTAATTCCAGCATACAGACCGCTCGTCAGACGCACGAAACCGTACCAGAAACAGGTGAATACCTGGCCAGCAGTAGCCATCTCTGATCTTCAGGACTGTTTTGAGTGTACTGACTGGCACATGTTTAGGGAGGCTGCAACATATGGCGATTCTACCAACTTGTAGGAATACACAGCATCAGTGACCAGCTACATCAGCAAGTGCATTGATGTCACTTTCTCCAAGACCATCACCACATGCTCCAACCAGAAGCCGTGGATGACAGCAGAGGTGAGTTTGCTGCTGAAGACTCGAGACTCCGCCTTCAGAGCAGACGACAAGGCTGCCCTAAGAACAGCAAGGGCCAAACTGTCATGGGCCATCAGAGAGGCAAAGTGCGCACACGCCCAGAGAATCCAGAATCACTTCCAGGACAGCAGCGACACGTGGCGCATGTGGCAGGGCATCCAGGCCATCACCAACTACAGGACAACATCAGTTGCCTGTGACAAAGATGCCTCCCTTCCAGATGTGCCGAACGACTTCTACACTACGTTTGAAGCACAGAACGACATAGTGGCGAGTAAGACCACCTCTCCTCCGAACAACCAGGTGCTTTGTCTTACCACGGCTGATGTGAGGAAAACTCTATGTAGAGTCAACCCACGGAAGGCTGCTGGACCAGACAACATTCCTGGCAGAGTGCTCAGAGGATGTGCAGACCAGCTGGCAGATGTTCTCCCGTCACACTCACACCCATCATCATGAAGTGCTTCGAGAGGCTTGTCGAAAGGAACACGAGATCTTTATCAGATGATCTCCGAAATTTAGCCTGAATTGGTCTGGGTCTGTCTCCCTCAGCGGATCGCCGAGCCGGGAACCTGTGAGCTCACTCAATTTCCAGCTTATGGTCTATTATGTCGAGCAGACTCGGAAAGAGCCCGTCCAGGTATTCCACCATATTCTGACCATCTGCTCCCTTAGAAATTCCAACAATATGGACGTTATTCGGCTGACTACAATCCTCCATATCCTCCAGCTTCTTCCAGACGTGCTCCAAATGCACTTTGGTCACTAGCAGGTTAGCAGCTAATTCCCTCTCTGATGACTCCAGATAATCTATCTGTCTGCCACTCTTGCAACCACCTCAGTGAAATTTGTCTCAATGGTAGTGATCGATCGACTTATTCAAGCAAGATCCTCCAAGTCAGGAATGACCTTTGTCAGCATTGCCAACAGATTCAACAATTCACGCCAAATTTCCTTCACTTCTTCGACCAAATCGAGTACCTGTTCTGCGGCCTTGTCAAGGGCATCAGCTTGAGCATGTAAGGGTCTTTTAATGTCTCCAGAGCTAAGGGATATTGTCCTTCTAGAACTGTTATTGAACAGGGTGTTTCAAATCTTACCAGTTTATGACAACAATAGTGTTAAAATTAGCAAAGTGTGCAAAGCTCGCCATTCTCATGTCCGAACCTCGTATGGCATCATGTGACTCCCAAAAAGACCTTTTAATATTATATCATATACAGTATGTAAAGATTACAGGCCATGAGATTTTAAATAAAATGCACAATTCTTGTATATCTCAAAAAATAATCCTTGTGGATGAGATGTTATGAAATGGTGTTATGTTGTTTATGACTCTCTGTTGTTCACTATCAGGGAAAAGCAGTGAGTGTGAAGACATTGTTTACTCTGATCTGAAGTAGAACACAGACAGAGGTGAGAGAAACACACATATAATATCATCATTCAAAAGAGACGTCACAATTACAGTTCAAATGATCACGCTGAATGTGCCAAATACAGATGAAGCTTTTTACTTTATTATTATTATTATTCATTTGTGTCTTTTAGGTGGCAGTGCTGGAGTCGATGCAACTTATGCTCAAGATTTTAATCACCAAAAGAAAAAAACCTGCAAGAATTGATCAAGTTTATTTTAAAATACACACATTTACATGTAGAAGAAACGCTGAAATCAATGATCAGCTCATTCATTAAAAAAGACACCTGACAAGACAAAACTGGATTTCCATGAGATTTTGAGATGTTTTTTTATCCAGTCTTGACGTCAACATGTAATGAGAGAATGCCGTTAAATGCCTTTACATGCAAAAGTTCTGATCATTTTTCTTGTATTTTGTGTCGGGAAGTTTGTACATAAACCTTCTGCTTTTATAATGCGCTTATTTTAAATGTGTGTTTAATAATGCAACATTTATTGTAGTTGGGAACACAGTCTTCATGTCTGTATCGAAGATGTGCCAGTATTTACAGTATGA
Source organism: Moxostoma hubbsi (assembly GCA_032164185.1). Taxonomy (NCBI): domain Eukaryota; kingdom Metazoa; phylum Chordata; class Actinopteri; order Cypriniformes; family Catostomidae; genus Moxostoma; species Moxostoma hubbsi. The sequence goes on from JAVLUX010000099.1 coordinate 3,039,223, forward strand.
GGAGGATTTTGCCAAGAGAATAAGACTCATGTAAAATAAAAACAAAAATAAACCTGATGTTCTTCTCATGAGCATTTATCTTACGGGAGGCTGTGGCTCAGGTGGTAGAGCGGATTGGCTCACGGGTTGGTGGTTTGATTCCCGGCCCACACGACTCCATATGCTGAAGTGTGCTTGGGCAAGACACTGAACCCCAAGTCGCTCCCAATGGCAGGATGCCCCAATGGCTGCATGCCCATTGCACATGGCACCCCAACCCGAACTGGAGGCATCGGTCGTGACCAGGACACGTCGGGAGACCTGCTGCAAGGGTACTCCTGCCCGTAAAAAGCAGAGGTCTGTCCAGGGTTTGAATGTCTGGCGGCAGGCGGGGGTGATCATCACACGGTGCATGCCGCGGCGCCATGCTCGTCTCCCAAGTTGCTCCCAATGGCAGGTTAGCACCTTGGAGTATGAATGTGTGTGTGTGAATGGGTGAATGAGTCACAGTGTAAAGCGCTTTGAATACCGCTAAGGTTAAAAAGGTGCTATATAAGTACAAACCACTTACATTTGTTAAATTACTTAAACCATACTTAAATTAGTTAACCACAACCATTTTTAACCCTGGGTTAACATAATCTGGGGTAATATTGTTGTATATGCATACTCATTCTTTACTCAGGGTTTGTAAATAGCTCTTTATGCCATTGCAGATTACCTAGAATTAGAAACAGTGATCATCCCCTTTAAGAATTATAGGTGTGAAATCTTGCACCCAGTTTAAAAGTATCCAGAACAGGTTAGATTACTTAAGGTAAATGTTAGTGCGTTTTGGGCTGCTAGTCGATTCCAGAATTAAGGAATTGTTTGATTCTGAGGTGTTGGGAATCAAGTCAAATGCAAAGCTTTGAGTCATTAATGGTCATACATATTTCTTATAAGAATCCTGAATGCATTTCCTTTTTTAAATACATGTTTTGTCCTTTTGACAATGGAGCCGTTCACCCTCACAACATCACAAGAGTCAATCAAATTAAATATAAATTGTTCTAATTTACTCAATTGTTAATTCAGGTTGGAAAATGCATTATAGTAATATTTGGGGTTTAATACAAGCTAAAATCAGTCTACAGCATTTGTGACACTGTTGATAACCACAAAAATTTATTCTGACTCGTCCCTCTTTTAAATAAAAAAAGCAAAAATCGAAGTTACAGTGAGACACTTACAATGGAAGTGAATGGGACAATACAGTATATATGTATATATTTTTTTAAAAAGTATAGTTACAAGAGACCCAAACCTGTAGTGCTCAACGTGTTCAGCTAATCTCACTGTACATCCAGAAACATCTGTTTTCACTGGAGAGATAGTGATCTTATATAACAATATTATTGATCTCTCACTCAACAAACCTGTGTATGTGAACATCTGGAGATGATGATGTTGTGTGTGATGGATGTGAGGTTACCTGAAACTGATAGTGATGCAGATGCCCAAACCCAGCCCACAATCTAATCTGAGATAGTAATTACCCTCAACAACTCGAGACACCTTTCTCCCAATGCATAATGATAACAGGACATGAACGATGGCTGATAAGAAACAGCAGGGCCATGTGTGGGACTATTTTGAGTTTAATTATAAAACTGGAAAAATCAAGTGATAAAGTGAAGCCAGATTGGGTTACCCTAGCAACCAAGTAACAAATCACATATCTCTGCACCAGAACATCGTAGACTTCCGGGTTTACTTTTTTCACTCAGGAAAGCAAGGAGCCTTGTTAAGTATCACCCTGGTAACTGCTTAGCAACCAGATGGGGTTACCCTAGCAACCAAGTAACAAATCACATATCTCTGCACCAGAACATTGTAGAGACATCCAGGTTCACTTTTTTCACTCAGGAAAGCAAGGAGCCTTGTTTAGTATCAACCTGGTAACTGCCTAGCAACCAGATGGGGTTACCCTAGAAACCATGGAACAACACTAATATCTCTGTACCAAAACATCCTACTGTGCAAGTAGCTCTCAACTTCAGAAGCAGCAGACTCTGACCTCCTGTTCCCAAAGATTGAGGTTTGGGAGACAAGTTCACATGAATATAAGAAACACAAAACACACTTGTAGACTGGTACGATCATTAGACGGTGTGATTTGGCAGCATACAAAACTTTAATTGCATTTAATTGAGAGACGTGCAAAGTGACTGTTTACTGATTAATTTATGCTTTATTTTTGGGTTACTCTGGAAGTATTCTGTTAATTTCTAATATATCATTACTAAAAGTACATAGAAACTAAACTGAACCTAGTAAAACCATTAATGAAATTAACTAAAACAAATGAAATTTAAAGGAAAATTGTAAACGGTATTAAAATAAAAACTATTTTGAAAATACAAAACTATAATAACTTTGCCAACAATGGGACATAATGATACTAAAATAAAGTTTCAAGTTGTCCTGCAAGAACACAGATCTCTAATGACACGAATAACTGAGATTCATTTCTCTCTCTCTCTCTCTCTCTCTCTCTCTCTCTCTCTCTCTCTCTCTGTTTTTCAATTTTAAAGTACTTTATTGGCATGATTGTGTTTACATACAATATTGCCAAACAATACACAAAACAGATAATGACAAGACAAATAATAATAATAAAATAGTAACAAATAACAATAAAGAGAGAATTCAATTAAGGTGCCTAAGGTAATGAATCAAATAAAATAAAAACTATAATAACAATATACACTATACAGTATAAAATAAAATAAGCATTTAACAGGACATTATGAACACAAGAGAATAAAAGTACTGTGACAGAAGTACATTAAGGCAGTGATTGGTTTCTGAGGGTGTGCATCTCCCCCAGTAACACCAGCATCTGATCTGAACTCCCCCAGTAACACCAGCATCTGATCTGATCTCCGACAGTAACACCAGCATCTGATCTGATCTCCCCCAGTAACACCAGCATCTGATCTGATCTCCCCCAGTAACACCAGCATCTGATCTGATCTCCCCCAGTAACACCAGCATCTGATCTGATCTCCCCCAGCAACACCAGCATCTGATCTGATCTCCCCCAGCAACACCAGCATCTGATCTGATCTCCCCCAGTAACACCAGCATCTGATCTGAACTCCCCCAGTAACACCAGCATCTGATCTGATCTCCCCCAGTAACACCAGCATCTGATCTGCACTCCCCCAGTAACACCAGCATCTGATCTGATCTCCCCCAGTAACACCAGCATCTGATCTGATCTCCCCCAGCAACACCAGCATCTGATCTGATCTCCCCCAGTAACACCAGCATCTGATCTGATCTCTCCCAGCAACACCAGCATCTGATCTGAACTCCCCCAGTAACGCCAGCATCTGATCTGATCTCCCCCAGTAACACCAGCATCTGATCTGATCTCCCCCAGTAACACCAGCATCTGATCTGTTTCTGCCAAACTGGGAAACTGTGGCATGAGGTTTGAGAGTTTGTGGAGGTATTTCTCTCTCACCTCTGTAAATTTCTCACAGTGAAGGAGAAAGTGTGTCTCTGTCTCGACCTCACCCGTGTCACAGTGAGCACAGACTCTGTCTGTCTATCTGTCTGTGTCTCTGTCTCGACCTCACCTGTGTCACAGTGAGCACAGATTCTGTCTGTCTGTCTGTCTGTCTATCTGTCTGTCTGTCTGTGTCTCTGTCTCATCCTCACCTGTGTCACAGTGAGCACAGACTCGTTCATGATTTTCTATGTTCAGACTGTGATCACTGAGTATATATTTGATGAGGATCCGTCTCTGTTTTGGATCTCTTACAGTGTGCAGATATTCTGCCAGATTAAACATTCTGTTTAGGGTCCGATAACATTTTACTTTCATTTCCCCAATGGTCCAAATATTAATTTTTGCTTTCTTTGATGATTTGGTTTATTGTGATCTGCAGTGCTGGTCTGAAACTAGTGTTTGTTAGTTGTTAGTGGGTTTGTGAGTTTTCTGGTTTAGGCTTCAGCTCTTGGGTTTTAAGGGCTTCATGTTGCAGTGTGTAACTGTAAGGGGAACTTGAATTTAGGTGTGTCCAATATTTGAGGGATGGTTTTTCAATATGTATAATAAGGGGGTATCTGCCTAGTTCGGCCCGGCATGCATTAGTAGGTGTTCTTCTCTGAACTCTTCCAATGTTTCTACAGAATTCTGCATGCAGGGATTCTATGGGGTGTTTGTCCCATCTCCAGTAATCTGCCAGACAGACCCCAAACCTTGTTTGGTAGGAATCCAATCTGACTCTTACTCAAGACATTATGCTTGGTAAGAAAGGCCTGTATCCGGGCGTTCAGGATACAGCAGAAAGTCTTCCCCAGGTTGCTGCTCACACAAATGCCTCGGTAGTTATTGGGGTCGAATTTGTCTCCACTCTTATAATAATGGGTGTATTAAGCCCATGCTCCAGGTGTCAGGAAAATAGCCAGATATCTGATATAGAACCTTTATCAGATAATGCAAATTTGTGTGACATGGTAGACATGGCTCAAGATGTCTTCAAAACTCCTATTAAAAGAAAAAAGAAAGACAGGAAGGATGGATCAAAACAAGCAAGAAAGGAACAAAAGAATGACACAGACAATGTTGATAGTGAAAGTGAATTTTCTGTGTTTTAAGTTGTTCACAGAGTGAATGGAAATGTAATGATTATAGTGCTGATGAAAAGTTGTTTCTAAAATTGACTAAGAATCAGAGAGGTGTACAGATTGTTTTATTTCTTCCCAGACCTGAAACGGTTTGTGGTCAGAAAAACCAACTGGATTTATTATACAACTCTTAAAAACACTGTGATGATGTTTAAAACTGTAAACATCAACTTCTCATGGGCGTGGGCCTATGTATATTGTCTTGAATTCCCATTTAAATTTCTCCAGACATCACAAAGAATGAAAGGTCATTGCTTTCAATTATTTCACAAAAGCCATTTACGGGAAGGCATAAGTGGTTCTACGTGGTTAAGATCATTATTTTGCTCAACACAATTAAAATGTCCACCAAGGAAAGATACTCTTCGTTACTATATTTATCTAGGGTTGAGCATAAAACATCCAAAAAAGCCACTCTTTCCAAGTAGGTAATGTGGGGGGCATACACACAAATAAAAACCAGAACATATTTTTCAAAAATGGTTTGAATTTTCAAGAGTCTCCCCTTCACGAATTCTTCTATTTTAAAAGAGCATGGAGTAAAATTCTTTGCAAACAAGATGGCAACTCTACCATTACGTGAAGTGTGTCACCAAGGTGCATATTGGCATTTTAAGATTCAACTTTATTGTCATTGTGCAGAGTACCAGCACAGAGCCAGTGAAATGTTGTTTTCGCATATTCCAACTATTCTGGGGTCAGCCATGAAACATGCACCCCTGGAGCAGATAGGGTTAAGGGCCTTGCTCAAGGGCTAAAGAGTTGTATCTTGGCAGTGCTGGGGCTTCGACCCCCAACCTTTCGGTCAGTAACCCAGAGCCTTAACCGCTGAGCCACCACTGGCCGTTTTTAAAAAATAAAAATCTAACTTTTTTGTCAACAGTACACTCAAAATATCACTATGAGAGTTCTAGAAACTGAAATTTTGAATCTTCAAGATATGGCACAACTATGTAAAAATAATGCTTTTATTGATTCTCATTTTCTAAAGAAAAACGCTTTGTCTGACTTACAAGAGATGAAAGCACAGGGTGCATTGGTTAGATTGTGTTTTAAGACCATAGAACATAGAAAAAATCAGTTTAGAAAAAAAAGAATGGACAGAAACATTTTATTAATTCATTACTCTCTGAGTCCAGATCTTTATTGTCGGGTTCAACAGAAATAAGAGAAAGAGCAGTCAGTTTTTACAAAAAGCTTTATAAGTCAGAATATAAAGAAGATAAAGATATAGAACAGTTTTATTTTTAAATTACCTAAAGTGTCAGAAAGAGCAAATGTAGCACTTACAAAGCCTATTGGCCTAGAGGAATTATTTAAAGCTCTGCAGGGCATGGAGAATGGCAAAGTTCCTGGATTAAATGGAATCCCTGTTGAGTTTTACAATTTTTTTGGTCAATCATTGGAGAAGATTTGCTAATTGTTCTCAATGATAGTTTAGCCAAAGGACTTTTGCCTTTGAGTTGCAGGAGCGTTTTGACCCTTTTGCCTAAGAAAGGTAATTTGAGCGATATAAAAAACTGGAGACCTGTATCTTTATTGTGTTGCGATTATAAACTCTTTATACTAGCTATCCATTTGGGAAAAGTTTTAGCCGAAGTTATCCATCCTGACCAGTCGTATTGCGAGACCTAAGATGTCAATTTTGATCATATACATTTAATTAGAGATTTGTTTGTTTCTAATATGTTTGGTCTTGACATAGGATTGATTTCTTTAGATAAAGCTTTTGACCGCGTAGAACACAATTATTTATGGAAGACTCTTCAAGCTTTTGGTTTTAATTCAAAATTTTTAGCATACATTAAAGTCTTATTCTGTGATATTGAGAGTTTACTGATGATTAATGGTAGCTTATGTGCTCCTTTTAAAGTGTGTCGTGGGGTAAGACAAGGTTGTTCTTTGTCATGGTTATTATATACTCTTGCAATAGAACTGCTTTTAAGTGTTTTAAGGAGAGTTTTAGAAGGGGTGTTTTTACAAAATGGTAAAAATTATTTATGTCTGTCTGCATATGCAGATGATGTTCTTATAATGCCAAATAAGCAAAATGATGTAGACTTACTTTTGACAGTACTAAAAGGTTTTAGCATAATTTCCTCTGCAAGTATTAACTGGAACAAAAGTGAGGCAGTTTTGATAGGACAGTGGAAAAATGGAGTACCAAATCTTCCAGATGGTTTACATTGGACAAGAAATGGTTTGAAATATTTGGGAGTATACTTAGGCAATGAAACAGTAGCTAAATTTTTTTTGGATTGGAACAGTTGAAAAGCTAAAGAGCCAACTTGAAAAATTAAAATGGCTCGAACCAAATATATCTTACAGGGGACGCACTTTGGTTATTAACAATTTGGTGGCTTCCTCTTTGTGGCACCGGATGGCTTGCATTGATCCACCGGCTTATTTACTTGGGAAAATTCAGTCTGTTCTATTAGATTGTTTTTGGGACAAGCTACACTGGATACCACACAACATTTTGTATCTAAAAAAAGGAAGAAGGAGGTCAAGGACTTGTACATATACAAAGTAGGACTGCAGCATTTTGGCTACAATTCATACAACGTTTCCTTACCATTTCAGAGACTTTGGCTTGGAAATCAGTAGCCTGTGCTATTCTCAAATCTGTCGATGAACTCTGTTTTGTCAAGCACTTATTCCTGGTGGATCCAAAAAGACTCAATACATCAAGGCTTCCTGTTTTTTATAAAAATCTCTTTAAAATATGGGACCTATTTAAGCACAGTTTGAACCCATGATCTATGATGCCCATTTGGATATTTTGGATACATGTGGACTACTAAATGGTGCATGCACCAAATCTAAAATCGTAAAACTGGGGAATTTAATTAATGTGTCTGGTTCAAAGTTCAAAAATGTAGAAAATGTAGCTGCCTCTTTAGATATTAAATCAATTCGAACTGTTGTAAAAGTTCTTCAGAATTTGCAATCTGTACTCACAGAAAAAGAAATGAACATGAACATGAAATGAAAAAACATTTTTGCTGAGAAACTTCTACCTATTGATGAAGATTTTTTCCCAAAGTGTTTTTTGTCCCCAGATATTCCAGAGGAACACATTGTTTTTGAAAATGTACCAGACATGGATTTATATGAAGTTGGGGGAAATTTTTTTATAATGCTTGTGTAAAAGTTTTTAACAAAAAAGGTCTGCATGAAAGAGTTGATTCACCTTGGCGTACCATTGTTTCTGATAGAGATGTAAAACCGAGGGCACTCTATAAGCCACCATTAACAAAAAAGAATTGGAGATATACAGTGAAGAATTATACATGGTACAACCGTTGTTAATTCTTTTATTTCTATTTTAAATCCAAATGTTAGTCATGATTGTCCTTTTTGTTCCCAAAGAGAGACCGTTTTTCATGTGTTTATGCACTGCTCAAGACTTAAGCCCTTATTTGACTTGCTGAAAGACATTTTCAGTTGTTTTGATGAAAAATTTACTGTGTCAGTTTTTATTTTTGGTTTTAAATATACTTGAAGACAACAGGAATGTCAATTGATCAATTTTATTATAGGCAAGGCGAAAATGGCAATATATGTTAGCAGAAAGAGAAAAGTTGAACAAAAGGGTGATTATGATGTTGTAATGATGTTTACAGCTATGATTAAATCGAGACTGTTAATTGACTTCTATTTTTATAGGGCTATGAACTGTCTCGAAGTGTTTGCAAATACTTGGTGTTGTAGAGAGGCATTGTGTTCTGTTGATGAAAATGCAATTTACTTTTCACATCTTTTATAAACATGACGTAATTTATATTTTAATTTAAATGCTTTTATTTTTTCTGGAATAAATGTTTGTTTAAAAATCAAAATCTCTCTCTCTCTCTCTCTCTCTCTCTCTCTCTCTCTCTCTCATAAATTTGGGATTATGGGTAAAAGGCACCTTTGTTACAGTAACCCCGCTATCTGCCCCGGCGACGAAAATCATAATCTCAAACATTCCGACGTTTATCCCCAATGATGTGATTATGAAGGAATTACAGAGATTCGGAAAAATTGCGAGACCGGTAAAATTTATTTCATTGGGCTGTAATAACGCTGCACTAAAACGTGTACTTTCCTTTAGAAGACAGGTGTATATGTTTTTGAGTTCGCCGGAACGTAACTTGGAGGTGTCTTTTCGTATAAATCATGGAGAGAATTCATACGTGGTTTATGCAAGCGCGGAGAACTGGAAATGTTTTGAATGCGGAGAAATTGGGCACAAACGGCGTATGCCCGAAAAAAGCCGAACAGCAAACTGAGAGTCAGGGGAATGAGGAGAAAGCTGGAGGGGCGACAGAGGAAGTGAACGAGCTGAACGAGGTGATTGAGAATAATGTTAATGATGAGAATGTGCAACCTGGATGCAGTGCTGTTGCAGATAGTGCTGAGAAGGAAACTACTGATGTTATTGATGACTGTGAGGAACAGAGTGGTGTTGAAAATGTATGTGAGGTTAATGAGGAATCACAGGTAGGAGGCTCAGAGGAAAAAATGGATGATGATTTGGATAACTTGTCTCAGTGTACTGATGATGGAATGAAAGATAGTGAGGAGTGGTTAGATAAAATGGATGATAGAGACTTGTATACTGTTGAACAAATCAATTCATTTCTTGAAGCAACCAAAGGAAAAACAGGAGTAGAAATAGGGAATTTTTTTTCCCTGATAGTGATAAATTTGTTGCTTCCGTGATGAAGGCCAGGAAAGTGAGCAGTTATGAGGAGCTCTCACAGCAAAAGAGATTTCGCCTTAAAAAAACATATAACCTCAATAAGACAAGGTAAAAAGAAAGGAAAGGGAGGACTAACGAGGGGAAAGACATAAGAAAGCATGTTGTTAAAAAGAGCTCGTTTCTACCTTTTCTGTTTTCTCTTTCTCCTTACTTTCCTCATGAAGGGCATGCAGGTGGGATCCCTAAATGTGAATGGAATGAGGGATGGGAGGAAAAACAATGTATTATCAGAATTAATTCTTATAAAAAATGTAAGTGTTTTATTTTTACAAGAAACTCACAGTGACCAAAGTAATGAAGTTGACTGGGATTTATGGTCGAAAGGAGAGAAATCTCTTAGTCATGGTACTAATTTAAGTGCTGGAGTGGCGGTGTTATTTCCCCTGAGACAAAAGCAAAAATAATTTCTAAAAACAAGTTACAACCAGGAAGATGTTTAATTGTAAGGGCTGAAATTAGTAATCTTCACTTTCTGTTTGTTAATATTTATCCATCAAATATAGGAGCAGATAGAGTACAGCTTTTTTTTAAATTAGGACTCTTTCTAAAACAGCAGCAAGATGATGATTTTATTATTATGGGTGGAGATTGGAATTGTACCTTAAATTTTACTCTAGATGGGGAAGAACATCATGCACAATCATCTTTCTGTTTAGGCAGTATAATTGAAAGTTTGCATTTCTCAGACGTGTGGAGAGAATACAACCCTACAACACGGCAGTACACGTGGGTGAAAGTCACTAATAATAGAGTTTTTGCTGCACGGTTAGTTAGGATTTATGTATCACAAAATACGAGAAATAGAATTATAAAAACTGCTATAATACCAACATCAATTTCTGATCATAAACTCATCACTGTTGAATGCACATTAGATAGAACAATTCGTAAAAGCTGCTACTGGCATTTTAATATCAAATTATTAGAAGATAAAAATTTCTGTGAATATTTTAATAGCTTTTGGGAGACCTGGAAAAGAGAGAAAAATTATTATGCAGATATTACTGTGGTGGGAAGTTGGGAAAGTGCATATAAGGAATTTTTGTCAGCAATATACATCTCTTTCCTCGCTGGTTTAAAAAAATACTTTATATTATCTAGAAAAATAAGTTATGGAGATTGAAAAAGACATGATTGAAACTGAACCTACAAATTTAAAAGAATTGTGGGAAAAGAAAAAAAATCAACTGAGCTCAATTCTAAATGAAAAGGTCAAAGGAGCGCTTGTGAGGAGCAGGTTCACTGTAATAAGAGATGTGGATGGTTCTACAACTTTCTTTTTAATTTGGAGCGTAAAACTGGGCAATAAAAACTGATGTTCTGCTTAAAAGACACTAATGGACATGACACCTCAGACACGGTGGAGATGAGAGGAATTGCTGTTGAATTCTATTCTGAATGATATGCTGCTGAAAATGCAGATGAACAATGCAGAAATGAACTGTTGCAAGATCTTCCTAATATAACTCAAAGAGAAAGACGACTTCTAGAAACTAAACTAAACTTTGAGGAGGTTACCACAGCTGTCATGGGACTGTCCCCAGGCCGTGCGCCAGGACTGGATGGATTATCTGATGATTTTTCTAAAAAAAAAATTTGGAACATTATTGGAAAAGATTTTTTTGAAGTACTTCAAAATTGTCTAAGTAAAGGAATCCATCCTACAAGTTGTCAGTGTGCAGTTTTAACTTAATCCCCACAGATTTGACACTATTAAAGAACTGGAGGCCGGTGGCAATTTTGTGAATGGACTACAACATTTTCTCTAAAGTTCTAGCAAATAGATTAAATGGTGTACTGCATGGAATTGTTCACAAAGATCAATGTTATTGTATAAAAAATAGATGTATTTCTGATAATCTACATTTAGTGCGGGACGTTATAGATTTTGCTGTTATAAATGGCACTAATGTTGGGTTTTTGTCTTTAGATCAGGAAAAGGCCTTTGAAAGGGTTGATCATTTTTTCTGTTTAAGACGTTAAAAAAAACTTGGTTTTGGGGACAATTTTATTTCTACAGTAAAAATGTTATATACTGAAGCCACGTGTGGTAAAAATGGCTGGTGGCCTCAGTTCTCCGATAAAAGTACAGAGGGGAATTAGGCAAGGTTGTCCTCTGTCTGGTCTTCTTTATATTATAGCGATTGAGCCACTGTTGTGCAGACTGAGAAGAGAGCTAAAAGGGTGGAATGTCAATGCATCTTTTTTTTCAGCAATCGATCAAACTTTCTGCTTATGCAGATGATGTAACTGTTCTAATTAGAGATCAAAATGATGTCAGAGTGTTAGAAAAAGCATTAGAGTGTTATAATAAAGCATGCTCAGCTAAAGTCAATTGGGGCAAAAGCGATGCGCTGTGGTGTGGTCAAGAACCTCAAAGTCCAGTACTACCGGGTGATTTAAAATGGGGGAGGGCAGGTTTTAAATATTTAGGAGTTTTTTTAGGGACGGAAGAATTTAGGGAAAGGAACTGGGAGGGTTTGGTGGAGAAAGTGTGCGCAAGGTTGTCTTACTGGAAATGGATGCTACCCCAGCTGTCCTACAGGGGAAGAGTGCTTGTCTGTAACAATCTGGCTGCAGCATCCTTGTGGCACAGAATGAGGATTCTGGAACCTCCAGAAGATATAGTAAGAAGACTACAAAAGTGCCTGGTAGATTTCTTCTGGTTGGGACAGCACTGGTTGAAGGCATCGGTGCTATATCTACCTATACAAGAGGGAGGACAAGGACTAGTAGACATAAGATCCAGAGTCAAAGCCTTCAGACTCCAGACCGTGAAAAAACTCCTGTATGGGGAAGATGTGAGCTGGGCTGAAGTTGCCTGTACACTACTGAGGAGAGCGGGAAATATGGGATTAGACCGCCATTTATTCCTCATGGAAATGAACAAGATAGACCTCTCTGGATTAACAGTTTTCTACAGGTCAATTTTAACATCTTGGACAGTTTGCAGAGTATCTCGAGAACAAAATGGTGTGCAGAGAGTGTGGCTGAATGAAGAACCGATTATTTTCAATCCTGCATTGGACTTGAATATTTTAAAGTCAATATCTCTAAGAAATACTTTATAGACTGCAAAGTTATTAAAAGTTGGACAATTTTTATCTGAGGAAGGATGGATATCTGCTGACGTTTTTGCCAAAAAACTGGGTATAAGATCAATTTGGCTCGCCCAGAATGTACTGACTCAGTTAAATAAAGCCCTGCCTTTGGATTACAGACTGTCTCTAGGAACACATGATGATGAAGAAGAAGAAGACCAGAGTTGTCTATTTCTGCAGAGACTGGATTATGGAATGAAACGGAGGGTGGACTGTTGTCTTTTGAGACACCCCAACTTGGTGTTTTCAGTAATGTTGTACTGTGTGTAAAAGTTTTAAACCTTCAAAAGTTGGACAGTGTAAAGGAGTCTAAATGGCAGGAGGTGTTTGGAGCAGGCGCTGGAGGTCCCTGTACAAGCCTCCTACTGAGAAAAGGACTGGAGATCTTCAGTGGAGGATTGTGCATGGTATAATAGCTACAAACAGACACAGAGCACACCTTGATCCAGAAGTAGAGGAGGGTTGTCCTTTTTGTGGCATTCAGGAAACAGTTTTCCATTTGTTTTTAAACTGTGTGAGACTGCAGACACTATTTACGGAATTAGAAAAGTGGTGCCAAATGTTGTGCATTGTTTTTACCCCTTTGGTTTTTAATTATGGGCCAAAATATACTAGAAATGAAAAAGAAGTTCTTGTTTTACTAAACTTCTTATTTGGACAGGCAAAAATGGCAATATGGTTGTCACGTAAGGGTAAATTGAATGACACGGGGTCAACTGATGTTTTAGCAATTTTGAAAGGATTGATAAAAACACATGTTAAAATAGAGTATGCTTATTATAAACTAGTTGATAATCTTGAGACTTTTAAATGCAAATGTGTAGTAAATCAATGTGTGTGTGAAGTTGGTATTGATGGTAATCTGTTAAATCAGGTAAAATTTGTAAATTTTTTAAATTGTAAAAGTTTTCAATTTTACACAGTAGTTGTGGGTGAAAGAAATGTATTTTTGTAGGATGGTACGGAGTAAACTTTTAAAATTACAACAATACTTCTCTTTCTTTCTTACAACACAATGACAACAAAACAAGCTCTTTATTTTTCTTTCTTTTAACTAGACTTGAAGGATGGGGTAGACTACCCAAAACCTTCAACTGAGTGTTGGGATTATTCTGCCCAAATGACCACTCAGCGCTCAGCAGGGCTGTTTCCGTCTGCCAGCGGAGCTACTCTATAAGCCATAAGTGCAAGGTAAGGATCACTTGACTGTTTGAGAATATTTTTGATTGTCCTCACAGCTCGCTCCGCCTCCCCGTTGCTTTGTGGACTGGATGTCACATGGCTAAAACACCAGTCTTGTGAAAATGTACTGAAAAAGCAAACTGTGGTCCATTGTCTGACCACACCACCTCTGGTATGCCGTGACGTGCAAATATGGATATGAAATGTTAACTACAGTTTCCGAAGTCGTTGACGTTAGTTTGGTAATTTCAAAGTACCTTGAAAAATAATCAACAATGGCCAAGTACTGCTTATTATCTTTTTGAAACAAATCTGCTCCTACAGTGGACCTCGGCCTTGTTTCTCTGAGGTTTGTTCTCTCCCGTGCACATGTGTCACAGTTCTCAATAATGTTTGTCAGATCTTTCCTGAGACCTGGCCACCAAACTGATTGTTTAACTCTTTCCTTGCATTTTGTTATGCCAAGATGTCCCTCATGCATTTTCTTCAGTATCTCAGTTCTTAGTGACGCAGGGAAAATAAACCTGATTCCATTTAATAATAGACCATTTTGCACAGAAAGTTCTCCTGAGATTGACAAGTAAGATTGGAAAGCCTTGTCAATGGAAAATGTATCTCCACACAGTATTTCTTTAACTGGTAGAGTATGGAATCATTTTCCTGGTGTATTTGGCTCTCTCTGAGCCTTTTTTCTGTAGCTGCTAGGTTTGCTATTACAGAGTCAACATACAGTATAAATGAATGTCTTCCTCTGAGAGCCCCACTGCCGCACTGCTAATGGGAGCACTAGAAAACACATCTGCTGTTGCAATGGTTTTGCCTGCCACATGTGAAATGGTGTATGAGAATCTCAGACGCATATGAAGACTCTGTATGCGTGGTGGGAGTTCATCCAATTTCTTCAAGCAGAGAAACCAGAGGTTTATGATCAATTTCGATGTGGAAATTTTTCCCAATGAAGAACTCAGAAAACCTCTCACAGGCCCATGTGGAGGCCAGTGCTTCCTTTTCTATTTGTGTGTATCGCAGCTCCATGTTACTAAGAGCACTTGAGGCATACGCCACAGGTTTCCATACTTTGTCTGCTTGATTCTGGAAGAGAACAGCTCCTAGCCCATATGAAGAAGCATCCACAGAAACTATTGTTTCCTTGTTTGAATCATACAACGCCAGACCTGGGGGTGTGGTCAGTTACTCTTTAATTCTCTCAAAGGCCTGCTGCTGTTGTGACCCCCAGACCCACATGTTGGACATTTTCAATAAGTTTCATTAAGTGTGACTCCAGCCTCCTGAAGTTGTGAGAGCGCCCTCTGCAGCCTCTCATCATGCTCACTTTGTGTTGATCCCCAAATGAGCACATCATCCATCTGTCAAAGTATACCTTCCAGTCCTTGACATGCGCTTTTGGAAGTGCTCTGGTGCAGAAGAGATTCCAAAGCATAGATGGTTATAACAGTACCGCCCAAATGGAGTTATAAAGGTGGTAAATAAAGAAGATTCTTTTGACAGTGGAATCTGCCAGAAGCCTGCCTTAGCATTGATCTTAGAAAACACTTTAGCTCCTGCAAGCTGTCCTAAAGTGTTTTTCACAGAAGGGAGAGGATGTTTTTCTCTCATAACTGATTTGTTTAGCTCAGTGAGATCTGTGCAAATTCTCTCTTTTCCTATATGCTTCAGCACCACCACCATGAGTGCACACCATTCAGCTCTTCCACCTTTGTAATAATGTTCCATTCACTTTAATTCTTCCTTCACCTTTGGTAAGAGTGGGAGGGAAATGCATCTGGGCATTGAGAGGGAGAAAGGTTTTGCCCCTGGCTTTAGAACAATGCTGTACTCACCCTCCATTTTGCCTAGGCAACTGAAGAGTTTTGGAAATTCCTTTTCCACTTTCTCTTTGGAGTCCAAACTGACATCATCAAGCCTGGCCACCAGCTGAAGTGCAGTGGCTGCTGGTCGTCCTAACAATGGCATTTATAATCCCTCAAGAACATAAATGTCCTGTTCTGTACATTTATTGTTCTTACTGAGAGTGGCTGTGAATTTCCCTTTCACCTTTAATGACATTCCCCCTGGCCCATGAAGGATTCTATACTTTAAACGTGAATTTTTATGGCGGAGAAACTTGTTCGTGATAGCACCGTTAGCCTTTCCTCCAGCTGACAGAATGAAACGAAACAGTAATATAACTGTTCAACTGACACTAACTCACGTACAAACTTATCACATCAAGTTCTATACTTCTGACACCATGTTCTGTTGTTTAATAGGTACAACAATAACCTTCATTATGGAGACCAGACGACAGCCAGCCATAACTTTTATTAGAGCCCTGCACGGGCCTCAAATCTAGGCCCGAGCCCGGCCCTGGCCCGAAACATTCAGGCCCTAGCCCGACCCGTGTCCGACAGCTCATCAGAATTATCAGCCCGAGTCCGACCCGAGCCCGTTTTTTTTTTTTTTTTTTTTTTTTTTTTTTTTTTTACACAGCGGCAGCCTACCCTATTTGCAGGCATTAAAATAGTTCAGTTTTGTTCGTTTTGTTTCTTTTAATTTCTTTATTAAGTTAAGACAAATGTTTGGATCATTTTTTTTAAATGACGACCAAGCAGCCACGCCGACAGCGAGTAAAACATGATTAATTTAGCCTCTCAAATCAACGCTAATAGGCTACTTTACTTGGCTACAATAAAACCATAGATATACCTATAAAAAACTTCAAGCATATCACACAGACATTTAGTTTAATAAATGTGTATTTATTAAACCACAGTAGAGCACCTTTTTTAAATAGGCCTAGCCTATACTGGCTCGCTCGGCTCGCAACATCGCAAACGAAATGAGCATCGCCAATCTAAACAAATTAAATTAAATAAATTAAAAACAAACTAGCAGGTTATCTTACCTCAAAAATTCACCACAGAACATGGCCATTCTTTTTCCCAATAGTTTAACAGTTAAACGAAAATAAAGTCCAATCAAACGAAAAACATCAGTAGTTTCCAACAGTTAAACGAAAATAAAGTCCAATCAAACGAAAAGTTAGAACAGTCTCTTACAGAGCATCATGGAGAAAAAGAATAGCATCCACAGTGGAAGGTTTTAACCCAGTCCTCCTCTCTTCTATCACTCTTCCCGCGGCACTGAAGACACGTTCGCTGCTACTGCTGCTGGCGGGGACACTAAACACAGAGCGGGCCAGTCTGGACAGTTGTGGTAGCAGGGTCTCGTGCTGTTTCCACCAAAGGAGCACATCTCGTCCATCACCTTCCATGTTGTGATTGAGGCGCATGTATTGCTGTACTTCATCGTCATCCTCGTCCTGCTCCAGAATGTTTTCCCACTCTTCCTCAAACTCGGCCAGCGCTCTTTTCTTTGCGTGGCCCGCAACAACAGGTGCAGACACAGAAATGCTCGCCGCTGCATGAATCATCATAATTTTATAATTATTAATTGACCAAGTAGGCTATGATTAGTACAATTAATTTATTAATTTGAGGTCCCAGAAAAGCGCTATATAAATGTAACAAATTATTATTGTTATTAGGCTATTAATAATTTAGAGGCCTATAATAGCTACTACTATAATAAGTATGGTTGAGGGTGAAAATAAAGTTAAATAATAATAATAATAGGCCTGATAATAATAATAGGCTAGTAATACACACACACTTAAACTAAAACCTCACCGGCAGCTTGATCCGCCGTTCCCTCCTCTCTATAGCGGGCTATCTGACGTCTGGCCAGCTGAAAGATGTCATCCCTCTCAGCGTTGGTAAACATCCTTAACTGACTGAACTTTGGCCATAAGAATATGGCCAGTTTGTGAAGTGGCTGGATGTGGACTTTCTTTATTATCCACTCAAGGTGTCGTTGGTGGATAATTGCTTGGGAAGGAGTGTCCGACACATCTGGCTGGCAATGGTGTTTCAGCTTGTGAAGCCAGGGCACGACGAGGTTCAGTGTTGGGTATTTATCCCCCTCCAACTCCATTTGTGCGTCGTAGAACGGGCACAGAAATTGAATCAGGAAAGACAGCACATCAGGGAGCACATCGTGAAGTCTCTGGCTCTCACCATCTGTTTGACACTTTTTGACAACCGGCTTGTCAGACCTGACTGCTTTAAATATCGGACTAAAGCCTTGGCGGCCTGCAGGGTCTCTGCTACTTCTGGGACTATTTCTGAAAGCTCATCGCAGTCCAAGGCATGCCGGAGGACAGTGTTGTACAGGTGGTCTTGACAGTCCAGGCGCCGGTATGGGCGAAGAGCGGCAACATAATTAGCGCCTTGATCGGTTACCCAGACAACAGAATTCATCACTGAAGCATCGAATCCAAGGACTGAGACTAATTGCTGCTGCAACTCTTTTCGAATATTGTCTGCTGTTTTGGCCTCGTTTGGGAAGCTTGTTGTGGTGAGAACCCTGCTCTTCATGTCATATTGTGGTGTGACATAGTGACATGTGATTGACATGTAGCTTATTTTACGGTGATCATCCGTCCACATGTCAGTTGTCATGCCCACATTTATCAACGACATGACCCCCTTGATTTCTTCAATCACGTCCCCTCTCTTAGCAGTCGCCAGTTCTTTGCACTTTCGGGAGATTGTGGTGGGGTCAGGGAGTAAACTTGTTGCTGACAGACGTCCATGGGTAGCGCCTACATTTATTAGCTCTTGCGCTAACTGGATGAAACCGTTCCCTGCTACCGTTTCAAATGACCGAATGTCCATACAACAGAAATTCACGCATTTATCTGTGATCAGTGATTTCACCTTAGAAGGAGTTGGTTTGGCAAGGAAATCACTCACACTCATTTGTTTGCTGCTGCTGGTTGGTTCGCTACCGTTACATCCACCACGCTCAAAATGTCTCTGTAAATGAGATGATCCCGTCTTCTTACTATCGTAGCTTAGCACAGCCTTGCAAATTGTACATTGTGCATAACCAGTTGGCTCGTCATTTAAGGTTGTCACGATTTGAAAAACAGCCCAGAAGTTTGCCTTTCCTCTGGTGTTTTTTACCGTTTTAAGTTGGCCATCTGCGATTTTTCTCTTAATACTTTCCATTTTCAAATGAGGTGAATCGCGGGTCGCGCCACTGACGGGAAACCTTTTGTGTGCATGCGTGAATGCGCGAGACTGTTAGTCATTCATTGTCAGTGCAATTATAAGATTATGAAAGTTATGAGGTTATGAATTGGCTTTTTTATGTTTGTTTTTCTATCGTTGACGTCAACTTCATATACATTTTTAAATTAATGTCTAAAAATATAAAAAGAAGGATAACCCAAAAAAGGCCCGAGGCCCGGCCGCATGTGAACTATGACGTGAAAATTGGCCCGAAGCCCGGCCCTAGGGGCGTAAAAAAGTCGGGGCCCGTCGGGCTCGGGCTGAAATGCAGGGCTCTAACTTTTATACACTTTATTATTCTCAGTTCCGAACCGTAATACTCAATATATGTTCAACACATATATCCTATATAATGTAATACTACCGTATAGAACCCAATACTACACATACCATGTTGTTGTGTGATTTGCTTGAATAAAAACTTGGATGGAAGAGTTATGATGAAAGTTATCAGATAAAAATAAGATTCTGGACCGCTTATATTTAAAGTCCCAGATGAAGAAAATAAAACATTTGTAGAAAAGTGTCAATGAAATAGTTTTGTATGTAATTAGTGTCATTGATAATGAGAGTGTCAGTTCAATAACAGTTCAGTTTGTAAAGTAGGTGGATACACTGAACATTGAGATGATAAAATACTGTATATGATCATTGAGTGCAGAAACGTCTAGGTTACGGATGTAAACTCTGTTCCCTAATGGAGGGAACGAGACGTCGTGTCGAAGAAGTGACACTAGGGGTCACTCTTGAGTGCCGAATATGCCACTGATGTATGAAAAAAGGCCAATGAGAAGTTGGTAGACAGAATTTGCATACCCTGCCCCCGGACATACGGGTATAAAGGCGAGGAAATACTATGAGTTCATTCAGGATTTTTCTGAGGAGCCGGGAGTGTCCGGCCACCTCAGGGGCTCGGATCAGCTACGTGGCCGGGAGGACACGACGTCTCATTCCCTCCATCAGGGAACGGAGGTTACATACGTAACCTAGACACTCCCCGTCTGTCTCTCACTTCGGCCAAGTGTCGAAGAAGCGACACTAGGAGTCCACTTCAAATCACGCCATGCGCTGAGCCGTGTACGTGTACTGCTGACACAGGAGCAGGCCGGTATTTCACGTGCCAGAACGACCAGCTGTGTCAGACTGCACATACCCTTCCCCAATGCCCCATAAAAGACATCGGAATCCTTCTAGTTACCCAAGCAGAGGAACAAGGTGATGCTTGCAAACCTGGGACAGGCCGAGCCTAGCCAGGCCTCTTTTCTCTCTATATTTCTCTCATAGAGCCAAATGGCTGGGGCCCTTGCCGCATCATGGGAAGGGGGTCTTACCCATTTTCCTATTCTTTCAGGGGGGAAAAGACCCTGCGGAGACCACACCTGCCCAGGATGGGTGAGGTAACGTGGCAAAATATATCACATGGGCCTCTTTGGTCACATGTGGGAAAGAATGGCGTGGTGGTAGATCCAGCCTTGAGGAGGGGGGAGTTGCTACAACATGGCGACTGGAGGGCAGCGGGAACTGCCTAAGGGAGACGCGGGTCTACTCGTAAGGGGACCATACCGCGGAAAATACACACAGGAGGAGTCCACGTAGGAGGCCTGATCTGTGGAGCACCTTTCCCAGTGCAGGGTAGATTTGAGATACCCGCAGTGAATTGGGTCGGCAAATTCCTCCACTGAATTGCGGATCCACAGGGCTAGGGAGGAGTCATCCAGGGAGCCAAGTGAGTGGGATCTCCTGGGAGGGAAAAGCGCACGGTTTTACCTTGGCCGAGGGAAAGGGCGCTGGGTCGTGACGTGGCGGGAGCGTACGGCGCCTTGGCGATTTATGTACGCTACCGCGGTAGTGCTGTCTGACCTGATTAAGACATGTTTGTCCCGAACTAATGGGAGAAACTTCCGCAGGGCAAAGAAAACAGTCAGCAACTCTACGCAATTGATATGCCAGCGCAGCAGGGCCCCTTTCCAACGGCCCGCAGCTGTGTGCCCATTGCACACGGCGCCCCAACCCATTTGGAGGCGTCGGTTGTGACCAGGATGCGTCGGGACACATGCTGCAAGGGTACTCCTGCCCGAAGAAAGCAGAGGTCTGTCCAGGGTTTGAGTGTTCGGCGGCAGGCGGGAGTGACTATCACATGGTGCGTGCTGTGGCGCCATGCTCGTCTCAAGACTCGAGTCTGAAGCCAGTGCATCGGCATAACCGCTGCGGAGGATGCCATATGCCCCAGGAGCCTCTGGAAAAGTTTTAAAGGAACCGCTGCGCCCTGCCTGAAGGAGGCGATGCATTTCAACACTGACTGAGCACACTCGTTGGCGAGTCGTGCCGACATTGAGACCGAGTCTAACTCCATGCCGAGAAAAGACTCTGAACCGAGTGAAATTGCTCTTTTCCCAATTGACCTGAAGCCCCAAACGGGTGAGGTGCCTAAGCACCTGGTCTCTGTGAGCGCATAATAACTCTCGGGAGTAGGCCAGGATGAGCCAGTCGTCGAGGTAATTGAGTATGCGGATGCCGGCTTCTCGGAGTGGGTCAAGGGCTGCCTCTGCGACTTTGGTGAAGACGCGAGGGGACAGAGACATGCAGAAGGGGAGGACCTTGTACTGATACGCCTGGCCTTTGAACGCGAACTGAAGGAAGGGTCGGTGTCGAGGCACTATTGAGGTGTGGAAGTACGCATCCTTCAGGTCTACTGCTGCGAACCAATCTAGATGCTGGACGCAAGTTAAGATGTGTTTTGCGTGAGCATTTTGAACGGGAGTTTGTGCAAAGCCCGGTTGAAAATTCTCAAGTTCAAGATCGGTCGTAAGCCGTCGCCTTTCTTGGGTACAATGAAGGGCTGAAGAGACCCTTCATTTCGGTTGGAGGGACAGGCTCTATCACATCTTTGAGTAAAAGGGTAACGATCTCCGCGCACAGGTATTTGGCAAGCTTGCCGTGTACTGCGGTAAAGCGGATGCCCGTGAAGAAATGGAGGCCTGGCAAACTGAATTGCGTAACCGAGTCAGATGGTCCGGGCCAGCCAGCGTGATGGATTGGGAAGTGAAAGCCACGCATCCAAGCTCTGTGCTAGGGGACAATTATTTTTTATGTACCCGGTGGGGCGGAGCAGGTGTTACGCGTCGGGAGGCGATGACACGTCCCGAGGCTCTGGTGCTGAGAAAAGACTCGAAGCACTTACCTTGCTCCGCACACCCTGCAGGGTGTGGGTTCGTGACTGAGGAGGAGGGCTGGTAGAGGCATCCTCTGGACTCGTCCGAACCGGCCAGCTGGGGAACGGTCGTGGGGCTGAGGGTCCGTGTCCAGCATGCCGGGACTGTTGAGGTGTGGCGGCAGTGTGCCGTGAGAATGGCATTAGCGGGCCAGGTGACCCAGAGACAAAGGAAATAGCTCTGTTATTGAGAATGTGGGAAATGAAATAAATTCAACAAAGGATTCTCCTCCCGGCCCTGCAGTGGGGAACGGAGTGGTCTGCTTACCAGATCTGGAGCTAATGTCTTGGTCCCTGGGTTGTCCGTCTCAGGAACGCTTGGGAGCCTTCCGAGTATCCAGGCAGGATGTGAGAGATTGCCTCCGTCTGTTTCTTCACCATGGAGAACTGCTGGGTAAAGTCCTCGACGGTGCCGCCGAAAAGGCCGAACAAGGAGACGGGCGTTGAGAAAGCGAATCTTGATGGTTTCACGCATCTCGACCAAGTTCAGCCATTGATGACGTTTCTGGACCACGAGCGTGGCCATCGCCTGCCTGAGTTACTGCGCTGTGACCTTTGTGGCCCTGAGGGTGAGGTCGGTCACTGAGCGCAGTTCCTGCAGCACATCGGGATCAGGGCTACCCACATGCAGATCTTTAAGCGCCTTGGCCTGGTGGACTTGCAGGAGGGCCATGGCATGCAGGGCAGAAGTGGCATGTCCGGTGGCACTGTATGCTTTAGCAGTCAGTGTAAACATCATCCTAAAGGCCTTTGAGGGGAGCACAGGGCGACCCTGCCAGGTGGTCGGGTTTCCGGGGCACAAGGGGAGCGCAACAGCCCTATCCACCCGGGGAATCATTGTGTATCCCGTGGGCCGTTCTGCCGTCGAGGGTAGCGAGAGCGGATGAGCGGGTGGCATGACGAGTGGAGAATGGCGCCCTCCACGTAGACGTCAGCTCATCATACACTTCCGGGAAAAATGGGACCAGGGGTGTGTGCGGCTGTGAGCGGCGCGGTGTTCCCAGGAACCAATCATCCAGCCGCGATGGCTGTGGGGAGGATGGAGGGATCCAGTCCAGCCCCACGCTAGCGGCGGCCCGGGCAAGCATATTGGACATCTGCGCATCCGTCTCAGCCTGGGCGTGCTGGCCCGAGGGCGGCAGCCCAGGGGAGTCGTCTGCGTCAGACAACGCACTCTTCGATACAGCGGTGAGCTCATCCACTTCTAGTTCTAGAGGATAGGCAGGCTGGCCGTGAGGTGAGCCGCTGTTGCCTCGAGCACGGACGGGAGTCAACGAGCGTGCCAGGGGGCAGGTGGTCCGAGGGGGCGTACCCGCTGCCGTCCCCAGATTGCCTCCAGTGCCAGCGGCATTGTCCTCAGTCCCGTGGGAAGGAGCAGCGATGCGGGGGGCGGCTGGAGTGGCGTGCTTTCTGTTGAAAGTGAGTTGCGACCGCAACATTGACATGGTCATGCTCTCGCAGTGAGAGCATGAGCCATCCACAAACGCTGTCTCGGTGTGATCGCAACCCAGACACACGAGACAACGCCTGTGGCCATCTGAAGCGGAGAGCACTCTACCGCATCCAGGAACTACACAGGGGCGGAATAGCATCTTTATAAAGATGCGTAACAGGTGTGTAACTCGCAGCTGACTGCTGACACGACCAAGGCTCCAAAGAAAATTTCTGAATGAACTCATAGTATTTCCTCGCCTTTATACCCGTATTCCCGGGGGGTGGGGTATGCAAATACTGTCTGTCTGCCAACTTCTCATTGGTCTTTTTTCATGCATCAGAGCCATATTCAGCACTCAACAGAGACCCCTAGTGTCGCTTCTTCGACACAACGTCGAAGTGATTGACAGACGGGGAACTGTGCATAATGTCCCTTTTTATGATAAGGATTGCATATTGCATCTCTAGCGGGTCATTACCACAGATTATGACCTTTTGTGTCTCCACATCTTGTACACAGTGTCCACTTTTTATGCCTTTCCTGAGGTGTTTTCTTTGCTGTCTATAATGTGATTTAATGTGAAACATCAATATATGTTCTAACACATAAATCCTATATAATGTAATACTACAGTATAGAACCCAATACTACACATACCATGATTTTCTGTGATTTGCTTGAATAAAAACTTGGATGGAAGAGTTATGATGAAAGTTATCAGATAAAAATAAGATTCTGGACCGCTTATATTTAAAGTCCCAGATGAAGAAAATAAAAGATTTGTAGAAAAGTGTCAAAGAAATAGTATTATTCACAGAGAATCAACAGTTTGGACACAAGCTCGTGTAAAGATCATGTGAGTGTTAAAAGCGTGTTTGTGATAATGGAGAACACATATGTTATTGGACTTGGAGCTGGTGTATTTGGTGACTGTGCCTCAGACACGGCGTGTTTGTGCAGTTCAGCGGGCAGCAGCAGACGCACGGCGGTCTGGATCTCTCTCCGTGTGATGGTGGAGCTTGTTGTAGTGAGCGAGACGAGACGCTTCACCGCCGATGCGCTCCAAGATGTCGTTGACGAAAGAGTTCATGATTCCCATCGCCTTGGAGGAGATCCCGGTGTCAGGATCAACCTGCTTCAGGACTTTATACATGTAAATAGCTTGACTATCCTTTCTGAGAAAACAATCCGTTCTTTACTCATTGCGGAAATTCATGGGTATTTATAAGCTCCTTTATGCTAATTTCTTTGGGGACTAAAAGTCCTCTGTGATTGTGTGTCTTTATGGGCCAACCCCTGAAATGATTTCATTGGACACATTCAGCTTTCTTAAAAGTTCAGATCAGCCAATCAGGAACTTTTACATGTTAATCCCGCCCATCGCCTCGTGATTGACAACTACCATCACCAACACGATTCAGTTCCTTTATTCCTCTAACTTCCTCTTCCCGCTCTTTATTATTTTCTGTATTATTCTGATTAAAGTAAATAACTGTTCAATATTTGTCAGATGTACAACAGAACAGAAGACTTGTTGACAATGAAATCTGTCAGTGGGATTGAAGTGACTCTTAAGAGTGTTTGGGGTTGATGTGTGTGACGTCACTGATGATTTAAGCGCGTTCTCCGTGAATCCAGCGAATGTACATGTGTTATTTGCAATACATATGCAACATACATGCTATAAATCTATTTTAAAAACTGTCAGACAATGTATCATTATCAGCCTTTTCCACTGCAATCCTGTTATTGTGTGCAGTTAAATATCTTATTGTGTGTTCTGCATGCATTGGTCTGTAGACCCTTGACATCGCCCCTTTTATTTCTGTCTCTGAAGTGTGAAATGACGTTTGAACACAGGAAGTGTTTGGTTTAGACAGAGAGCACAGTTTAAACACTTCATTAAAGCGACAGTATGGAGTCCAGTGTGCTGCCTCTTATACTCTGTGAGTGTTTTATTATATTTTATATTATCTTCTGTTATTTGTGTGTGTGTGAAACACATGATGGTGATGTGGGTGCACAGGTCTATACTGTAGATTTACTGTCTCAGTGTTCATCTTTATTCTGTTCATATATAAATAATGTTTTGTGTTATAGTGATGATGAGAGTGAAGACTGCAGTTATTACTGTGTGTTACAGATCAAATGCATCTGTCTGTGTTCATGTGAAAGATGATGAACTCGTGTTTTTTATCTGCCGATCATATTTGTTTTGAGATCACAACTGCAATGTCGTCATAAGCAGTGTTGCCATAACTACTTTCAATGAAAAGTAGCTAAAACCAGCCAAAAAGTCACTAGGTGTCGTCATGCGTTAATTAGCATATTCATGATGTCATCACGTCGTATTAGCATCAGCCCTTTACATCTGTTTGCTTCTCTCCAACTTCCTGTGCTCACATACTGTATTTTATTACAGCCGAATTCACAATAAAGCTGTTCTCATGTACATATTTGTTCTGTTTCTGTTGTCAGACAACAGAACATGTATGAAATAGTGACTGAAACGCCGCACATTTAGACTACATGTTAACCAGTAGTCACATCCAAGCTGCTACACTGCTAAAATCCTGATTTTATAACATCAATTAAAGACAGCGGCTGTGCTGTGATTTCGGCTATATTTACATGTAACATTATCACTCAGAGAGAAAGTTACAAGCGACAAAATGTGTGAGAAGAAAGAAAAATAATGGTCAGCTAGGTCACTTAGTTTCGAACCTCCCACACCTCCGCATTCCACGTCTTGGCCGTCAATCACTCGTTCCACATATTTGCCACCAACCCCGCGTTCCAATTCTTGGCTGCCAAGCCTGCGTTCCACGTTTTGGCCGCCAAGCCCGCATTCCACGTCTTGGCTGCCAAGCCTGCGTTCCACGTCATGGCCACGACAGAGTCAGCTCAAGGCAATGCCAGGGTCAGCTCCAGCCCATGTCACAGCAATGCCAGGGTCAGCTCCAGGCCAAGCCAGCGTCAGCTCCAGGTCATGTCACAGCCACGCCAGCGTCAGCTGCAGGCCACGTCACAGCCTCACCAGGGTCAGCTCCAGGCCATGTCACAGCCAAGCAAGAGTCAGTTCCATGCTATGTCATAGCCAACCCCAGTGCCATTTCTCCCATGTCTTGTATTTAAGCCTCATTTTTGCCATTGTCCATTGTCAAGTGTTGATGTGAGTTCATGTAGCCTATTTCAAGTTCATGTCAAGTTTAAGCTTAGCCTAGCCATGTTTATGTTTAAATTTTTATGTATTTTTTTCGTGTTTTTAGTTATGGTTTTTGATTTTCACATTTATTAATAAATTGCACTTGGGTTCTTTCATCTTTTCATTGTCTTCATCATTGCCATTGCCAACTACAACATTACAATTGGATTAAGTTTTGAAAAGTAGTGCTGTGTTCCATTCAACTTGCAAAGTCAGATTTTCCAACTTCCTATTAGGAAAAGTGCAATTGAATGCATCTGGAAGTCAGAATTACATCTTGTAGGCTCGTGCAGAAATTCTCAACTCTGATTTCGCCGAGATGCAGGGTCATGATGTCACAAACACGTTGACACTCATTTTTAGGAGAAACTGTCCGCTAGAAAAACAGGTGAACAGACACCTTTTCCTCAGACAGGGACAAGGTCAGGAGGCCTGGGAGGCGGCCACAGGATGGGGACTGGGTCGGGAGGCCAGGGAGGAGGCCACAGAACGGGGACTGGGTCAGGAGGCCTGGGAGGCTGCCACAGGATGGGGACTAGGTCAGGAGGCCTGGGAGGCAGCCACGGAACGGGAACAGGATCAGGAGGACAGGGAGGAGGCCACAGGACAGGGACAGGGACAGGAGGCCTGGGAGGCGGCCACAGGATGGGGACTGGGTCAGGAGGCCTGGGAGGCGGCTACCGGACAGGGGCAGGAGCAGACTGTGGTTCAGCTGAGCCGTGGCATGAAGCAGACCATGTGGAGCCATGGAAGACGGAACCATGGCGGACCCTGTGGACAGAGCCGTGGAAGGCTCTGGAGACATGGATGGCTCCTCAGGTGATGGAGCCGTGGAAGGCTCAGGAGACGGAGCCTTGGAAGGCAGAGCCGTGGAAGGCTCAGGAGGCATAGCCATGGAAGGCGAAGCTGTAGAAGGCTCTGGAGACGTGGAAGGATCAGGTGACGTGGAAGGCTCAGGTGACTGAGCCGTGGAGGATGGAGCCGTGCAAGGCTCTGGAGGCGGAGCCATGGAAGGCAAAGCCGTGGAAGGCTCAGGAGATGGTGCCGTGGAAGGCAGAGCCATGGCAGGTTCAGGAGATGTAACCTTGGAAGGCGGAGCCATGGAAGGCTCAGGAGACCTGGAAGCCTCGAGAAGCGGAGCCGTGGAAGGCTCGGAAGACGGAGCCGTGGAAAGCAGAGACTGGAGAACAGAATCCTTTCTTCTCCTTCTCCGGATGGACGAGGCTGGCAACACTGGCTCTGGGATGGATGAGACTTCCAGTTCGTTGGTCGTGGCAGGTGTGGGCATTGGCTCGTTGACCGTGGCAGGCGTGGAGGGATGAGCCATGGAAGGCTGGGGGGTGACCACTGTGGGAGGAGATGTAAATTCCTCTTCCACGACACCCACAGTGAACAGCAAGCCACTAACTCGCAGAGTCTCCTCCACGAACTCGAGGAGCATCCAGTGAGGATACGCGGGAGGTAATAGCTCCTGTAGTGAACTACTGAGACCCGCCCTGAAGAAAACCACCAAGGAAAATCCCTTGACCGGGCCGGAGTGTACCGGATAACAGTAAGGATCAAGGGGGGTACTCACCCAGCATTGGTGGACACAGGTTGTAATCAAACCACAGTCCGAGGCATTGGGGCAGGACTAAATAGGTGAGAATGAAGTGTGTGCATGGGGATATTCACAAATACCCTATGGTGACCCTGGTGATTAAATTCCAGGGAACAAAACATAGAGTGGAGGCTGCGGCTTGTTCCCGCCTCAGCCATCCGCCGATTTTGGGGACTATTTGGCCTTAACACAAGGTAAAGTGTCTCAAGATGGCGCCGAGTATGGCTGCTGCGTCGCGAGCTCTGTCAAAACACTGCAGTTTATTGTTTGTTTTGTTTACAGTTCTGTGTTTTTTTGTCTTGGATGTTTTCTGCCTTATTGTGTACGACAGACAAACGCTTTTGGACATTGGTTCGGCAATCACACACCGAAAACCGGACTTCACATTCCTCAATGCCGACCCGCGGTCTACAAACACGCCAGCGGATCCCTTTGTTTGGGCTGCCCGGCCGCGGAAACGCAGAAGGAAAAGAGGAAAAAGAGCCGGCGTTCTCATCAGATTAAGACGTCGCGCAAATCGCCCCCCGCTACCCAGTATACTACTGGAAAATGTTCAGTCTCTGGACAACAAGCTCTGCGAGCTGAGAGCGCGGATCTCCTTTCAACGAGAGACGAGAGAATGCTGTGTTATCTGTCTTACGGAAACCTGGATGTCCACGGAGATTCCAGACTCGGCCATCGAACCCGCGGGTTTCTCCGTGCACCGAGCGGACAGAGCGAAAGACCTCTCTGGTAAAAGCAGAGGTGGAGGTGTATGTTTTATGATCAACAAATCATGGTGTGATCAGAGGAATGTACATTTTATCAGGTCTTTCTGCTCTCTTGATCTGGAATTTCTCATGCTTCTGTGTCGACCATTCTGGCTACCGAGGGAATTCACAGCGGTCATTATCACTGCTGTGTACATCCCCCCACAAGCCGACACAGACCGGGCACTTAGGGAACTGTATGGCAGTATAAGTGAGCAGGAAACCACACACCCTGAGGCTGCGTTCATTGTTGCCGGGGACTTCAACAAAGCCAACTTCAAAACAATAGCACCAAAATACCACCAACACATCAGCTTTAACACACGAGGGGACCGGGTTTTGGATCATTGCTATTCTCCTTTCCGGGATGGCTACAAATCCCTCCCCCGCCCACCATTTGGCAAATCCGACCACTCCTCCGTTCTGCTTCTGCCCGCTTACAGGCAGAAACTGAAACGGGAATCACCCGCCCTCAGAATGATCCAGTGCTGGTCAGACCAATCAGACTCTGTGCTACAGGACTGTTTTGATCACGCGGACTGGGAGATGTTCCGGTCCGCCTCTGATGACGACATCGAGGTTTACGCTGATAGCGTAACGTGTTTCATCAGGAAGTGCGTAGAGGACGTTGTTCCGACGAAAAACATACGGATCTACCCCAACCAGAAACCCTGGGTTAACGGCGATGTTCGCGCGGCACTTACTGCGCGGACCACCGCTTTTAATTCCAGGAACGCGGAGGAGCGTAAACAAGCCAGTTATGCCCTCCGTAAATCCATCAGTACAGCCAAACGCCAGTACAGGCACAAAATTGAAGGTCAGTTCAACACCACTGATTCCAGAAGTATGTGGCAGGGAATTAACATCATCACGGACTATAAACAGAATAAAAACTCCACCATGAACACCGTTGCCTCTCTCCCGGACGAGCTTAATACTTTTTATGCTCGTTTCGAGGATAACAACAACACCGCCCTCGCGGAGAGTGCACTCGCGGCCGATACTACAGATGATGGTTCACTCTCCGTCTCTGTTGCGGATGTAACCCGATCCTTTCGACGGGTGAACATTCGCAAAGCCGCGAGTCCAGACGGCATTCCGGGCCGCGTCATCAGAGCATGCACGAACCAACTGGCTGGTGTTTTTACGGACATTTTCAACCTGTCCCTCTCCCTGTCTGTAGTCCCCACATGCTTCAAAACATCAACCATTGTGCCTGTACCGAAGCAAGCCAAAATCACTTGCTTAAATGACTGGCGTCCTGTTGCCCTCACCCCCATCATCAGCAAATGCTTTGAGAGGTTGATCAGAGATCACATCTGCTCTGTTCTGCCCACCTCTTTGGACCCATTGCAGTTTGCCTACCGTAACAACCGCTCCACTGATGATGCTATTGCATCTAAAATACACACTGCTCTATCCCACCTGGAAAAAAGGAACACATATGTGAGAATGCTGTTTGTAGACTACAGTTCAGCATTTAACACCATAGTGCCCTCCAAGCTTGATGTGAAACTCCGGGCTCTGGGCTTAAACAGCTCGCTGTGTAGCTGGATCCTGGATTTCCTGTCAGGCAGACGTCAGGTGGTTAAAATGGGCAGCAACATCTCCTCATCACTGACCCTCAACACTGGAGCCCCGCAGGGCTGTGTTCTCAGCCCACTCCTGTATTCCCTTTACACACATGACTGTGTGGCGACACATAGCTCCAATGCCATCATTAAGTTTGCTGACGATACGACAGTTGTAGGTCTGATCACTGACAATGATGAAACAGCCTACAGAGAGGAGGTGCACACTCTGACACGCTGGTGTCAGGAGCACAACCTCTCCCTCAACGTCAGTAAAACCAAGGAGCTTGTGGTGGACTTCAGGAAGAAAGACAGAGAACACAGCCCCATCACCATTAATGGAGCACCGGTGGAGAGAGTCAGCAGTTTCAAGTTCCTCGGTGTCCACATTACTGAGGAACTCACATGGTCCGTCCACACTGAGGCCGTTGTGAAGAAGGCTCACCAGCGCCTCTTCTTCCTGAGACGGCTGAGGAAGTTTGGAATGAACCAACACATCCTCACACGGTTCTACACTAGTACTGTTGAGAGCATCTTGACTGGCTGCATCACCGCCTGGTACGGCAATAGCACCGCCCACAACCGCAAAGACCTGCAAAGGGTGGTGCGAACGGCCAGAAACATCATCGGAGGTGAGCTTCCCTCCCTCCAGGATATATATAACAGACGGTGTGTGAATAAAGCTCGGAGGATTATCAAAGACTCCAGCCACCCAAGTCATGGGCTGCTCTCACTGCTTCCATCAGGCAGGCGGTATCGCAGCATCAGGAACCGCACCACCCGACTACATGACAGCTTCTTCCCACAAGCAATAAGACTTTTGAACACTTGATCCCTCACAATCAACAATCAGCACTGCACTTTATTAATCCTCACTCTGTCAATATATTCTCGCTCCCAATTCAGTTAGTGTATATATATATTTATACCCTTATCTAGTGTATGTGTATTCTACATTGTGTGTATTGTGTACATTTGATATGTAAATTGTTGTGTAGGTATGTGTACATTTGTTATGTAAATTGTTGTGTAGGTATGTGTACATTTGTTATGTAAATTGTCGTGTAAGTTTATGTAAATTGTTGTGTAAATATGTTGTTTATTGTAAACTGGTTTATGTCTCGTCACTGTCATTACTGCAATGTTGCTCGGAACTGCACACAAGAATTTCACCTGCTGTTGCACTCGTGTACACAGTAGTGTGACAATAAAGTGATTTGATTTGATTGATTTGATTTTGATAAAGTGAACCGATAGAGGGGGAGCACGTCAAATACATTACCTCAACCTCCTGAAACTATGGAGGGAGGCGGTCCCTCTGACCTTGGCTACTGTATTTCCGGAGAAGGTGGAGCTCGGGCCGGAGGTGAATACAAAACCTAATCATAACACCCTGGTCACTTGCGGAGACAACCTCTCACCTTATCAGTTTGCAGAGGTTTCCAAACTGCAACAAGAATTTGCAGACGTGTTCTCCCCTCTACCGGGTCATACAAACCTCATCCAGCACCACATCTTGACTGAACCGGGAGTGGTGGTACGTAGCCGTCCCTATTGCTTGCCCAAACACAAAAAGAAAATAGTTCTGGAAGAATTGTATGCAATACTTGATATGGGGATAATAGAGGAATCCCACAGCGACTGGTCCAGCCCTGTTGTTCTAGTTCCCAAGAGCAACGGGTATGTACAGTTCTGTGTGGATTAATGAAAAGTCGAAGCAGTGTCTACATTTTTTGTGTACCTGATGCCCCACGTTGACATGCTGCTCGATCGGTTAGGTACTGCTCAATTTTATTAGACATTGGATTTGACAATGGGTTATTGGCAGATCCCATTGACGCCAATTTCCCACGAAAAAACAGCCTTCTCCACGCCGTTTGGATTGTTAGTTTGGGGCCCCGGCTACATTTCAGTGGTCGCAGAGCAATCCACGTCTTCAACCGTTTGCCTGCAGAAGTGAAGAAAGAAGATTTCTGTGTCTCATGGACTGTATCCTCAGACTGCATGCAACTTACGCTGCTGCCTATCTAGATGACATTATCATTTACAGTAATGATTGGCAACAGCACATGCATCATCTGAGGGCATTCCTGAGTTCGCTACGGCGGGTGGGGCTCACAGCAAACCCCAAGAAGTGCGTGATTGGGTGGGTGGAGGTACGGTATATGGGTTTCCACTTGGATCATAGACAGGTTCGCCCCCAAATTGACAAGACTGCGGCCATTGTGACCTGCCCGATTACCAAGACCAAAAAGGGGGAGAGACAGTTCCTGAAGCTGGCTGGCTCTTACAGAAGGTTTGTGCCTAATTATTCAGACGTCACAAGCCCCGCTGATGGCTCGCCGGCCTGAGTTGGCCGATGGGGATGTGTGGCAGTGGGGCCATGGTCGAGTGCCTGTCCTGAGAGAGAGAGAGACAGAGAGACATTTCAATGCATGTACCCCGACACAAAAAATGTGTTTTATTCTTGGTGAAAAAGAGGAATGTGCAAATATAGCCGCAAGATTTGTACTATCCTGTAGAAACCTGCGGGACAACCAGAACTCAAATCAATAACAATACATGATGTATTGATGACCCCTGACCCCAATTCCCTACCCCTGTTACTGACCCTATATAATGTTGCATGTTATTTCTTTATAGTTATTATTGTTGTCATGTCTTAGTTTAGTTCCTGTTCTGTTTTTCTATGTAATTGCTTTGGCAATACAAAATGTCTTTGTCATGGCAATAAAGCTCGTTAAATTGAATTGAAATTGAATTGACAGAGAGAGAGAGAGAGAGAGCGCGCGAGAGAGTACAACATGAGTGACCAGTGACTGGTGTGTCTTATTGAATGTTTTATTTTATTGTGAAGCTGATGACTCCAATAAGTTTATGTTGACAAAATTTGTGTGACACTGATCTGATTGAACTGAGAAAAGCACTTGAAGGCAGAGAAATAAAGAGCCATATTTGACTGCATCACTGCTCTCCGTCTCCTCCCTTCCATCTCTGAGCTTGAACTCGTTACAGTCACTTTCAATCTTTTCTCACTCTTTTTGTTGGAATTTGGCCTGCCTTTTTTATTTGAAAGTCATGTAAAAATGTAAAGACAATCACTCAAACTTCAGAAAGTTTCATGAGCATTTCATTGCTGCACATATTTTCACTCGATCTGTTGCTATGTTAATTAAAATTTCTAAAATACAATGCTCTGGACATTTTAATTGTGAGTGAAATAGCAACTTGAAATATTGATGTACAGTTAAAGTTCTCTATAGTGTTATTTGTTTAGGTAAATATTAAAATACATTTGACAATAAAATGTACTTATTTACAACAGATGCAATGAAGTGTTATGTCAGCAAGCTTAAACAAAATCATATATTTTAAAAGCAACATATCTACGTGGTATAAAACATGCAGTAATTGCATGTATTGTTTTGCCATGTTGTTGTTTTATCGTTATCACTAACTTCACATGTGGCTTTATACATTCTCACTCTATTTCACAGCTTTTCAGTTTGTGTTTGTTTCCAAGAACACAGAACATGTCGTGTTAGCAGATCTGGTGCAGCAGTTTCACACTGATGTCTTGACTGTCAGACTTTCTTCTTTAACTCCCTTTAACAACCTGATACTGAGAGATTTTAAGAGAGTTTTCATTGTGATCAAACACACTCAGAACTCGTAGTCTAACAGAATGTTCAGTGGACTAGTGGTTGTGGTTTCATCTGTTTCCATTATGTGTGTAAGATCAGGTGTGTGTAAATAAAAGTTTAATCATAACTGGTCAAGTATTTTGCAGTTCAGTCAGTTGTGTTGAATGTATTGCAGGAGTTAGTAATAAGGCTTTGTTTTTTTTTGCTTGTTTGTTTGTTTCTGCGTTGTTTGTTTTTGTTCTGCTGATAGTTTTACTGACCACAAATAAGAAATTCTATTTTTAACAAAGTATGTTTATGCTAGAATGAAATATATATATATATATATATAAATATCACAGTCATACAACTTTACTGATAACAACCACGCAAAATGAGTCCAACAGAACGCCCCTCAACCATGAAGTCATCGGGAGCAAAAATATGTCTGAGATCCTTCTGGGCGTCACTTGCAGCAACATTGCGTGCTGTGCATAGATGCAGCTCATTGATGCTCTCAAATGTAGCCTCGTTGCACAAGGAAGTAATGTACAAATTGAAACTATGGCCATACAATCTCCAACTCGCTGGATTATTTGAGATTACTCCGTGTTCCACCGAACACTCAAACAGATCTGAAGGAGGTCGCTGAGCAATCCACGTCTTCAACTGTTTGCCTGCAGAAGTGAAGAAAGAAGATTTCCCTTCTCTCTTCAACAGAGTCGACGTCGATGATTTCTCCACCAGCCCACAGAGAATCAGCAGCCGTTCCGCCCACCGACAGCAAGGAAACGGCCTCCCATCATCACCTTGATTTACATTTACATTTATGCATTTGGCAGATGCTTTTATCCAAAGTGACTTACAGTGGACTTATTACAGGGACAATCCCCCCCGGAGCAACCTGGAGTTAAGTGCCTTGCTCAAGGGCACAACGGTGGTAGCCGTGGGGTTCGAACCAGCGACCTTCTGATTAGCAGCCCTGTGCTCTAGCCACTACGCCACCACCACTCTCAACCTTGATTGATCCAAGAAGGTGGCACAGTAGCAAGCAGCGGCTGCTCCGGATCCCAGATGGTGCTATTTTTGCTAAAAAAAAAAACACTTTTATGGCTCATCGACATCGGAGCAACCGGTGTTCGTGTCTACCATCGCCAGACACTGCTCAAATATAGGATTCATGCAACAACCAAGATGCATGATGACCTGCAGGAGGTGCAACGCAAACTTGACTTGCTGCTGAGTCCAGGCCTCCAGTCCTCGGCAACGCCTGATGCCGGTGGCCGGGGAAGAGGATGTCGTAAGCAGTGTACAAGGAAGCGGAAGTGCGGCAAGAAGGCGGGGGTCCATGCTAGGCTAAAAACAAACCCTAGACGGCCAGCTCTGCCGTCTATCCTGCTCTCAAATTTTTGCTCCCTGGACAACAAACTGGACTACATCCAACTCCAGCAGGCTACATAACATTAGTTTAGAGACTGCTGTGTCTTTGTTTTCATGGAGACGTGGCTCAGCGACAGAGTTCCGGACGCCGCCATTCAGCTAGATGGGCTCGCCTCATTTCATGCCGACAGAAATGCAGCTCTTTGCGTTAAGACGGTTATGCGGTTGTGCGGTGGTGGCTTGTGTGTTTACATCAACATGGAATGGTGCAAGAACTCTATGCATGTCTCTAGCTACTGCTCTTTGCTGGTGGAGCTTGTGACTGTTAGATGCAGACCTTTTTATTTACCATGGGAATTCAACACTGTCATTATATCCGGAGTTTACATTCCCCCAGTGCTAATGCTAAGGAAGCGCTCTGTGAACTGTCAAGTATGAACTGTAGAACGCTCACCCTGACAGACTGTTTATTGTTGCCGGAGATTTCAAACATGCAAATCTCAAGACAGTGCTCCCTAAATTCCATCAGTTTACACAAACATCCCAGGCACGTACCGGGTGGAACCCCGCCCCCACCTTGGCTACTCAGACCACATCTCTGTTATGATAATTCCAGCATACAGACCGCTCATCAGACGCACAAAACCGCTTCAGAAGCAGGTGAAAACCTGGCCAGCAAGAGCCATCTCTGCTCTTCAGGACTGTTTTGAGTGTACTGACTGGCACATGTTCAGGGAGGCTGCAACATATGGTGACTCTACCAACTTGGAGGAATACACAGCATCAGTGACCAGCTACATCAGCAAGTGCATTGATGATATCACTTTCTCCAAGACCATCACCACACGCTCCAACCAGAAGCTATGGATCACCATTCAACACAATCAGTCCCCAGCACCTGATTGGAAAGCTGAACTTGCTGGACCTGGACACCTCCCTCTGCAACTGGATCCTGGACTTCCTGACTGGGAGACCTCAGTCAGTCCGGATCGGGAACATCATCTCCACCACCACCACACTGAGCACTGGGGCCCCCAGGGCTGTGTGCTCAGTTCACTGCTGTTCACTCTGCTGACTCACGACTGTGCAGCAATGCACAGCTCGAATCACATCACGTTCTCCGATGACACGACCGTGGTGGGTCTCATCAGCAAGAACGACAAGTCAGCATACAGAGAGGAGGTGCAGCGGCTAACGGACTGGTGTACAGCCAACAACCTGTCTCTGAATGTCGACAAAACAAAAGAGATGGTTGTTGACTTTAGGAGAGCACAGAGTGACCACTCTCCACTGAACATCGATGGCTCCTATGTGGAGATCGTCAAGAGCACCAAATTCCTCTGTGTTCACCTGGCGGAGAACCTCACCTGGTCCCTCAACACCAGCTCTATTTCCCTGAAAGCCTAGCAGCTTCTCTACTTTATTCGAAGGCTGAGGAAAGCACATCTCCCACCCCCCATCCTCACTACATTCTATAGAGGGACTATTGAGAGCATCCTGAGCAGCTGCATCACTGCCTGGTTTGGGACTTGCAATGTTTCAGACCGCAAAGCCCTGTAGAGGATAGTGAGGACAGCTGAGAAGATCATCGGGCCCTCACGGCCAGACTGTGTAACAGCTTCTTCCCCCAAGCCATCAGACTCCTCAATACTCAGAGACTGGTTTGACACACACACACACACACACACACACACACACGTCCTGAGTTGCACTTTAATTATTGTCACTTTATTACTGGCTGCTACCTCAATAACTGCTATGTGCTCCTTTTGCACTACTGTGTACTGGTCGGCGCTGCACTGTCTCTTACTCTGTCTATTGTCCTGTTCGTTGTTAGTAATTTATTGTACTGTCCCATACTTTTTTTGCACACGTTTGTACGTGTACTTTATATAGGTATTTTATTTAGTCTGTGTGGTTCTGGGTTTGTCCTATGTTGTTTTATGTAGCACCATGGTCCTTGAGGAACGTTGTCTCGTTTCGCTGTGTACTGTAATAACTGTATATGGTTGAAAAGACAATAAAAACCACTTGACTTGACTTGACTTGACCTGAGCCTTGAGGAACCGAGTCGAAGTCAAATGATGGATGAACACACATTCTACCCTCATCCTCACACAATTCATGTAAGAGTCTTACGTCTGGGCAGAGATAGATTATTATAGTGTGTTATATGATACACTACACAATATTTGAATATATGATTTTACAAAGAAACTTGTGTAAAGGTATTAATGGAAAGGAGGAGGCAAGAACCGGCTTGATAATAGGCAAGGCAAGGCAAGTTTATTTATATAGCACATTTCATACACAATGGTAATTCAAAGTGCTTTACATAGTAGAAATTAAAAAGAAAAAACAAGAATAATAAAATAAGAATAATTAAAACAGTTTATAATAAAAAAAAAAATTAAAAAAAAATCTAATAAAACACAGTACAAACAGTCGGACACACAGTGGCACAGTGCTCATTCAGTAAATGCACAGCTAAACAGATGTGTTTTGAGTCTGGATTTGAATGTGACTACTGTAGGAGCACATCTGATCTCTTCTGGAACCTGGTTCCAGCTGCGGCTGGCATAATAGCTAAAAGCAGACTCTCCTTGCTTAGAGTGAACCCTTGGTATTTCTAGCTGATGTGATTCTAATGATCTGAGTGATCTGTTGGGTTTATATTCAGTGAGCATGTCTGCAATATATTGAGGTCCTAGCCCATTGAGTGATTTATATACCAGTAATAATACTTTAAAATCAATCCTAAATGTAACTGGGAGCCAATGTAAAGACCTGAGGACTGGTGTGATATGTTCATATTTTCTGGTTTTGCTCAGAATTCTGGCAGCAGCATTCTCTATGAGCTGCAACTATCTTATGGTCTTCTTGGGAAGGCCCGTGAGGAGTCCATTACAATAATCCACCCTGCTGGTGATGAAAGCATGCACAAGTTTCTCTAGGTCTTGATATATATAAATAAATATATAAAAATATATATAAATAATATTTTAATGAGGAACTTAAACAAAAAGACAAACACACAAAGGTGTTGGGCAGCTACCCGTAAATCTCCCTCTCTGTCCCACTGCTGTCTACAGTCAGACTTTATCCCTCTCTGAGGATTGATTAGCCTGATTAGGGGCCGGATGTGTAGCATCATGACCCGGCCCTCCGTCCACCCTGTCACATTCCTCCCTCGTTCTTTTAGGCCAGGGAGCCCCCGGAATGACGTACATCCCCCCCTCTTGGGGAGGGGCATTCTTAACGCCCCATCTGGCGGCAGGTCATCCCCATCTACATAGATGAGGGAGGGGACAAGAGGAGTAAAAAAATATATATTTTGGCACCTACATGACGTAACGGCAATCATGCCAAATTAACAAAAACATTTTAAAAAAGAGAGGGAAAGGCCAACACGGAGCAGCAGTGGGAGAGTGAGAGGAGAGAGAAAAAAACATTTACTCGCTGGTACTCCGATATGCTGTAGCTTGGTCCTCTGCCACTCCTCCAACTGACAACAGCCACACCTACCCGGACGGATCAGAGGCAGTCTTCCGGCCCTTGGCGCGGACGGAACACCCCGCTGCGCTCTCGGGAAACAGAAGGGGTCTCCCCCGCCCCTGGCAGCGATTCTCCCGCTCCAGACGGTCGGCAAGGAGCACCTCTCCGCTCAAGGTTGGGGGTCTCATACTCTGCCACGTTTCAGAGGCTGGAAGGGGTCTCCTCTGACCCTGACAGCTACAAGCGGTCGGTTTGGAGCCCCTTCTCCCTTCGGCGGCGGCTGTTCGTCCGCTCTCAGGCGGCCATTGAGGTGTATGGTAGTGACGAGGACTCTACTATGGTGCATCCCTCCTCCTTCACAGATTTCGGCACCAGTGTATAGGTATTAATGGAAAGGAGGAGGTGAGAACTGGCTTGACAATATAAATAATATTTTAATGAGGAACTTAAAAGGACTAACACACAAAGGTGTCGGGCAGCTGCCCATAAATCTCTCTCTCTGTCCCACTATAGTCTCCACTCGGCCTTTATCCCTCTCTGAGGCTTGATTAACTTGATTAGTGGCTGGGTGTGTAGCATCACGACCCTGCCGCGCCCTCCGCCCTGTCACAACTTGATATTTACATTTTCTCCGTAAGTTTTTTTTTTTTTATCCAATTTAACTTTCCACTCTTTGTTTCCCTTTTCTGTTTGTTTAAGCATCTGGAAGCACTGACATTTCAAAATAAAATTTGTATTTTGGAATTGTTTATAGTTAAAAGTCCCTGTTATGCACCAAATCTTAATTTTTTCTTGGTTATTATGGGATTTTTGTTGCACAGTATGTGCTATATGCAATAAATATGAAACATTCATGCTATAAATCTATTTTAAAAACATTTGGCCCATTTATCGTTATCAGCATTTTCCACAGTAATCCTGTTATTGTGTGAAAACTACTGCGATTAAAGTTTGTTTGATTTTTTCTATGTGTTTCAATCACTTTGTCATTGTGTTAATATATTTATTTCATATTACTTTTGTTTTAGTGGATTAATAAAAGAGATGAGCTCATAGTTGTGGTTTGACTTCTGCTCTGTTTCTCTTCAGCAGTTTCAGTGTGGGAGGAACAAAATATATTAATACACTTCTGCATCATTGGTTGATTTAGTAAGTGTTGAATGCTACAACAAGCAGATTCACGTCAATGTATTTCACTTCATTCTCCTTGGAAATATGTGGTTTCTACCAGTGTGTGAGGAACAACAGATATTTATTTATTTCTTCAACTTTGTTTCCATGAAGCTCCAAATTCCTGCACAAGATCAAAATATTCACAGCATCAGATGCAGTTCATTTATTTTCCCTTCTTAGAAATCATTATCTGTGATCAGAATGGCCTGAATGTTGCTCCACTTCTCACTGTTATACTTCAGACATCCTTTAGAGGAGAAATGAACACATTTGAAATCTTATTGTGACAGACAGTCTGAATTTAGTCACTTGTGTGTCTGATTCAGTCGACATGATTTGCATGTGTGTTTAGATGTTCATGTTCAAGTCTTTGCTCAAATTAAATAGGAACATATTCAACAGCTTGAATGCACTAAAAGAGAAGTTAAATATCTTATTGTGTGTTGTGCATCCATTGGTCTGTAGACTCTTATCTATCACCCCTTTTATTTCTGTCTCTGAAGTGTGAAATGACGTTTGAACACAGGAAGTGTTTGGTTTAGACAGACAGCACAGTTTAAACAGTTCATTAATGTGACAGTATGGAGTCCAGTGTGCTGCCTCTTATACTCTGAGTGTTTTATTATATTCTATATTATCTTCTGTTATTTCTGTGTGTGTGAAACACATGATGGTGATGTGAGTGCACAGGTCTATACTGTAGATTTACTGTCTCAGTGTTCATCTTTATTCTGTTCATATATAAATAATGTTTTGTGTTATAGTGATGATGAGAGTGAAGACTGCAGTTATTACTGTGTGTTACAGATCAAATGCATCTGTCTGTGTTCATGTGAAAGATGATGGACTTGTGTACATGTTTTATATTTGATGTCTTTCATCTCTTCATATTTTATATACTTGTATTCTTATTTTATTGTAATTATCTTTGGATTGTCTGTTGAATGAGACATATTTCTGTTTCCGTGAGTTGGTGTTGTATGTGCTGTATCTTTAAATAGACTCTCTCCATCTTGAGCTCTCAGATCGCTCTCAACTTCTCTATTAATCTACGGTCTGTCTGCTGTTCTTATTGAACATGTTTGAGTAATGTGCAGGAGGCCCTATTGTTGTAATGTTGTCTTCATTATCTGAATGAGAGACTAGAAGCAGAAACTTTGCAAAAAGTTGTGAAATATGACTTAAATAATTCATATAATTATGAATGTGATTTTCAGACCATACTGGTCAAAAGTTATGATATAAAAATATTTGTTAATACTTCAAACTATTTTCCTGTAATGTGCCAACAAAGAGGGTAGGAGGACGAGGGCCTGACATAGACGGTTGACAGGCGGTTCGCACGAGAGGATTAAAAAAAAGTTATATTAATTAAGAAGTGCACCCTCTTATGACAACTGTGTGCCCCTCTGCCCCTGTGTTGAGCAAAATGAGTCACTAACATCCGTACATTACTGATAAATGGTCACATACAGGGGTGTAGATTCTGACAATAATAAAAACAAGCAATTACACTCCCCCATTATTTATAACTCCCAAATCTAAACCCATGGTTACATAGTGTGACCATACATCCTTTTTTTTTTATTTAATATTTTTTGTACCTGAAAAGCTGGGATTTCCAAATTTCCTTAAAATGTTCATGATTTGTCTTTGTCTTCATATTAAGTGTAATGAAGCGGACGCTGAGGCAGACTCCATGTGCAGATGTTTATTAAAACTCTACAGCGAACTGGTTTG
Organism: Moxostoma hubbsi; assembly: GCA_032164185.1. Classification (NCBI taxonomy): domain Eukaryota; kingdom Metazoa; phylum Chordata; class Actinopteri; order Cypriniformes; family Catostomidae; genus Moxostoma; species Moxostoma hubbsi. The sequence goes on from JAVLUX010000099.1 coordinate 3,081,232, forward strand.
AATCGGCAGGCAGATATCGTATCGTTAAATCAGGCAGTGGTTCAATACAAGGTAGCAGTCAGATCCGTGGCAACAAAGCAAAGGGGTTAATCCAAAACAGGCAAGAGTGATATAAGCAGGCAAAAGGTCATACACAAAACAGCAAGACAATGGCAATGGAAATAACGCTCGGTAAGGCAGGTAAACTGGCAATACTTCGCGATGGCCTGTTAGACAGGCCATGCTTAAATATCACACAAACAGGAAGTAAACAATGAAGCAGAGGGAGCGGCACACAGTCAGTACTCGGGAGAGGGCTCCCTCTGCTGGCGTGACGTTACATTAAGGTACTCTCTACAGTTAGGATGATCATACCTAATAAGAATAATAACTTTATTTATATATATCACCTTTCAGCAGTCCAGCACAAAGTGCTTCACAAAACATAAAATCAAAACACTCTCTGTAAATCGCAAAGTAAAAAAAATAAATAAATAAATGCAAATTAAAATAAATTCTATAAAAATGTGTTTTTAAACGAAACAGTCACAGATTCAGCAGATCTAATATCTCAGGACAGGCTGTTCCATAATCATGATGTCTACACTACAAACGCTCCATCACCTTTTGTTTTGTATCTGGATCTTGGAAGAGCAAACAGTTCATGACAAGAATCTAAGAGGTCAAACTATTTAATAAGGGCTTACAAGTTCTGCTAACTAATCTGCTGCCAGACCATGTAAAGCTTTATATTTAACGAATCAAATCTTAAAATTATCCCTAAAATAAATTGGTAACCACTGAAAAGAAACTAAGCGTCTGTTCAGACAGATTTTTTCTTAGGAGCCGAGCGGTTGTGTTTCAGCGAGCTGAGAAAAACCCACTGCTGTTCCACTCATGGAAATATGGCGCATTCTGTGGACGGATCATGTTCTCACTGCGAGAACATGAGCATGGAAACGTTGCAGTCACGGCTCTCCCTCTTCCAGGGGAAAGCCACTCTAGCCGCCCCCCACGTCGTGCCTTCTACCCACGGGTATAGGGCCAGTGCGGCTGGCGCTATTGCAGATTTTGGAAATGAAATAAGTGCGGTTTCGCTGGGTAAATCCCCTTGAACCACCCGTTCCCCAGCATGCTCAATTGCCCCCGTCCGGTTCTGAGACTGGCTCGCATTTCGGCCAGTCTGATGCCTCTTTCAGAGCCCTGAGCTGGATGAGAGTTTTGCCACTGCACCAGAGAGCGTCTAGGCTGACTCCAATGCTAAGGACTTGACAGAGCTTGCGCCTACGGGTGTGCCAGCCCAGTCTGAGGCTGACGCCAAGCTGTACGCTATGCTTACCTGGGCCACCGCGAGTGTCGTGCTGGACTGGAACCCACCATCCACCCCTCAGCCCTTGAGGCTAGACAATTGGTTCTTGGGTTTGGGGCGCTGCTCCTGGTTTCTTTCTTTCCAGAGGTGCATGAAGAACTGACGAAGTCATGGAGGGCACCTTTCACTGCCTGAAACCGACTCTCTTGCTCGTCTGCTCTCACTAAACTTGACGGTGCGGCGGTCCACGGGTACATGGAACTCCCCATGCCAGATAAGGCAATTGTGGTACACCTGTGCCCGCAAAACGGCCGTCACTCCCTTCCAATGCCTGTAGGTTTATGTTGTCTCTGGCGACAAAGGTCTTCAGCGCCGCTGGACAGCCTGCCTCTGCCCTGCACGCCATGGCCCTCTTGAAAGTCAAACAGGCCAAGGTGCTAAGAGATCTGCACTTGGGTAATCTTGATCATGATGTGCTGCAGGAACTGTGCTCGGCGACCGCCCTCGCCCTCTGGGCCACAAAAATCACGGCGCATTCACTCGGAAAGGCGATGGTCACCCTCGTGGTCCAGGAATGGCATCTGCGTCTGAATCTGGTCGAGATGCAGGACCCCGACATGGCTCGCTTTCTCAGCGCTCCCATCTCCCAGATCGGCCTATTCGGCGACACCGTAGAGGCTCAAGAATCTGCATTCAGTCTGCTCGCCGAGTGCGTCCCCCTGTGGTGGTGAAACCCCATGCATCTCCGCTCCAGCACGGGTCCAGCTCTCATCCCCAGTGTAGAGCTCCCCAGAGGAAGCGGATGCCCCTCCGTCTCACGGACGACCTCCCGAACCCAGAACGTACTCAGACCACTCCATTCCCCGGTGGAGGGTTGGGTAGAGAATCTTTTCCTTTCCTCTGCTTGCCGCACCCCCGACAGGCTGCGGTACCCAAGTTGTTGCAAAGGAAGCAGTTTCTTCACTCCCTGGGTCACTTAGCCAATGCCCACAACTGCCGTTCTCACAGCGATCAGAACCGAGCATTTGCAGTTGGGCCCTCCGGCTTCACATGCCCAACTGCACCACACTCGCGCCCTCAGGGCAGCTGGTGGTGACGAGTCTAGAGGTCATCACTACAGAACCTCCTTCTCAGTCGCCTACCCACCCCAGGCTGGGTACGCGGAGCAAGGTAAGTGCTTCAAGCCTCTCCTCAACACAACCACCTCTGGATGAAGCTACACTCTCCGACATGACTTTGCCTGCTCCCCCCTGCTGCTAGGCCCCACTTCCAGGTACATCACACGTGCATCGCAACCTTCTGCTTAAGGACGTGATAGAGCCTGTCCCTCCAGCCAAGATGGTGAAGGGTTTCTACGGCCCTTACTCCATCATACCCAAGAAAGGCAGTGGGTTGAGGCCAATCTTGGACCTGGGTGTTCTGAACCAGGCCGTACACAGACTCCCGTTCAAGATTCTGATGGAGAAATATATTCTGAAATGTGTCTGGCATCAAGATAGGTTCACGGCAGTAGACTTAAAGGATCCGTACTTTCACGCCACAATATTACCCCTTCACAGACCCTTTCTATGGTTCACTTTCGACGGCCAGACGTTTTAGTACAAGGTCCTCCCCTTCGGTCTGTCCCTGTCCCCTCACATCTTCACAAAAGACGCAGAGGCAGCTCTTGCCCAGTTAAGGGAAGTGGGCATTTGCATACTTAACTACCTCGACGACTAGCTAATCTTAGTGCACTTAGCGCACGTATTGGCACTGGCCAATGGTACCTCTCTAGCAGATATCTGCAGAGCAGTGAGCTGGTCAACACCCAATATCTTCACGAGATTTTACAATCCCCGGGTTGAGCCGGTCTCGTCCTGTGTTTTGACAGGTCCGAACATGCAGAATTCAGTAATATGGCGACAAGAGTTGGCTGGGTGTATTGCTTACGTATAGCGCCTTTCCCATTCCCTGAGGTGAAGACGTTCACTCTACTACCCCAGTCGAGTCCACAAGTCATGGACCCTGGGTGTCCTTCATGCCTAGCCTTCTGGATTGGAAAAGAACGCCTTCCCCGATGCAAATGTTATAGCGTTAGATGCCCCCAGCCGCATCTAACACTCTATGGATAGAAAACATAGAGAGAGAAAAGGCTGCGGCAGGCACAGCCTGCTCCCAGGCTATTTACGTCACTTCCCTCCCTCAGAGATGTGGGGAAATATATGACGTCTCTTGGGGTGTTGGTGAAGGTCACGTGCAGTCTGACGCACCTGCTTTTTTCGCACGCCACAGCTTGTTTGCACCTGCATCAGCCGTCCACGTAACGCGTTCAGTGTTGTGGCATTTATGATAGGGACCCATAGTGTCACTGCATCGACACATCGTCGAGTAAGTGATAGAAGGGGAATGTCTCGGTTACTGTCATACCCTCCATTCCCTCATGGAACGAACGAGACGCTGTGTCCCTCTTGTCACAACACTGTACTAAGCAGCTGAAATGACCGAGACCTTACTCTCGGCTCCTCAGCTCAAAAGCTGTCTGAACAGACACATATTTCCTTCCTAAAACCATAAAGGGTAAAGGTGGTGAGAAAAATGTGTAGTGTGTGAAAAAAATAAGCAAATGCTTTTGCGTTCTCTCGAAAATTATTTTGCATTGGCTTGAAAAATATTCGGCATAATGACAGTCTTCTGCTATCCCTCCTATGTGTATACCAGCATTATTCCAGCTTTTGAGTTCAACAAGAAGAGAAAGACAGTGCAATGAAAATGTAGTTTGGGAAAACATGCTGCATAATACAGTTTTCCACCAATAGTGGCACCAGCTGTAACATTTGGCGGAAGTCAAGAGAGCAGGATCTAAGTGCAGCTTTTGTTTAATCAGCAGATGAGTCCAATTAAACACTGGGAAAACACACAAACAAAACAAAACCAAAACTAGAGAACCAAAACAAATGTAACATCCATGTAGAGTAACAAGGAACAACAACTGACCAAAACTGAACAAACACAAGGACATAAACACACTGGGCCAAATGAGATACAGCTGGGAACAATAATCAAAGATGATATGGAACAAGTGAGGGAGATAAAACAGGTGCATGATGGGAAAATAAGTTTAAGGAACAAACACAAGGCAAATCATGACACCAGCACCGGTCCTCTCGACTTACTCTCATAAATGCAATAGTCTGCAGAGTATTCAGGAGCGGGAATGAATATACGAGAGTTTGAGTTTTGAGAGAGAACCCAAAATAATTTGCAAGAGAACATAATTACTTGGGGGAACACAAAGTTTTTCAGGGGAACAATAAGTTTTGTGAGAGAACATAAAAGCATTTGCTTATTTTTTTCCCACACCACTAATTATTTTCCCCACCACCTTGAGCCTTTAGGGGCTCAGTAGAAGACAGACTCGGGAGGTGAACTAATCATTTCTGTTTCCTGTACAGATCCTATGTGGCTGTCCCACATCAAATTAATTAAATATGAGAATGGCTTTTTTTCACGCCAAAATGAATGAATCACTCTCCGAGACTACTTGTTCTTTCGAGTCATATAAAAGATTCTTTCTAAACGAACGATCAATCTCTCGCTTGCGCGCCCTGTATGTCTCTGTGTAAAAAGATCACCAGATTGCTTTGCATCTAGAAAAATCAATAATTAAAGCACAATTTAAATGTATGTTCCCCAACTCTGCAAATTATTGAATAGAACATCTGTTTCAACAGACTCGTGCTTGCCACATATTGTCATTTTCAACTGAAAATATTGAATATATCGAGAAAATGAAATACTACATATCAGGGAAATGTAAACTAATATGACTGATAAAAATGATGGAAATTTTACAACTGGGTCCATCAGATAATTGTAGTGCAACCTCTGTATGTAACTGGAAAGATGTTAATGGAAAAAATTCTACAAATTGTTAATAAATGCGCAGACATGCTAGTTGATGTTCAGTTGGAGGTACATCAGGACTCCTCCCACTGAAACATCCGGTGCCCAGTTTCTTGCCCTCTCATTGGCTGTAGGTCAATGCTGCAGTTGTATTCAGTCAAAACATATTTCACATTGCACGATTTGGAATTGCAGACAGGTCCAGATATATAATATTCTAGATTTCTCGCTGACATCGGCGACTTTCCAAGATGTCGGCGCTTCTCTCAAATCACGTCTTTGATAATTCATGCAGTGCATTCATCGCTCATGGGAGTGACCAAGAAATGAGAAAACAAACTTATTTGAACTCAATCAAACAATATCAAATCACTTTATTGTCACACTACCATGTACACAAGTGCAACAGTAGGTGAAAGTCGTGTGTGCAGTTCCGAGCAACATAGTAATCATGACAGTGACGAGACATATACCAATTTACAATAAACAACATATTTACACAACACAATTTACATATCAAATGTACATATACTTACACAACACAATACTAATATACAGTAAACAATACACACAATATAGAATACACATAGCAATAAAAAAATAAAATAAGAGTATATAAGAATATATTTGACAGTCCAGTGTGAGATAAGATGAAGATTAATAAAGTGCAGTGCTGATTGTTGATCGTGAGACATCAAGTGTTCAAAAGTCTGATTGCTTGGGGGAAGAAGCTGTCATGTAGTCGGCTGGTGTGGGTCCTGATGCTGCGATACCGCCTGCCTGATGGAAGCAGTGAGAGCAGACCATGACTCGGGTGTCATACAGTAGTTATATTGTGGAGAACATTTTTGACAGTCCAGTGTCAGATAATAAGATGAAGATTAACAAACACAAGGACATAAACACACTAGGGCTAATGAGATACAGCTGGGAACAATAATCTGACTGGAGTCTCTGATGATCCTCCAAACTTTTTTCACACACCACCTTTTATAGATGTCCTGGAGGGAGGGAAGCTCACCTCCGATGATGTTTCTGGCAGTTCACACCACACTTTGCAGGTCTTTGCGGTTGTGGGCGGTGCTGTTGCCGTGCCAGGCAGTGCTGCAGCCAGTCAGGATGCTCTCTACAGTACTTTTGTAGAACCATGTGAGGATATGGTGGTTCATTCCAAATTTCCTCAGCTGTCTCTGGAAGAAGAGGTGCTGAGCGTTCTTCACAATGGCCTAAGTGTGGACGGACCATGTGAGATCCTCAGAAATGTGGACACCGAGGAACTTGAAACTGCTGATTCTCTCCACCGGTGCTCCATTAATGGTGATGGGGCTGTGTTCTCTGTCTTTCTTCCTAAAGTCCACTACAAGCTCCTTGGTCTTACTGACATTGAGTGAGAGGTTGTGCTCCTGACACCAGCGTGTCAGAGTGTGCACCTTCTCTCTGTAGGCTGTTTCATCATTGTCAGTGATCAGACCTACCACCGTCATATCATCAGCAAACTTAATGATGGCATTGGAGAGATATGTGTTGCCACACAGTCATGTGTGTACAGGGAATACAGGAGTGGACTGAGAACACAGCCCTGCGGGGCTCCAGTGTTGAGGGTCAGTGGTGAGATGTTGCTGCCCATTCTATCCACCTGACGCCTGCCTGACATGAAGTCCAGGATCCAGCTGCACAGCGAGCTGTTTAAGCCCAGAGCGTGGAGTTTCTCATCAAGCTTGGAGGGCTCTATGGTGTTGAATGCTGAGCTGTAGTCTACTAACAGCATTCTCATATATGTGTTCCTTTTTTCCAGGTGGGAGAGAGCAGTGTGTATTGTAGATGCAATGGCATCATCAGTGGAGCGGTTGTTTGCGGTAGGCAAACTGCAATGTGGGCAGCACAGAGCAGATGTGATCTCTGATTAACCTCTCAAAGCATTTGCTAATGATGGGGGTCAGAGCAACAGGACGCCAGCCATTTAAGCAAGTGATTTTGGCTTTCTTCGGTACAGGCACAATTGTTGACATTTTGAAGCATTTGGGGACTACAGACAGGGAGAGGGACAGGTTGAAAATGTCCGAAAAAAACCCCTGCACGCTCTGATGACGTGGCCCGGAATGCCGTCTGGACCTGCAGCTTTACGGATGTTCACCCGTCAGAAGGATTGGGTTACATCCGCAACAGAGACAAAGAGTGAACCAACCTCTGTAACGTCAGCCGCGAGTGCTCTCTCCACGAGGACGGTGTTGTTGTCCTTGAAACGAGCATAAAATTTGTTAAGCTCATCCGGGAGAGAAGCAGCTGTGTTTACAGAGGAGTTTTTATTCCCTTTGTAGTCCGTGATGATGTTAATTCCCTGCCACATACTTCTAGAGTCGATGGTGTTGAACTGTCCTTCAATTTTGTGCCTGTATTGGCATTTGGCTGCACTGATAGAGTTACGGAGGGCATAACTAACTTGTTTACGCTCCTCCGCATTCCCGGAATTAAAAGTGGAGGTCCGCGCATTAAGTGCCACGTGAACATCGCCGTTAACCCATGGTTTCTGGTTGGGGTAGATCCATATTGTTTTGGTTGGCACAACGTCCTCTACGCACATCCTGATGAAACACATTACACTATCAGTGTAAACCTCGATGTCGTCATCAGAGGCCGACCGGAACATCTTCCAGTCCATGTGATCAAAACAGTCTTGTAGCGCAGAGTCTGATTGATCCGACCAGCACTGGATCGTTTTGAGGGTGGGTGCTTCCCGTTTCAGTTTCTGCCTGTAAGTGGGCAGAAGCAGAAAGGAAGAGTGGTCTGATTTGCCAAATGGTGGGCAGGGGAGGGATTTGTAGCCATCCAGGAAAGGAGAATAGCAATGGTCCAAAACCCTGTCCCCTCGTGTGTTGAAGCTGATGTGTTGGTGGTATTTTGGTGCTATTGATTTAAAGTTGGCTTTGTTAAAGTCCCCGGTAACAATGAAGTCCCCGGTAACAATGAAAGTTCCCAGTAACAATGAAACTACAATAAACTTTAAGCATGAACATTTAGTTTCAGTTTTTAATTGTGTTGAATTAATAGACATGTTTTTTGTTTTGTTTTGTTACTTTCAGTGCTGATGTCTAACAGCTACTTTGCACAAACTCCAGGTAAGTCATGATTCATAAATACATTGTTAATTTTCCTTTTTTTTCTTGACTTATAAAGTGTACTGAATAGAAGTATTATTTATAATATTTGTGTTTTCACATCTTCAGACACTGCATGATGGTCTGAGATCAGGTTATGGTATTTGGTAAATTTTGTTTTTTATTAAAAAAAAAAAATATTTATTGCAAAAACATGGTTCCCCTTCTGTCACTTACTTGATGTTGTATCACTAGTGGTCTTTCTTGAGAGCCTCATTACCTCTATCTTTGAGAAAGGGCCAATGAGAATTGGCGAACAGAATTTGCATGCCCTCCCCTGGATATACGGGTATAAAAGGAGGGATGCGTGTCTGTTCAGACAGGTTTTTTCTTCGGAGCTGAGCGGTTGTGTTTCAGGGAGCTGAATAAATCCACTGCTGTTCCACACACCTCTACAACAGCGTATGTTGTTGGAGATATGGTGCAAATCATCTTTTCTCTTCTCTGCACACCAGTGCAGACTACGCCCCTGGGTGATTCTACAGCCATCTAAAACAGTATATATGATTAAAAGAGTATATTTCTCTAAAAGAATACAACACTTGGACGTTGAACGTCCAAAAGACGCATATCTTTTCAAAGACGCATATTTTTCAAGATGACTTTCTGTCCATGTGTTATTCCTGGATGCGGTCGTTACCACTCTGCTTCAGATAGCCACGGGCACTGCCTCACGTGCCTGGGCAGAGAACACACTGAGGCAGCATTTGTGGATGATTCATGTTCTTAGTCTGATGGCTACCATGGCCTACAGCACCGCTGGACAGGCCGCCTCCATCCTCAAGTCCACCAGGCCAAGACACTAAGAGATCTGCACTTGTGTAGTACTGATCCTGATGTGCTGCAGGAACTGTGCTCGGCGAACGACCTCGGTGCAGGGTGAAAACGACCTCCATCTTGTGTGCGGATATCGCAAACCTTCTGCGCAAGGACGCGATAGAACCTGTTCCTCCAGTCGAAATGGAGAAGGGATTCTACAGCCCTGGTACAGTTCTGAACCGGGCCTTACACAGACTTCCGTTCAACATGCTGATGCCGAAACGTATTTTGACATGTGTCCGGCATAAAGATTGGTTCATGACGGTAGACCTGAAGGACGCATACTTTCATGTCTCAATATTACCCTGTCACAGACCCTTTCTACAGTTCACTTTCGAGGGACAGGTGTATCAGTACAAGGTATTCCCCTTTGGTCTGTCCCTGTCCCCTTGCCTCTTCACGAAATTCACAGAGGCAGCTCTGGCCCCGTTAAGGGAAGTGGGCATTCACATACTCAACTACCTCGATGACTGGCTAATCTTAGCACACTCTTGACAGTTAATCCGTGCACGCAGGGACCTGGTGCTCATGCACCTCAGCCGTTTAAGGGCTTTGGGTCAATTGGGAAAAGACCAAGCTCTCCCCAGTTCAGAGCACCTCTTTTCTTGGCAAGGAGTTAGACTCAGCCTCAATGAATCGCTTGCAACCCTTTCTGCTGTCACTTATTCAGCTTTTTGACAGACCTCTGTTTTCTACGGACAGGAGTCCCCTTACAGTAGTTGTTTAGAAGTGTCGTAGTTACTACGGATGCCTCCCAGTTTGGCTCGGATGCAGTGTGCAATGGGCACACAGCTGCTGGCTCCTGGATGGGGCCCCGGCTGGGTTAGCACATCAACTGCCTAGAGTTGCTGGGTGTATTTCTTGCCCTGCGCAGATTTCTGCCGTTGATCCATGGCAAGCATTTGTTGTCTTGTCGCATGTCTCGCCCACCATCTCCTCCTTTGGTGTGCAGCGGCTGAGGTCGCTCCACTCCACTCATATCCCGGGCAACCTAAACACCACAGCGGATGCGCTGTCATGACAGGTAATGCCCAGCGAAGAGTGGAGACTCCACCCTCATGTGGTCCAGCTGATTTGAGCTCAGTTCGGCACAGCACAGTTTGCCTCCCGAGATTCCACACACTGCCCACTCTTGTACTCTCTGATGGATGCCCCCCTTGGCACAGATGCGCCTTCACACAGCTGGCCTCAGGGGCTGCGCAAGTATGCATTTCCCCCCGTTTCCTACTTACACAAGTCCTGTGCAAGGTCAGGAAGGACGAGGGACAAGTAATTCTTGTGGCCCCCCTCCTGTCCACTCGGACAGGATCTGACACTCCTCGCAACATCATCTCACTTGCACATTCCCCTGAGGAAGGACCTTCTTTCTCAAGTTTGGGGCATCCTCGGGCATCCATGCCCAGACTTCTTGAACCTCCACGTCTGGCCCTTGGACGGGATGCAGAAGATCTAAAAGGTCTACCGCCAGCTGTCGTAGACCCATTCACTCAAGCCAGAGCTTCCCTGTACCAGGCATTATGCCCTAAAATGGCACTTATTCACAAATTGTTGTTCTTCCTTATTTGAAGAGCCACAGAGGTACGCAGTCTGGTCAGTGCTTCCTTTCCTGCAGGAGAGGCTGGAGGGGTGGCTGTCCTCCTCCACTTTGAAGGTTTATGTAGCCGCCATAGTGGCTCACCATGATACAGTGGATGGTAAGTCATTTAGGAAGCACAACCTGATCATCAGGTTCCTTAGAGGCACCCGGAGGCTGAACCCTCCTAGGACATGCCTGTTCCCCTCATGGGGTCTCTCTCCGTTGTCTTCTCAGGCCTTGGGGGAGCCCTGTTTGAGCCACTAGAATCAGTCGAACTAAAGGCCTTCTCCTTGAAGACGGCCCTCCTGATCACGCTCCCTTCCATCAAGAGGATTTGGGACCTGCAAGTGCTCTCAATGAGTTCGGTCCAACAGGCTCTCACGTCATCCTGAGATCCCGACCGGGCTATGTGCCCAAGGTTCCTATGACCCCTTTTCATGGATCAGGAAGTGTACCCGCAAGTGCTGCCCCAGGAGGAGGCAGACCCAGCCTTGTGTTGCTGTGTCCGGTGCATGCTTTGTGCACCTATTTGGATCGAATGCAGAGCTTTAGACACACAGCTCTTTGTCTGCTTTGGTGCACAGCGAAAGGGAACGCTGTCTTCAAACAGCGGCTTGCCCACTGGATCTTGTACGCCATTGCATTGGCCTTCCAGACCCAGGCCGTTCCTGGCCCCTTCCTGGTTCGAGCACACTCTACAAGGAGTGTGGCATCCTTGTGGGCACTGGCCAATGACACCTCTCTAGCAGACATCTGCAGAGCGAAGACGTGCACTCCCCCAGTCAAGTCCACAAGTCATGGACCCTGGGGTTCTTTCCTCCCTAGCCATCTGGCTCTGAACTCAGCGGAGGAAGTTCACAGCCAGACCCACCGCAGATACAGACTTGCCTGTACAGCAAGGTTCTGATTATTCCAATATCTCCTGTGATGTATTTTTTGCGGTATGGTCCCTCTATCAGTGGACCGCATTTCCCTTGGCCAGAGCTACATCAACACAACGTCGGTGAGTTACAGAAGGGAAATGTCTCGTTTACTGTCGTAACCTCCATTCCCTGATGGAGGGAATGAAACCTTGTGTCCCTCTTGCCACAACACTGTACTAAGCCTCTGAAATGGCCGGGAACTTACTCTCAGGTCTTAACAGATGCACGCTTCCCTCCTTTTACACGCGTATGTCCGGGGGAGAGGCTTGCAAATTTTGTTTCTTTGGTCTTTTCTCAAAGATAGGGGTAACCAAGGCTCTCAACAGAGACCCCTTGTGTCACTACATCGGCACAGTGTCGAGAATGGAGGTTACGACTGTAACTGAGACCTTTCCTTTATCTGAGCAGTACAAGAATTGATGACTTTTCCTCCATTTGCCATCTGAACATACAACAAAAATTAGACTTGATTCAATAAGTCTAAGTGGTCGTTAAAAAAAAAAGCAACACTTTTGGTGTCCGTGGTCAAAATTGTCCGACCATTGAAAATGAACGAGAAAGATCAAAAAAACTTAGCTTTTTTTATCTGTCAAATACAATCAATAAGTCAGCCACAATGCAGTAAAACAGACAGGGTAAGACTCTAAAACATCCTCAGCGCAAAATATACACTCACTCCCACATATACAGTGTGGAACCCTGGAGCCGTATGGATGAGTTTTTTGAAGGATGGATGTGCTTTTTTGGGATTCAAAATTGAAGGTACCATTCACTCCCATTATAAAGCTTGGAAGAGACAGTGTTTGTGTTTGTCTGAAAGAAGAAAGTCATATACAACTAGGATTGCTTGAGGGTGATAATCCCATAAATTATGGGATAATTTCCATTTCATACACAGAATTGAATTTACAAGATATTTTATTGCATCAATTTAAGGAATTTAAATCACCAATGTCACAAATCAGAATTTTTTCACAAGAGACAAATACAGTATCAACTGTAAAAGTACACCCAGAACTTTTTCATAACCTAATCTATAATATCATGTAATAAAGCAAATTGACAATTTAAAAAAGTATGAACAGCGAAAATTCCTGAAAAATTCCTCTGGGTCATTCCCAGGAGGATTGGTAGACCCTGAATTACTGCAGTGCAAACATGTTACATCAGATGATATGAAAAAGTAGACAGGTAGACATGAGGGTAACAATCACAGCAAATCATGATTTAAAGATGACAATAATCACAAAGGAATTCAAATGAAACAATTCATAGAACAAAAGTAACTCTGGGAATTGGAGGAAAGAAACGTGGCTTTCTGTGAAACGTGCTTCTCCAAGACTTCACAGACATGTCACTGTCATGCACAATAATGTGAAGTTTCTTGAAGAAGTTTCACATTCACTTTCTTGAAGAAGTTATGTTTCCCCTCAAATCAAATTGTCCATAGATTTCTCAACGGCCCATACATTCCTCAAGTTTTGGTTGGAAATAGATTTTTGATAAATATACTTTTAATACATAGAATGACATGGACACTCGGAATGGAGACGTGGTATTGAAACAATTCGAGGATATGTTCATGGCTTATGTGATAGTGCTTAAGAAGTCGTGCCCTCTTTTCAGATGCATCAAACAAATAAATAATAATATTTGGACCAGCGGCCACACACGAACTACACATTGTTATTTGTTCTTGCTGAAATGCTCATCGTTACACTAGCGCCTGATGGACACTCGCCTGAAATATATTTTTTAAGTGCAAATAAATACACTTAAATAATAAACAGAATTTTCACTTCAAGTATATTTATATAAAATATATTTTTAGATAATATACTAAAGTACAAGTATTTTAAAGTGTGTTAAACGTTGTATTGTGAAAATTGGTAAAAGCATGATGCTAATATGCTTTAAATATATTTAAAGATAAAACAATTTTGGTTAGTATATTTGCAATATACAATTGAATAAAATAATATATTTAAAATACAATATACATTTTTTCACTAGGGCAGAGACTCAGATTCAGACACAAAATGAAACAAACAGGTGCAGCTGTGACAGGATTTTCTGAGGAGGAAAATATATAAATTAGCATAAAAAGATCAAACCAATAAAATATTACAGTGGTTCTAAATATAAAATATTATGATACAGGGCTCGACAATAATGACAATGACGTTCATCTCAATATCCATTTTGATTGGTCAGTTTACTAATGAGAGGAGGCATTATACGTCAGCTTCCTCTGGCATTCATACACTCATTTAAATCGTAGGTTTGGTGTGAAAGTTGGGACGGACGTGTTACAAAGAGGAAAATATTCCAATAAAAAAATGTGAGAAAGTCAGTCTGGTAATATTCTGTAGACAAAATAACATCATTTTGTCCTATAACACGTTTAATAACATTATTTCCTCATATAACAAGTGTCATTTTCTATTTCTCTGCCACACAATACTAAATATTTGCCTGTTTCTATCCTGGAGTGATGAAGTGTCATTTCCTGTCATCAGTGAGTGATCATCTGTTATATTATAATCATATGCATCATCAGCAGATCCACAGTTTTCCTGAGCAACTTGATCAGCAACACATGATGATTGTAATTGCCTGTTTTGTGTTTCTGGTCTCGAGACACAATGTAAAAACTACCGAAACGAGCGATTCAGACGGAGAACAACAAACATTTAAGTGTTATGTGGAGTCAAAATGACTTTCAGGATCAACTTGTGAAGTTGTTGTCTGTCAGAACAACTCAAATTAGTGAATGATATGAACATAACAAACCTCAGACCATCACTTCATGACATCTACATCAGATGAAGTGCTGTCATAAAAACATCAAGTGCTCATCTCACAGGGGCGGTTCTAGAGTCAGTGGACATCCGGTGTTTCACCCACAGACATCCATGTGTGCATCAGAATACACGGGATACAGCCCCTGATTATTACACCCTAAAATTGTAATAATCATAACAATACAACACAATCAGGCAAGTTATATATCTCTGAATATTTTCCTACATACATAGAAATCGCTAAATCTTATTTCACAAATAAACAATGTATACACGTGTGTATGTGTGTAAATGTCCAATTCTTCAATGTGTGAACATTGTCGGTAATCAACTGAAGTAAACATGTCAATCAAACAGTCTTTAGTCAAAGTCTTCAGTAAGTCATTTGAGAGCTCTCAAATGTCTCAGTCAGTCAGTCAATTAGTCAATCAATTAGTCAGTCGGTCATAGAATTGTTAAAAAGTCCTCCATTTCCAGAAGAAGGCAGACTTTAGTAATGGGTCTGGTCAAGCAGGAACTCTTGGTCTTGAGTCTTACTTGACGTGTCAATCCCCTTTTATCCTGTGTGATCTGAATAATCTTGCCCATTATCCATGAGCTCCCTGGAGCAGTATCATCGACCACAAGCACAATATCTCCCAATTGAAAATTGCGTTTCTTCACCAGCCACTTCTGGCGTTCTTGTAGTTGAAGTAGGTACTCCCCGATCCATCTCTTCCAAAATAGATCCGCCATGTATTGGACCTGTCGCCAACGTCGTCGAGAATACAGATCGTCCCTTTTAAACAGTGCAGGTGATAAAGATGGCTATGTTTTCAAGAGGAGAAGATGGTTTGGCGTAAGGGCTTCCAAATCATTAACATCCAGAGATGCTCTGGATATTGGATGATTATTAAGGATAGATTCAACTTCACAAAGGAGTGTGTAAAGACCTTCCTCGTCTAAACTTTGTCCTCTAAGGATAGAATTTAAAATCTTCCTTACTGATCTTATAAGCCGTTCCCAAATTCCTCCAAAGTGCGAACCAGCCGGGGGATTAAAGTTCCACTTAATTCCTTTTTGAAGCAGAAATGAATTTATCTGATTATGATTCCAGTTTTTCATAGCCTCCTGCAGTTCACGTTGGGCACCAACAAAGTTTGTACCATTGTCTGAACGGATCTCGACAACTTGTCCTCGACGTGCCATAAATCTTCTTAATGCGTGGATAAGAGTCCGTATCAAGTGAATTTGCTATTTCAAGGTGAACAGCTCTTATAGTCAAACATGTGAATATCACTCCATAACGTTTTACAACGCTCCTTCCTCGTTTTACTTCAAAGGGACCGAAGCAGTCCACTGCAACATGCGTGAATGGCGGTTTGTCGGGTATGACTCTATCTTGTGGCAAATCTGCCATCTGCTGATGACCAGGGATTCCATGAAGACGTCTGCAGACCACACACTTGGACAAAATTCTTCTTATAGCCGTGCTAGCACCAGGGATCCAATATCTCTGCCGCAAATTAGCCAGCATATAATTCCGTCCACAATGTCCAATGTCATGATGAATTTGCCGCAAAATCAAATCAGAAATGTGTAGATCCTTGGCCAGTATTACCGGATGCTTAACTTCTTCAGGCATCATAGCCTTGTCCAGACGCCCACCAACTCTGATGACATCTGAGTGAAGCACAGGATTAAGTCTATAGAGTTCACTATTCCGTTTTACCAATCCATCTTCCATAGACTAGCCAGTTCCTCAGAATATCTCTTCTTTTGGCAAAGACGGATAATCTCCAATTCAGCTCTTTCCAGCTCATCTGAAGACAACAATTTTGCAGACACATTGGATCTGAATTTGTCTATTTCTTTCTTAACAACAGTCTCTCGTTGCAAATTGTCCATATCAGAGTAAACAGTCATCAACCTTTTCCTTTCCTTGCTGAGATCAATTAGAATATTCCTGAATCGAAGGATCCAAGCTACGCCTTTTTTCAGTCGCATCCATGAAGAGTAGTAATTAAAGTATGGCATAAAATCATACTCTTGATGAATTTGCACAGTATTCACCAGAACACTCCTTTTCACTTCTGGGTCACAAGAAGACATCACACCTACATCAGAAGGATCCACGGGCCACAACTCTTGTGGTTGAACAAGAAATGGAGGACCAGTAATCCATATCTGGTTCTTTAAGAATGAATCAACCTTTAGACCTCTAGATGCTAGGTCAGCTGGATTGTTTGAAGAATTCACATACCTCCATTGTCTGATTTCAGAAACACTTCGAATTTCAGCAACTCGGTTGGCTATAAAGCATTTGAATCTAGAAGTCTCATTTTGGATGTACTTGAGGACAGAGGTACTGTCGGTCCAAAATACAGAATCCTGAAGTTTCATCTTCAGCTCTCACTTCCACAGCTTGTCCATGCGACCAGCAAGTGTGGCTGCGGTGAGCTCCAGACGAGGGATAGTGATAGGTCTTAAAGGAGTCACTCTTGCTTTACTCATTAAAAGAAAGGAATGGGCACATTGTTGATCATTATGAAGTAGTAAATGCGACACCATTCCATAACCCTTCTCACTGGCGTCCGAAAAGTGATGCAATTGAGCAGATATAGCTTCTCCAAAGTTTTCTGGCTTTAAACACCTGCGGACCCTGAATGTACACTGTTGGAATAGTGCTGTCCCATCCAATTTTTTCTCTACACAGATCTTGAAGTATCATTTTGGCACATAGAATCACAGGAGACAGAAAGCCAAGAGGGTCATAGATGGAACTAATGATAGAAAGAATTCCTCTTTGAGTAAGAGGTCTATCCTTGATGGTCACCTTGAACTTGAAGACATCAGACTCAGCACACCACTGCACACCTAATGCTCTTTCCAAAGGTAGCGTGTCATGTTCCAAATCCAAGTTCTTAACTTTCTTGTCTCTCTCTTCCTCAGGGATGGCATTTAACACAGTGCGGCTGTTACTTATCCATTTGGTTAATCGGAATCGACCTTTAGCGCACATTTCTGTGAGCTTTTTGTATAACAGAGCAGCTTCTGAATCTGTAGGCAAAGATACAACAGTCGTCTACATAGAAGTTATTAAAGACAATGTCCACAGTCTTGGCATCATACAGATCCTTATGGTCCTCTGCACACTTTCTCAATGCATAGCTAGAGCAACTTGGAGATGACGTTGCTCCAAATAAATGCACAACCATTCTGTATTTTTCCAAATTGGCATCAATGTTTCCACCAGTCCACCAAAGAAACCTCAAGAGATCACAATCATAAGGATTTACCTTAACCTGATGAAACATCGTTTCTATGTCAGCCATCATGGCAACATACTCCATTCTGAATCGCACAAGAACACTCACCAGCGGACTTGTTAAATCTGGACCTTGCAAAAGATGTTCATTCAATTATGTTCCTTGATATGATGCTCCGCAATCAAATATCACTCTGATCTTTTGCTTTTTAGGATGATACACACCATGGTGAGGTATGTACCATAAGCGTCCATCAAGTCATTCCAGTTCAACTGTAGGAACCTTTTCAGCATGACCTTTAGCGATGACACTCTCCATAAAGGTAGTATAGTCAGCATGAAAAGAAGCATTTCTTTGAAGCCTTCTTTGAAGATTCAGAGCACGTTGTTCCATGATTGCTCTATTCCTTGGCATGACTACCTTTTTGTTTTTAAATGGAAGACCAATGCAATAATGCCCATTGGTCAGTCTTGCTGGCTGTGAAACAAAATCTAGGAATTGATGATCTTCCTTTGACAATCCCCGCTGTTCCTCCTGAACCGGTTCAGGAAAGTCACCCTTGAACTGTTGCTCCCATAACTCATCCAGTTTCATAACTGTGATCCTATTGACAGTCATGTGAGAATGTTCCTTAATAGCATACTCTTCATGTCGTTTGATTGGTCCATTAACTGCCAATCCAAACATGGTCTTAATGGTGTATGGGCCACTGTCTTGACAGCGAATAATCTGCCATGGCTCCAAAGCCTCTGGCACATTAGCACCAATCAACAACTCCACCTCAGCATCAATTAAAGGCAAACATAGATTACTTAAATGAGGCCAACAAGCAAGATCGTTTTGTGTGGCGATGTTGATTTTACTTACAGGCATGGTCTTCTGCATGTATACCTCTGGCAAAGCACAGTAATGCTCTTGATTCAATCCTGACACTTCCAGATCCTTCAGAACATAACAGCAAACGGATTTGTCCTGACTCATGGTTCTCATTAGAATGTTAACTTTCTTTACTGAGAGATTGAGCTTGGATATCAAACTCTCTGTGCAGAAAGATGCAGAGCTCCCAGAGTCCAGAAAAGCATAGGTGGTCGCAACTTTACTTCCTTTCTTTGACTTCACACATACAGGAACGATAGACAATGCACAATTTTCTTTACCAGCCCCAGTAAGAGCACTGGACTGAAGCGAGACCAAAGCATTTCCCACTGTTGACTTTGACTCATCTTTATACTGAATGCCCCTTTTTTCTGATGGAAAAATATGAAGAAGACTTGGATGTTTGAGATGACATATCTTACATATGCTTCTCTCTTTACAATCACGGCTGAAATGTCCTGTACATAAGCAACCGAAACAAATCCCCTTTTGCTTCAGAAAATTCATCTTTTCTGCATGAGATCTTTCAACAAGCCTTTTACAGAAATCCAGTGCATGCACTCCTTCACAAAAGAGACAGGTTTTAGCCTTCCCACCACACTCCTTTGTACCAGTTGCAGTGACTGTGGTGGCAAAACTACTTCTAGGTTTTTGAGGCAATTTGGTATTCAGGATTCTACCTCCAATAGGCAGGACATCTTGAATGTTTCCGAATACCGGATCTGTGACTATTTTCACCTGTCTTTCTATGAAGTCCACAATATCAGAAAAGCAAGCTGGATGGTTACGTCTTTCCTGTAAATCATACGCCACCATTCTCCATCTTTCTCTGAGCTTATAAGGAAGTTTTGCAAGAACAATTTGCATATTAGAGGCAAGATTTAACTCATTCATGTAAGTATATGTACATGTATATACCCTTGCAAAGGAATCATCAGTTGACAACTTCGAACAAGATCCTTAGGTTGCCCTCTTGTGTACTGCTCCAAGAAATGCAAGCAATCTGCAAGGCCACTTGTTTTCTTTTCTACCACCTCTTCAAATGTTCGCATAAATTCATGATAACGCAATGGATCTCCATCAAAGAATGGGACCTCCCTTGGTGGAAGTGAAGATAAGTTGTGTTGCTGAACTAATAGGACAGCAATTTCATTTTGCTTATCAAGAAGCTTAAAGATACTTCCTCCTACCAAACCATCCTGTAAACTCGATCCATGTGCACCCTGCGTTCCAAGTCCATGTCCACCATCCTGACTGATGCTGGGTAATGTAGAATGTGTCAACCTTGTGTTAGAATTTACAATCGGTTGCTGTTGTTGAGATGACCGAGTTGGAAAACGCATTGGATTCTCTGGTGCTACTTGAGCCTGTGTATAAGATACAGGTGGCTGTAGTGGCATTGAATGTGAACTTGAAGGTAAAAATGTATCCACATTTGGGTTAAGAGAACTGGTTCCAGTATTTCTTGCCCTTAACGCACTGGCATCAGCAGAATTTGTACAATCACTTCGTTCTGATCTCACGTCGCTATACACTTTCATCTTGGCCATGGATACAGCAATTTTAGTGTCCAGTTCCATTTGTTCTTTTCTCCTCCTCAAATCCTCATCTTCCTTCTCCAATACATGTTTCCGTGATAACATTTTCTGATGTGCCAACAAGGCTGCCATTTCGGCCTTAACCTGAAGATGAGCAGATACAATGGAAGATCGACTGGTTCAAGATCCATGAGTTGTTGTCGTTTTCCTGCCCATGTTAGAGGCACTATCAGTTCTGTATTTGATTCTGTACATCGCCATCGTCCATATCACAGTTCGGATATTCACTTGGAACATGCATATTATGAGATGATGAAACTGGTTCAGCAGAAGATGGAATATTAGAATCACAACTCAGTTGAGGTTCAGCAACATAATCCATTGCTCTTGAATCATGAATGACAGAAAGTGATGGGCAAAGATTTGCATAAGGTTGAGTAGAATTTGATTCTGTTATTTGAGCATTTTGCCTCAGAATTTTAGCTTCATCCAACCATCGTTCAACATCTTCCACAAATCCATCATTGTGCTTAGAAACTGCATCAAACCACCCATTTTGTTTGTTTTGTTCATCAGGAGGAAGGAAAGGAAGTACTTCTTTGTGCAACACAAATGCATCATCCCTTAAACATTTTAAAGATCCCACCATTGAAGACAATTGAAAAGCATTTTCATCATATTCCATGAGATCTTTCATTGATAAAATCAAGCTCTTCATTTGATTCACCTTAGCCTTGCGATCCTTTTGCAATGCCTCAATTTTAAGTGCCAAGGCCGTTGCCGTAAGCTTAGGCTCTCTTTTGCTGCTCACAGCAGCGTGCACAAACTCATCTGCGTCCATTTCTCACGGCACGCAATCCCAGTCATCCAAACAGCGCCGTATTCAACGCGTACATCAAGCCAACAATTCCATGAATGAGCGCAGCTCCACAGCGCGATTACAAATGCATATTAAACTTGCACTTCAATTCATTTCACAACCGCAATCCATCCAATAAGCGGCACACAAACACTGCACGGCCTGCCACAACAGCGTCTTCTCATTCAATAAACAGCAATGCTGCAGCCAAACATAGCAAAACCGCTCACATACCTCTTCTGCCGTCAGGATACAGAAGCGCGATCACACTTCAGTGTGTGCATCAGCGTTTCATATGCGGTGAGCGAAGAAATCCTTGCAATCCACGATAATCAAAATCCAACAGTAGCCTTTTCTGTTGACTAAATATAGCGGCAGCCAATAACCGCGGCAGCCAATATAGCGGCAGCCAATAACCGCTAAGAGGCTGAGTAGAGGGAGTAAAGGATGACGCATTTCCACTGATAATCCAGGTAATTTATTGTAACATTAAATGACAGAAAAGTAAGCAAAGCAATGAAATGAAATAAAACTAAATGAAATGAAAACGGTCAACAGAAAGTGAGCGTCCCAGCTACTCACCCCCTTCCTACATGCCAACCACACGACAACTAACAGGTAATATGCACCTGGTTCAAGTGACGTAACAAACTGAAAGTAAAAATTTCAAAGGAAAAGACATCACCCCAAACCTGGCACCTACAGGTACTGTCCCGAGTCCACATAATTACATGCAACTAAACCTAAACCAAACCGTAATCTTTACCCAAACCTTATAGTAAGTACATGTTGTTAATTAATATTACTCAGTACTTAAATGTATAATTACACTGTAACAATGACACCATAAAATTAAGTGTAATCAAGTTCAAGTTTATTTATAAAGCACAATTAAAAACAACAAGTGTTGTACATTTTTTTACAAACATTAATAACAGAATTAAATAGAATTAATTAAATGTCCGAAAGAACAAATTAATAAAACATTATAAAACCTCCACAAAAAACTCTTATAATTGTCAAACAACATTATAGGCTAAAGAGAAATGAGTCTTTAATCTAGATTTAAATATGGGCAATGAGGAAGAGGACCTCACAACAAATGGTAGAGCACAACCTGGGGGCGGCAACCACAAACGCCCGATCACCTTTAGTTTTCAGACGGGAACGAGGAACAGAGAGGAGTAACTGGTGTGATGATCGGAGAGACCTGCAGAATGTTGATGAAGTAAATCAGCAATGTACTGAGGGGCCAAACCATGCAAGGCCTAATAAACATCCAGCACAACCTTGAATTTAACTACAGATAACTGGAAGCCAATGTAGGGAAGCAAGAACTGGGGTAATATGCTCTCTTTTCTTGCAACCCGTTAGAAGTCTAGCTGCTGCATTTTGGACTACTTGCAGATGTGAAAGAGAAGATTGAGACAGACCCACATATAAGATAGAACAACAATCATTAGGCCTGACAGGAAGTTCAAACTGTGTGTCATCAGCATAACAATGATAGGCTACACTCAAACTCAATATGCAAATATTCAAAAGCTTTTTTCAATGTAAAATTGACTCTGCTCATGTTTGGGGTTTTCCACTGTGGAGAGTATCTGGTGCCTGATACTTTATTTAATACCACCTCAGTCGAGGTTCCAAGCGAGCCGAGCAGATCACTGATTGGTCAGAGAGGATCGTCACTACCAGCATCACTGGATTTGGATTTGTGACACGCGACATCAACCCGCTAGTTTTAAAGTTAGCAACAGTGATAGCAAAACCACACCGTGATCAATAAACAAGCTGCAGACGGTCCTCTCATTAGTGACGAACGAAACCACACAAAACTAAGTCTGTCAGGAAGTGTCTCAGCTGTTGGCCGCACACGGAAAATACCGGATCTTCCAACAGTGCAGGGAAAAGTAAAAAAACATAAAAGTGAGGACGGAACAAGGAAAAGTGGAAGTGGTTTGACCAAATGGACACTATCTAGACCGGCGAGCAATAGTAGGGAGAGTGCGCTGGACTCGGTCATGGCTGGAGTTCATGATGGAGGATGGGACGTTTTGTTACGTTAACTCTATACTCTGATTGAAAGCTTCACTTTATTTAGTTGAGCAGATACTGGAAAACTTCTAAAACAACCAGATCAATTTAACTGTTACACTTGTGTAAAATCACCATCAACAACTGCTTTATGCAGCACAATGAGCTAGTAGCTAACAGTTAGCGCTCGTGTTATTGTTTTGGTCAGTTTGTGTCGTGTTTAAGATGATGTCACGGCAGTAGAGGCGGTGTAACTATGACGATCAGCCTATAATCCCGCCCATGTTGAGGCGACACTAAACTGCCGTGGAAACACAAGCTCAGAAAGTAAAGCGAGTCGAGTCGAAGCGTAACGTGCCGTGGAAAAGTGCCATAAGTTTCAGGCTTGTGTACTGCAGGTGTTTTGCTTTACTGTGATTGGCTCTAAAGTATTTGTGAGGGTCAAATCCTCCTCGCAGATACATGCCTTAAACTCAGATTTTAGGTGAGTTCAGATTCTTCTGGCAACACTGAACGTCATTACATCCGCTTAAACATCTATATGAAGAAACAATAAGCAAATCGTACTGGAGTGGAGGGGGACTATAAGCATAAACAAATTATATTGTCCTGAAGAATCTCCGAGAGTGCTTCTGTATGAACTTATTTGTTATTTTTGTATAATTCAGTTTAATGTGTTTAATCATTTGTTTTAATCATGTTTCAGGGGTCTAAATCATTAATTACCAAATGTTGTTACATTTAATGGAATAAATTAAAGAAACAAACAACCTCCATGATGACATCACCAAAGTGAAGAAGAAAAAGAGAAAGTGGGAAAATTATTAATAATAGAATTAATAATAGGAATTAAAATAATAATGAAATATAATAAATAACAAAGTTGACTTTATAACTGATCTTCCAAAGAATATTTTTTAAAAAAGATAAATAATTTAGCAATTTAGTCTTTCAGTCTAGTTAAGTGTGTGTGTGTTCATAACTGTAGATGCAACATGTGTGTTTTGTAAAGTGAGTGTTGTGTGTGTGTGTGTGTGTGTGTGTGTGTGTTCATAACTGTAGATGCAATATGTGTGTTTTGTAAAGTGAGAGTTGTGTGTGTGTGTGTGTGTGTGTTGATAACTGTAGATGCAACATGTGTGTTTTGTAAAGTGAGAGTTGTGTGTTTGTTTCTGGTTCTTACAGATAAACCTGTTCTGACTGTAAATCCTGAAACATCACCGATATTCAGAGGAGAGACTGTCACTCTCACATGTGACGTACAGCGGACAGAAGTGACAGACTGGAGATACAGATTTCAGTGTGATGGTGGTAATCAAGACTCTAATGAGAAAGAGTTCAAGATTCCTGCAATGAACAGCAGAACATGCAAGTGTTTCGCTAGCAGCACATCTAGAGGAATCGTCACTGACTGGAGTGATGAAGTGTCATTTCGTGTCATCGGTGAGTGATCATC
Source organism: Moxostoma hubbsi (assembly GCA_032164185.1). Lineage (NCBI taxonomy): Eukaryota > Metazoa > Chordata > Actinopteri > Cypriniformes > Catostomidae > Moxostoma > Moxostoma hubbsi. The sequence continues at coordinate 3,105,693 of JAVLUX010000099.1, forward strand.
TGTTATATTATAATCATATGCATCATCAGCAGATCCACAGTTTTCCTGAGCAACTACTGGACGACACATGATGATTGTAATTGCCTGTTTTGTGTTTCTGGTCTCGAGACACAATGTAAAAACTACCGAAACGAGCGATTCAGACGGAGAACAACAAACATTTAAGTGTTATTTGGAGTCAAAATGACTTTCAGGATCAACTTGTGAAGTTGTTGTCTGTCAGAACAACTCAAATTAGTGAATGATATGTATAATAGATATTTCCGTTTGGCCGATATATTTCAAGACAGTTTGTGACAGTGCATTAGCGCTTATTTCCACTGGCGCGAGCATGAATGATCTGAATACGCTCGCTCTGCTCCGCCCAGCACCGTAAGACAAGCCACTCAGAAGTGAAGCAGACATCTGACAGACACAGTAAATGACCAATCAGCATTCGCCTTCTAACCTGACGCTACGTGCAGCGAAGTCTATTCAAACAGTCCCGTGATATGTCAGATCCGCAGCCCAGCGGTCGCTCCAGTGGGGGTTACAGATGTGATATAAACGAATTCAAACAAAACTGAAAACATTTAACAAACATCTGTTCCTCAGATGCGCGCGCGCTGTTCTCGGTTACCTTTAAACTAGACGCTGTTTTCCCACGGACTGAAAAAGTGACGCCAAAGGTATACCCAGAGCGTTAAAAAGTGACGCCAAAGGTATACCCAGAGCGTTAAAAAGTGACGCCAAAGGTATACCCAGTGCGTTAAAAAGTGACGCCAAAGGTATACCCAGTGCGTTAAAAAGTGAAGCCAAAGGTATACCCAGTGCGTTAAAAAGTGACGCCAAAGGTATACCCAGTGCGTTAAAAAGTGACGCCAAAGGTATACCCAGTGCGTTAAAAAGTGACGCCAAAGGTATACCCAGAGCGTTAAAAAGTGACGCCAAAGGTATACCCAGAGCGTTAAAAAGTGACGCCAAAGGTATACCCAGTGCGTTAAAAAGTGACGCCAAAGGTATACCCAGAGCGTTAAAAAGTGACGCCAAAGGTATACCCAGTGCGTTAAAAAGTGACGCCAAAGGTATACCCAGTGCGTTAAAAAGTGACGCCAAAGGTATACCCAGTGCGTTAAAAAGTGACGCCAAAGGTATACCCAGTGCGTTAAAAAGTGACGCCAAAGGTATACCCAGAGCGTTAAAAAGTGACGCCAAAGGTATACCCAGAGCGTTAAAAAGTGACGCCAAAGGTATACCCAGTGCGTTAAAAAGTGACGCCAAAGGTATACCCAGTGCGTTAAAAAGTGACGCCAAAGGTATACCCAGTGCGTTAAAAAGTGACGCCAAAGGTATACCCAGTGCGTTAAAAAGTGACGCCAAAGGTATACCCAGAGCGTTAAAAAGTGACGCCAAAGGTATACCCAGTGCGTTAAAAAGTGACGCCAAAGGTATACCCAGTGCGTTAAAAAGTGACGCCAAAGGTATACCCAGTGCGTTAAAAAGTGACGCCAAAGGTATACCCAGAGCGTTAAAAAGTGACGCCAAAGGTATACCCAGTGCGTTAAAAAGTGACGCCAAAGGTATACCCAGTGCGTTAAAAAGTGACGCCAAAGGTATACCCAGTGCGTTAAAAAGTGACGCCAAAGGTATACCCAGTGCGTTAAAAAGTGACGCCAAAGGTATACCCAGAGCGTTAAAAAGTGACGCCAAAGGTATACCCAGTGCGTTAAAAAGTGACGCCAAAGGTATACCCAGTGCGTTAAAAAGTGACGCCAAAGGTATACCCAGAGCGTTAAAAAGTGACGCCAAAGGTATACCCAGTGCGTTAAAAAGTGACGCCAAAGGTATACCCAGTGCGTTAAAAAGTGACGCCAAAGGTATACCCAGAGCATTAAAAAGTGACGCCAAGCGTCCATATGTGACGAGTTGGGTGTGAGAATGTGTTGGGATGAGAAGAGAACACTGTATGGTAAGTAATAATACGTTTGAAAAAAAAATAAAAAAATTCCTTAATCTGAATGAAGTTATTCACGATCTCTATCTGCTGTATTTAATTCTCCATGATTGGTGTAATATTGTGTGTTGTACCTTTTCATATGTTCCGCTCGGATTTGATGCTAATCGAGCATGCAAATACATGTGACGGCTTACAAAGTTTCAAAGAAACAAACAAGTAAAACTAAACAGACATAAATCATGATTATTTAAATATACTTAAAGTAAAACAACCTGTTTAAACTAAATAGTGTAAATAAACTATGTGAGATGTATATTTAACTATGTATTGTACATATAATGTATGGAATTGCACATACTATTTTGTCATTAATTTATGAATATTGTTTAGATTGGTTAATTAATGATAAATGTTATTTGTAACCTGCAGTAATTGTTTATATGACTGACAAATCAAATTACCCATAACAGTTTAATCTAAAATGTTTTTGTGTGTGTTTTCATTCTGCTAGATGGCTAAATGTTTAAGCAGACAAGAAGCTGCACTAAAACTTTATTTATTGAAGTGTTACCTTACCTCATTTGTTTACATTTTAATTACTTTAGTTTTTGCAATTAAAAATATGTACAATAAATGTTCATTTATTTTCACCAATATTCTTTCTCGCATTTACTGTATTCACATATTCAATATCGGCATCGGCCATTAAAAATCCCATATCGGTCGCCCACTAGTGTTGTGTCATCTGCGAATAAAACACATTTGAACAAATCAGATACCTTACAGATGTCATTAATATATCAAATAAACAACTTAGGACCAATCAAAGAACCCTGGGGCACCCCACATGTTACTTTACACATTTCTGATTGATGCTCATTAAAATGAACATACTGCTGTCTATTGTCAAGATAGCTTTCTAACCAAGAGTAAGCACGACCTGTAAAACCATACTGCTCTAGTTTATCCATTAACAATTTATGATCTATGGTATCCAAAGCTTTTTTGAGGTCCACAAAAACACCCAAAGTAGAATGGGTCTAATGCAGATGCTTTATAATCAACTCCTTTAATAACTGCCATTGAAGTCGATCGACCGCTCCTGAATCCATATTGATCGTCACTTAATATCATGCATTTTTCTAGGAAACTATCAAGACTCTTCAGAAAAAGTTTTTCCAGTATTTTTGAAAATTGAGATAATAATGAAATTGGTCTATAGTTTGAGTATAAATGACTATCACCACTCTTGTAAATTGGAATAATTTGTGCAATTTTCATCTGATCTGGAACCACGGCAGATTTAAAGGACAAATTGAAGATATAGGTCAGGGGTTCTAATATTAAATGGATTGTTTTTTTTAACTAATTTCATATCAATATCTGTCCAATCAGTTGACCTTTTATTTTTAAAACCATTCACAATCTCCAGTATTTCATTTTTGGTATGTCAGACACATACATCGAGGAAAAGTTCCTACTAATATTTTCACAACTCTTTATGTTTTTACTTTTTGATTCGATAATGCCTTTTGCCAGATTGAAACCAACATTAACAAAATAATCATTGAATTCGTTTTCTATCTCCTTTGGATTCCTAGTAAGGACTTCATTGTCATTTATGAAGTAACTTGGACACTCGCGTTTATTATTCGTTTTTTTTATAATATTGTTTAGTACTTTAGTACAAGTTCCTTGCATATTTTGCTTTTGTTGTTCTAAGAGGGTATGAAAATATTGCTTTTTACTATTTCGGATAATACTTCCCAATTTATTTTTATATTTTTTGTATTTTTCTTCCGACTCATATTCCTTTTTTTTTTTTTTTTTTTTTTTTTTTTTTTTACAAATTTCGCATATAGTGTATTCTTCTTTTTGCAAGCATTTTCAATATCTTTTGCTTTTGTTATCCACAGCTTTTTTACTGTTTTATTTTCTTGGTTGTGAATCATCTTCATGGGGCAATTGATATTATACAACTCAATAAATCTATACAAAAAAGTATCGTATGCCACATTTGCATCACTTTCTGCATAAATATCAGACCAATTTTGGTTACTGAGTTCCTTTTTGAATTCTTCAATATTTTTGCCGTACATCTTCTTATGAATTTATTAATGGTCTGGGATTTGTTTTTTTGTATAAAAACATTTGGAAATATTGCAAACACTGGCAAATGATCACTGACATCCCTAATAAATAATCCCCCAACAACTTTTCCCTCAAGTCTAATAGTAAAAATGTGCTCTATTAGTGTTGCGGTTTCTGCTGTAATTCTGCTGGGCTTATCAATGAGTGGACATAAGTGATTACTGTACATGATATTTATAAACTCAGAAATACCTTTAAGGACACGTTGATTAAGTATGTCAATGTTGAAGTCTCCACACACTCTTTGTACTTTGTCAGTGGTCATGTTGTTAAACAGTTCTACAATTCTTTCATTAAATGTTGACAAACATGTTCCTGGTGGTCTGTACACGCAGATAATAATTATATTACTGAAGTGTTCTACTTCAGTTTCCACTGTTACTCAGTCCAGAACATTGTCTATGCTGTATGAAACATTTTAATGATTGATCAATATACAAAGCCACTCCTCCGCCCTTTTTATTATTCCTATTGGTGGTATACATCTCATATCCCTCAAGACCCACGTCACCCACTTTGCCATCGTCAAGCCATGTCTCTGATATTGCTATTATTGTACATTTTTTAAAGGACTTAAGAAATTCTTTGATAGCCGAGTAATTTTTACTTAGACTTCTGCTATTGAAATGTATGACGGACAGAGCACCATACATTTCCACACTCTTGTTAAATTCTTGTTCCGTATAATAATTACAGTTTATGTCAAAATTGTTATAGTAATGCATGTCCGGATCAAATTCATTATCAAAACCATACCTCTTAAGTTCATCCCGGTCAGACATATCATCCATAGTTATATTCCCCAATTTCTTCACAAGTTCTTCCATATCAATACAAAGACCTTTATCCTGCTGAAGCAGACCATCACTTGTAGCGGTCCAATTCTTGCAATTTTCTTATTATGATTGTTTTGATCTTCTCCATTTGGTCGGATGTACACCTTCCCATTCCTTGTCCATGTTCTTGTATTTTGTCTTGCTTCCTGAGTATACGGCTCCATTTTGCTATTTCAGCATTTTTCTTGGTTAAATACTTGTTTATATAGACTCCGGTACCTTTTAATTTTCTGGTCTGTCGCAGTAGCTCAATCTTGTGCTTTTGTGAGACTAACTGTACAACGATGGATGGCTTCTCTTTACGATTCTTGTTTGAGATTGCATAGCAGCTAGAGATGTTACTATCATCCAGATCGATATGTTTACTGCTTAAGTACAGCAAAACCTGTTGTTCCAATGACTGCAATTCTTCTAGAGGATTCTTCCTTTGCTCCAGCTGCTGCTCTGGCATAGCTGCGATGCTTAGTCTCCAGTCCAGTAATGATGACATCTTTACTCCAAGTTTGTTGTTCCAAGGCGTCAATCCTTTGTTCAAGTTCATCAATCTTTTTATCTCTTAAATTTACTATTTCTCTTAGGTTACGTATCTCCTCCATAAAGGCCAGGATGCTTTGTTGTTGAGTAGCAACTTTGCTGATCTCATCTGCCATAAACTTTAAAGATGCCTTTATTTCTTCCATCTCGGCTGCTTTTCTTGTTGCCATTGACTTTTGTGCACTGATTTGTTCTCGTTTGATATTGATTATTCAAGTATTCTACCTATTATTATATGGATTAATCGAGTAATCTGCCGATTATCATATGGATTAATCGAGTAATCTGCCAATTATTATATGGATTAATCGAGTAATCTGCCAATTATCATATGGATTAATCGAGTAATCTGCCAATTATCATATGGATTAATCGAGTAATCTGCCGATTATTATATTGATTGATCAAGTAATCTACCGATTATTATATTGATCAAGTAATCTGCCGATTATTATATTGATTGATCAAGTAATCTACCGATTATTATATTGATCAAGTAATCTACCGATTATTATATTGATCAAGTATTCTACCTATTATTATATGGATTAATCGAGTAATCTGCCAATTATTATATGGATTAATCGAGTAATCTGCCAATTATCATATGGATTAATCGAGTAATCTGCCAATTATCATATGGATTAATCGAGTAATCTGCCGATTATTATATTGATTAATCAAGTATTCTAGCGATTATTATATTGATTAATCAAGTAATCTACCGATTATTATATTGATTAATCAAGTAATCTGATAAGAAATACTTTACATGATTAAAGTTGTGTGTATATTGTTAGAATTGTATCTTTATTTTACTGATATGCCTTATACGGTTCTTTATTAATACTCTTATTGGTTATTTTTCATAACTAAATAGTTTTTATTATTATCATTTATAAATGTATTATTTTTAAGTTAACATCTCCTGGTTCCTGCTTCATATGTAGCGTATAGACATGACAGTGCAGCAATCTTCTCATCTCACTCTCGGCAAGAAAGAGTATATCTAGCGCTTTATCAGCCAACACACGATTTTAGCTTTCTTATAAATAAACAATACGTCGATATTATTTGTGTATAATGGTTTATTAAAATGATGTTATATGTTAGATTAGCAAAGATAAACTCACCGCGGTAGCAAGCTAGAAGTTTTCTGCTGTTCTGGCGGTTAATCTTACAGCTCCAAAAACCCAGCAAGAGTCGTCACTAGATGTCGCAGCTCGTGCGCATGTCATGAAACTCTTTTATTTATTTTTCCAAAAACACAATTCCCTTAATCACTTTAAACATATTTGATTACATTAATTAAATCATTAATTACCAAATGTTGTTAAATTTAATGGAATAAATTAAAGAATCAAACAACCTCCATGATGACATCACCAAAGTGAAGAAGAAAAAGAGAAAGTGGGGAGAAACTAAAAAAATAAATTGTGTGTCTGTGAGTGTTTGTGTGAGAGTATGTGTGTGTGTGCGCGAGTGAGAGACTTTGTGTGTGTGTGTGTGTGTGTGTGTGTGAGAGTGAGAAACTGTTTGTGTGTGTGTGTGTGGGAGTGAGAGAGAGAATTTGAATTTTCATAAAAACTTTATTACAAAAAACCTATACTAATACAAACAATTCCTACCTACAAAAAAGATACATAAATAAAAAGGAAACAACAAGAAAACAGCAAAAATCACTACACAGCAAAAACCACAAAAATACAAAAAGGAGTACAACACATTCACCAGGTCATCTTAAAACATGTGCAAAATGAAGACACTCATCGATAACTTCACACAGAGCCCCCTTGTGACACCATATCAGCTCAAAGGACATCAGGTCCCCCATAGACTTATAATACTGAAAATCAATTAGAACTCTAGATTTCACAATGTTGTTAAACATAGTTGGTAAGTTAACGCTGGAATTTCTTTCAACTTTTATTTTCTGGGTGTCGTAAATGGCTTTTTTCGCCTGCCCCAATAGAAAATTCAGCAGTTGACAGAGAAAACGACGACTCCGAGTATACTTAAAACCACAAATAAACATCTCTACAGTGAAAATTACATCAAAACGAACAAATAAAATCTCTAAGGCTTGAAACAATGGCAGGAGTCTGCTACAATACAGAAAAGCATGAAAAACATTTTCTCTTTGAGAACAAAAAGGACACCCATCACTAGTCCCAGGGTTCAAAACTGACACAAGTGCGTTCACCGCAATGGCGCCGTGCAAGATTCTCCATTGTAAGTCCCCAACCTTCTTCGGCAAGGGTGGCTTGTACAGTACTCTCCATTCCGGTTTGTCATTCTCCCCAAGATGAAGGACTGAGCGCCAAGGCGTGTCAATTCTGTTGTGAAAAGACGTCTTGTTCAATAACTTGACACAGCTCTTATATAGGGCTTTACCAGACGCTGCATTTGGACCCGTAAGCATCAACGTATTTGGTTGTAAGAAAGCACTGTCACAATCCTCAAAGTCAGCATCCAGATACAGAACAGGAAAAGGGTCCTCACAATTTGGGGAGATTAAACCTTTAGCGTAATCGTCCAGTAACTTAAGTTCATCTGGTATAAGTGTTGACTGCCACCTTTCAATGAGCCTGGCTGTGAAACGCTTTGAATTAAAACCCAAATGTCCAGCAACTGAATCAGTGTTCTCAAATGACAGTCCTGTCAGCTCAATCAAATGTCCAAGTGTCAACAACCTAGTCCTTATAAGGGTGTCAGAGAGTGTAAGAAAAAATTCCTCAGACAGATCAAGCCTTGAACCAAGAAGCAGAGGTTCTTGCAGCAACCAGTACAAAGAATTCGTAACATTCGGCCTCTGAACTTTAAACAAAGACCACACTTTAAAAAGGTCCTGATAAAAAGTAGGCAATTTTGACAAGTCCATTTTGTCTGGGTTTAATAAAAATAAGGACCTCCCGAGGTCTAGATTTCTGAAACCCCGTAAGATAACACAAGCGGTGAATTTCCAGCTTGAGTCTGTTGGACCAGTCAAAAGTCTTTGGACAAGTTGGATCCTGAAAGCAGCTATTCTGCTTTGCAAATGAATTAAGCCATGACCTCCTTTGTCTTTGGGCAGAAAAAGAATAGCTTTCAGGACCCAGTGCATCCTATCCCAAAAGAAGTCAACCAAAATAGATTGCAGCTTAGGCAGTAGATCCCGTGGAGGATCCACGCAAGTTAACCGGTGCCAAAGAGCAGAGGCAATAATGTTGTTGATGATCAATATTCGTCCCTTATAGGACATCTTAGGGAGCAAAAAGCGCCACTTGTTGAGACGCCATTTAAACTTCTCAGCAACTCCATCGAAATTTTTTAGCATAAATGTCTTTTTCCCTAAAAACACTCCCAAGTACTTAAACCCATCCCTGGTCCACGATAAATCTTCTGGGAGCCTTGGTTCTACACCAGCCCAATTACCCACCTGTACGGCCTTGCTCTTAGACCAATTAACTTTTGTGGCAGAAATCTTATTAAAATCACTCAGGATCCCCAATAAAACATTAATATCTCTTTGTCCATTAATTAAAACAACAACATCGTTGGCATAGGCCGACAACTTAAAGGCATGTGAACACTTTGGGACAAATAAGCCATGCAGATTTTCTCTAATTTTACACAAAAGGGGCTCTATAGCCAAAGTATAAAGCATACCAGACAAGGCACAGCCTTGTCTGATTCCTCTAAACACTTTAAAAGGGGCACACAGGTTACCATTAAATTTCAGGACACTTTCAACATTGTTATATAAAACTTTTAACATAGAAATAAAATCGTTACTAAAACCAAAGGCAGTTAAAACATCCCATAAATAACAGTGTTCCACTCTATCGAAAGCCTTTTCCTGATCAATGGAGAGTAGACCAAAATCTAAGTCTAAACTCTGGCCAATATCTATAATATCTCGAATATATCGATATTATCAGATATTCGCCTCCCAGGAACACAATAGGATTGGTCGGGGTGGATAACTTGGCCAAGAACATTACCAAGTCTATTTGCTAAGACTTTGGAAAGCAATTTATAGTCAGAGCAAAGCAAACTCACAGGTCTCCAGTTCTTAATATCGCTCAGATCACCTTTCTTAGGTAACAGAGTGAGGACCGCCCTTCTACAACTTAGAGGCAGTTGCCCATTAGCCAAACTCTCATTTAAAACCTGTAGAAGATCAGGGCTAACCTCTGTCCAAAAAGTCCTGTAAAATTCAACTGGAAGTCCGTTGACTCCCGGTACTTTACCAGCTTCCATGCTGTCAAGTGCTTTTTTAAGTTCCTCTAAAGTAACTGCTCTGTGAAGTTTAGCATTCGCCTCTTCGGGTACTTGAGGTAGATTATCATAGAACTTCAAGTCTGTTGCAACATGAGATAAATCGCTCTCATACAAGTTCTTATAAAAGTGAACTGCCCTATTTCTGATATCAGAAGGGTCAGACAACAACACCCCAGACTCAGAGCGTAAAGAATGAATGAGCTTTTTTTGCCCATTTTTTTTCTCTAAATTAAAGAAAAACTTAGAGGGAGTGTCCATCAGTTCTATGTTTTGGAACCTTGATCTGATCAGTGCCCCTTGTGTGGTCACATCCAACAGGCCATTTAAAAAAACCTTTTTTTCCTTAAAACTCCTAATAACAGCCAAATAACCAGTAGTATTGGCAAGCTCTTGTAGATTGCTTAGTTCCTTCTCTAAAATTCCAATTTCAAAATTCCTGTTCCTTGTGACATTAAAAGTGTAGAGCTGGCTCAGCTGTCTAACTTGTACTTTAGTGAAGTCCCACCACTGCTGAATGGACTGGAAAGAGGATTTCTGAGACCTAAAATCAACCCAAAACTCTTTAAGAAGACCTTGATCACACAACAAATTACTATTCAAGTGCCAATAAGCACTTTTTGGTTTTACAGCACTCACCGCCACAACACACTTGACTAAACTGTGATCTGAAAAGCCAACAGGGATAATCGAGCATCCCCTGAACATACTAAGTTGGTGCTTAAAACCATAAAATCTTTCCAGCCTTGCTAGAGATATTAAATTATCTCGAGTATGGACCCAAGTGTACTGCCTTTGGGTGGGATTAAAATTTCTCCAAACGTCAAAAATCTCGTTAGACTTAATTAATTCAACAAGCCTCTTTTGTGAAGATAAATGAGGCTCAACATGGTTCCTGTCAGAGAAACACTCTGTGCAATTAAAATCCCCCCTAAAATTAACACGTCTTCTGTGTTACAGTTTGTTAAAACCTGACTTAAAGTGTCTAGAAAGCACATTCTTTCAATTGCTTTAGTGGGAACATAAACAGAGATAAAAACAAAAAAACTATTTTCAAACTGAGCCCTGACCTTTAAGAGTCTGCCTTTTATGATCTCTTCCACATGATATGAGAAAGGGGTAAAACTTTTAGAAAATAATATTGCAATGCCTCCACTGCTGGAACTCAAATGGCTTAGAATGGAAAGACCGTCAAATTCTCTTGGCCAGTCACTCTCATTAACCACATCACTATGAGTCTCTTGAGCAAAGAGAACATCAACCTTCTTCTGCTTAAAGGTTTCGAACAGAAGATGACGTTTTTTCCCTTCCCTAGCACCATTTACATTTAGAGAGGCAATACAAAGTTCACCCATGATAGAAGAGATCAAAAAGAAAAAAACACCCAGAAACAGAATAAAGGTCAAGGTGTGTGTGTCTTTCATTTTACACTGTTAGTGCTGGACTGTGAATGAGCATTGAGTTTAGCAAGAATTTTCTTTAACCGGAAAACTTCTGTGCCACTAAAGCACCCTTCACTCCTGTAAAGTTTAACCTTGTCAATGAACTGCACTACATCTGGAAAATAATCTTCAATGCGAACTCTCCTTACGTTCTTTGTTGTCGAAAGGAACGATTTGATATCACCCGCACTGTAATGCCTATTTGAGAACCCACTCAGCGGCAGACTGCACGTTACACTAATATCAGAGAGGTCACTTTCACTTTCGGTATCCGTCTGACTTAGATCGCAAACGAAGCCCCTTTTCGCGAGCTGTTCCGAAGGGCGTCGTTCCAAACAACGCTTCTGTGGCATCTTAAAAGTACAATCATCTAAAACGTTCGTTAACATAGCATCATCCTCAATAGAAAGCGATCCAGTGTCACCAGCGACACCAGCTCCAATCTCGACCTCACTCACAGCATTCACAGTAACCGCCACACCTCCATCATCCACAGGTCGATCTGCCTGCCCCACATCCACAGCTTCTGCAACAGACGCGACAGCAGCTGTCTGCACTGAGCTGGGTCCAGCCACCTTATTATCAACAATATCTGCCGCGATATTCCAGAATTAGAAGAATTCAGATTATTCATTCGTTCGCCCCCTGTTCAGTGCCCTTATTCGGCTTATCTTGTTTTACATTCTTAGGACACGCCCGAATCAGGTGCCCTGTCTCACCACAGTTGAAACACTTCATGTTATTTGTCGTAGCAAAAATAACATAATTAAACTCCTCAAAACGAAAACTTAAAGACAAATCTAGCTCATCTAGATTATCATGTAAAATCATATAGACATAGCGCCTAAAAGAAATGACATGTTTCAGGAGAGGAGACTTTGTGCCAATTGGGATCATCTTGATCGGGGAGACTGTTTTGCCATAACGGGCTAACATTTTGACCAGTACATCATTGGGGATGAAAGGTGGCACATTCGATAGCGTCACCTTTTTGGACAGTGTGGATAAAGGAAGCACCGGTGTAAGCACACCATCAATCACAACACCACTTTGAACTAATTCATTCGCTAAATCCACAGACTTCACAAAAATGACAATAGCGCTGTTCATGCGGGACGCTGACACGATGTTCTCAAAACCGATCAACTCTCCTACCGCTAAACTGCAGCCTTCAACACCGACAGCCGAATCAATCTTAACTCCATGACGCCTTGTCAGGGAGTTAAAAACTCTGCTGCCTGGGGCAGTCATGCTCCCAACAAACGGAGCTGACACCCCAGCTGGAACACAACACCCGCTTCCCTACTAACACAGTAAATTAAAGCACCAAAACAAGCTATAAACTAAAACTAAAGAATGAAGACGTAGTAAAAAAGAAAAAGAAAGAGATAAAGAGAAAAACACTCGTACCTCACACGGCAGAACCACGCTCGCTCCAAACACACGCTCTCACAGTCAAACCGCACAGAGAGAGAGAGAGAGAGAGAGAGAGAGAGACAGTGTGTGTGTGTGTGTGTGTGTGTGTGTATGTGTGTGTGTGTGTGTGTGTGTGTGTGTGTGTGAGAGAGAGAGACTGTGTGTGTGTGTGAGAGAGAGAGAGAAAGAGAGAGAGTGAGTGTGTGTGTGAGAGAGAGAGGGAGAAAGAGAGAGAGTGAGTGTGTGTGTGAGAGAGAGAGGGAGAAAGAGAGAGAGTGAGTGTGTGTGTGTGTGTGAGAGAGAGAGAGAGAGAGAGAGAGAGAGAGAGAAATCATGAAATCAACCCAAAATCATGATCAAAGTGACATTAGTAAAAAATTAGAAGAGTTTGAAAAATCCATTAAAGAAAACCAAAACCCATTAGACTTCTCAATCACAATGAAAGAACTGGAAGTCAAGATCAGTGTCCTAGAGTCCAAAAAAGCATGTGGTGTAGACGGCATCCTCAATGAGATGCTGAAACACATGGATCACAACTATAAACTGGCGACTGTAAAACGGTTCAATGATGTTCTGTGTTTGGGTTATTTCCCTGAGATCTGGAATCAGGGACTCATCAGCCCCATCTATAAGAGTGGGGATAAATTAGACCCTAATAACTACCGAGGCATCTGTGTGAACAGTAATCTGGGGAAGGTCTTCTGCAGTATTTTAAACAGCAGACTTGTAGACTTCCTTATGAAGCACAATGCCTTGAGTAAATGTCAAATTGGATTCATGCCAAAATGTCGCACATCTGACCACATTTTCACCCTACAGACACTCATTGATAAATATGTACATCAAAATAAAAGCCAAATTTTTGCCTGTTTTGTAGATTTTAAGAAAGCGTTTGATTCAATCTGGCATGAAGGATTATTCTTTAAACTTATTGACAGCGGTGTAGGGGGAAAATCTTATGATGTCATCAAATCAATGTACACAGCCAGTCAATGTGCTGTTAAAATTGGCAACAAAAGAACCAAATTTTTCCTTCAACGGCGAGGAGTGAGACAGGGCTGCAGTTTAAGCCCCACCCTCTTCAACATGTATATCAATCAGTTGGCACAAACTATTGAACAATCTCCCGTTCAAGGTCTCACTTTACATGACACAGAAATAAAGTGTCTCCTCTACGCAGATGACCTGGTTTTCCTGTCGCCCACTAAAGAGGGGCTACAGCAGAGCCTGGCATTTCTGGAGAGTTACTGTCAGACCTGGGCCCTGACAGTCAACCACCAAAAAACCAAAGTCATGAACTTCCAAAAGCGATCCAGATCTCAGGGACTAACAAACATTTTTACATTATCAAACAGAAACATTGAAATCACAAAGACATACAATTACCTCGGCCTAAAAATCAGTTCTACAGGTAATTTTGCTTTGGCTGTGAATGAACTCAAAGAGAAAGCACAAAGGGCATTTTATGCCATTAAAAAATCCATTAAAATTGATATTCCGATCAGGATCTGGCTCAAAATATTCAAATCACAAATCATCATTATATGGCAGTGAAGTGTGGGGTCCACCTGTAAAATTTGACTATTTAAATTGGGAAAAACATCCCATTGAAACTCTGCATCTGGAATTCTGTAAAAGAATAATTTATGTCCAAAGAAAAGCCCCAAATAATGGATGCAGGGCAGAATTAGGCCAATACCCTCTCCTTTTGAACATTCAGAAAAGAGCCATCAAATTCTGGAAGCATCTAATGACAACTGACCCCAACACATCCCATTATAAAGCCCTAAAACACCAAGAGCTGAGCGGGGTGAAGAGTCCCCTATGCCAGCTTGTCCTGAGACTGACTGAAGTCACACCTGAGGAGATCGGCCAGTCTCAGGATAACGGCACACTCACAAACATTCGGCCTAACCAAATTATACACAAAGAAAAGGAGAAATACCTCATGCATTGGACAAACACCATTAAAACTCAACACAAACTGGAATGTTATTCGGCACTAAATCGAGAGTACACGGTGGCAAACTATCTGACCACAGTGACTGACAGAAAATGAAGAAAAGCACTGACGATGTACAGACTCAGCGAGCACAGTCTGGCCGTAGAGACGGGCCGCCGCAGACAGACATGGCTGCCCCGCGAGGACAGACTGTGCTCCCAATGCATCCTGGGAGTGATTGAGACAGAACTGCACTTCCTCACAGAATGCCCAAAATACCAACCAATTAGAAACAAATATTACCCCAAAATTAACAACATATGTCCAGATTTCAATGACTGTACCCCGACACAAAAAATGTGTTTTATTCTTGGTGAAAAAGAGGAATGTGCAAATATAGCTGCAAGATTTGTAGTATCCTGTAGAAACCTGTGGGACAACCAGAACTCAAATCAATAACAACACATGATGTATCGATGACCCCTGACCCCAATCCCCTACCCCTGTTACTGACCCTATATAATGCTGCATGTTATTTCTTTATAGTTATTATTGTTGTCATGTCCTAGTTTAGTTCCTGTTCTGTTTTTCTATGTAATTGCTTTGGCAATACAAAATGTCTTTGTCATGCCAATAAAGCTCGTTAAATTGAAATTGAATTGACTGTGTGTGTGTGTGTGTGTGTGTGAGAGAGAGAGAGAGAGAGAGAGAGAGAGAGAGAGAGAGAGGGAGAAAGAAAGAGAGAGAGTGAGTGTGTGTGTGTGTGTGTGAGAGAGAGAGAGACATTTTTTGACATTTAAAAATCCCTTTATTAGTTCAAAACCATTTGGGATTTGTCTTCATAAATATTTATAAAACAACAAAACAAACAAATAATTGTTTGTTTGTTTTTTAAAACAATTTCACATATGTTATCTTCATTGACACGTTAGAAAATATTTAGATTAAAGCTTCCATTCCCATCAGGTTCACACAAAAAATTATTAAAACCCCAGAGATGAAAAAAAAACGGAACATTATGTGTAAGGCTATAAAAAGCATACTCCACCGTTAACCTTTTTTTTACAAAACATTTCGTCAATAAAATAGGATCAGTACACCCACTTTCTTCAACTTTGTTTTTTCTAGTGCACCAAATTGCCAACTTCACCATTCCATAAAGAATATTAAGAATGATAACTTTCTTTTTTGCAAGTTTTGGGAGTTTGCAAGTTCTCCCCGTGTCTGCGTGGGTTCTCTCCGGGTGCTCCGGCTTCCTCCCACCATCCAAAGACATGCAGGTTAGGTTAATTGATGTCTCCAAAAATTGCCCTAGGTCTGAATGTGAGTGTGAATGGTGGTTTGTCTATGTGTGGCCCTGCGATGGACTGGCGACCTGTCCAGGGTGTACCCTGCCTTTCGTCCAAAGTTAGCTGGGATAGGCTCCAGCCCCCCGCGACCCTGTACAGGATAAGCGGTTGTCGACAGATGGATGGATGAACTTTCTTTTTGCTTTCTACTGTGTACTTTGGCCCATAAATAAACAATGAACCCTTAAACAAACCCATTAGCTTCAGACTCCAACCCTTTACTAACTGCATCAAGTTTTCCAGGCGATAACATTCCAAAAACGTATGAATAACAGTTTCTGATGCATTACAAAAGGGACAACCCTCCCCAACTAAAGGATTCAGTCGTGCTATGTGTCTGTTTGTAGCTAAAACTCCATGTACAATTCTCCACTGCAGATCTCCTACTCTCTTTTCAGTGGGCTTTTTGTACAGGGTCCGCCAGCTACCTTTCGGGGAAGAGTCTGACCCCAACACTAACGTCCATTTGCTTTCTGTTTGATCCTTAAGGTCTTGATAGTTCATAGTTTTGACACATGCTGTATATAAAGTTATTTTCGATTAACCATTGAACAACCCCATTTCTGGAGTATTCAAACATAGCAATTTTCCAAAAACTTCCTCTTGATCATCCTTTTTCATTAAAAAGTCAAATCCCGGAAAAGAATATGGCTCTGTATCATCTCCTGTACCAGTCTCTTTAAGAAATTCTTTAGCTGAAGACGGAAGTGCAGCTTCTAGGTCTTCTAGCACTCGTTTGGCGAGACGCACAGACCTGAAACCTACTTTTTGAGCAAGTTCTTCAGCTTCAATCCACCCATCTCTTTTCCTTAGATCTCGAAACATAGATCCATCCATCCATCCATCCATCGACAACCGCTTATCCTGTGTATAGGGTTGCGGGGGGGCTGGAGCCTATCCCAGCTAACATTGGGCGAAAGGCGGGGTACACCCTGGACAGGTCGCCAGTCCATCGCAGGGCCACACATAGACAAACAACCATTCACACTCACATTCACACCTAGGGCAATTTTTGGAGACATCTAGCCTGCCTGTCTCTGGATGGTGGGAGGAAGCCGGAGCACCCGGAGAGAACCCACGCAGACACGGGGAGAACATGCAAACTCCACACAGAAAGGCCAGGGCAACCGGGGTTTGAACCCACGACCTTCTTGCTGTGAGGCGACAGTGCTAACCGCTGCACCACCGTGCCGCCTTCGAAACATAGATATTCCAGCAAAAATCAAATTTGACCTTATGGTCTCAGAGTTCAGGGTCTCAACAGGAAAGAGAGGATTGAAAAAAAGAGATTCATTAAACAGCCACAGACCTGGTTTTGACCACTCTCTTTAAACAGAAAACAATTGCCATAAATCCAAAATGTTGATGTAAAAAAGGGTTAAGTCCATGAAGAGAAGCTCTCTTTAGAGTCATGGTGAAAAGCTGTTTGTCCAGCCTTGCGTAAGAGAGCACACGTTAGGTCCATCCATCCATGATGCCGGTGATATACTAGGCGCTGAACAGCCTGCAGTCGGAAAGCTGTCACTCTAGCTCGAATGTCGATCAGTCCCTGTCCCCCCTCCTGAACAGGCAGATAGAGGACAGCAGCTCTCAGCCAATGCTGACCGGACCAAAAAAAATTAACAAGTCTCTTTTGAATTTCTTGGATTAACATCACTGGTGGGTCCACAACCATAAATTTATGCCAAAGCATTGAGGCAATGAGATTGTTGGCGATCAGTACTCTCCCCCTATATGATAACTGGGGTAGCAACCATTTCCAGCTAGACAACCTCGCACAGACCTTCTCCACTAAACCCTCCCAATTTTTCTTTTTATATTCCTCTTGACCAAGATATACTCCTAGATATTTCAGACCAAGTGTACCCCACTAAATATTATTAGGGAGTTTTGGCAAAACCATATTAAGGTTTCCAGTGGAACCATACCACACAGCTTCTGTTTTATCCCAGTTAAGCCTAGCAGATGAAGCTCTTTCATAGATGTCTAAAGCCCCCTTTAAATTCTGTACATCCTCCTGTTTTTGAATAATTACAGTGATATCATCAGCGTATGCAGATAATATAATAGACTCTTTTTTTAAACTGCCATTTATAGTTAAACCTTTTAGTTTACGTCAAAGCATGCACAATAGAGGTTCAATCGCCAAACTGTACAGTTGGCCAGACATTGGACAGCCTTGTCTGATTCCTTTTTGTATTTCAACTGGTACACTTAACCCACCTCCTATTTTTATCATGCTCACGGAAGCTTTATACAACAATTTTATCCAAGCTATTAAATTATCACCAAAACCAAAACACTTTAAAACATGAAACAAATACAGATGATCCACCCGATCAAAAGCTTTTTCCTGGACTAGAGATATCAGACCAGCACCAACATTGTACATTCTTACATATTCTACAATGTCTCTCATTAAAAACAAATTATCATAAATACATCTTTTAGGAACACAATAAGACTGATCTTCATGAACCAAAGAACCTAAAACCGTCTTGAGACGATTTGCAATTGACTTAGACAATATCTTATAATCAGAATTAAGAACAGCAACAGGCCTCCAGTTTTTAAGTAAACACAAATCTCCTTTCTTTGGAAGAAGAGAAAGGACTGCCCTTTGACAACTTTTAGGCAGTTCCTCCAGTTTATAACTTTCTTCAAAAACTTTAAAGAAATCCTGTCCAATTATTCCCCAAAAGGATTTGTAGAATTCTGCGGTAAGTCCATCAAGGGAAAGGTAAAAGAAAAAGAAAGAAAAAAAAACAGAAAAGGCCAGATCCCCATGTGCATTTATTTAGAGCTATTTCTAGTAGACCTACGTTTGCCTTTCATCTTTTTTATTTTTTGTCTGACTACTGTCAAATATTTCTTTAGTCTGAACCTTTTTTGCTGCGTCAAAACATCAACGTTGCAATCTTTACGAGCTTCCATTACGGATGCGATAAATTTCTCTAGGTCAGGAAAAAACTCTTCAACATCAACACTCCTCCCTTTAGTTTCATCCAGGAAACTATTTATCTGTTCAACAGGATAAAAATCTCCATATCTACCAATGTCTGCATCAATGCATGAATCATCATCTCTACTTTCGTCCTCAGAATCTTTTTCCGCTTCATCATTTGAACCTGTAGTCTTCTTGCATTCTATCGTCTTTAAAGCTTAAAGCACCAGTACCAATACAATCAATAGTCGAAACTTCTTCGTTTGTACCCTCAATACTTCCAGACGCGATTACACTCACCTCTACTCCATCACTAGCTTCATTTACTCCCTTTGCATCTCCATCCTCTTTCCCAGCACTTGCGTCACTCAACGGCTTTCCCGCTGCAGTCGCACCACTACTCGCACCCGCCACACCCGACGTCCCTGCTTCTTCCTCGGCCTGTTGTTTATGAGGGCAAGACAACCTCTTATGGCCGATATCTCCACACTCAAAACAACGGTATGTATCAGTACTCGCGTAAACCATATAAGAGCTCACTCCACATGTCACTCGAAACGAAACATCCAGTGTTTTAGTAGGAGCGGTCAAAAACATAAACGCTTGTCGTCTAAAAGACAACACATGCTTAAGTTCGGTAGAGTTAATTCTCGCACTATCGCGTCATCTTTAATAAAAGGAAGTACGTTGGAAATAGTCACTTTTGTAGCTGGAGCAAAAAGAGGTGTAACGGGTACAAATGTTTCTTTCACCCAAATGCCACTTTCAATTATGCTGGTTACTAGTTGTTCGTTTTTTAAAAAGACGACAACTGCCTTGTTCTTGCGCGATGCAGAAATAATATTATCATGGCCTACCTGTTCTCCTGTTGCTAACAGCACCTCCTCGATCGCTGTACCTGCCTCGGGAACGCACCTGAAACCATTCTGAAGCGACAGAGATGGCTCATCCCCCGCAGGGAAAGAAGCCATCCCGCTTTACTACCCTCGCAAACTTAACAAATAAAACAGTGATCAAGAAAGTGAGGGGGAAAAAAATAAAAAATAAATAAAAAAGATAATAGATGAAACCTATGCAAAAAATAAATAAATTGAACAAAAAAACTAAGGAAAACTCCACGCTCTCACACGTGCCTCTCACACACCACACTCACTCCCAGCATGCAACACCTCACAGAGAGAGAGAGAGAAAGAGAGAGAGTGAGTGTGTGTGTGTGTGTGAGAGAGAGAGAGAGAGAGAGAGAGGGAGGGAGAAAGAGAGAGAGTGAGTGAGTGTGTGTGTGTGTGTGAGAGAGAGAGAGAGACTGTGTGTGTGTGTGTGTGTGTGAGAGAGAGAGAGAGACTGTGTGTGTGTGTGTGAGAGAGAGAGAGAGAGAGAGAGAGAGAGAGAGAGAGAGGGAGAAAGAGAGAGAGTGAGTGAGTGTGTGTGTGTGTGTGTGAGAGAGAGAGAGAGAGAGACTGTGTGTGTGTGTGTGAGAGAGAGAGAGAGAGAGAGAGAGGGAGGGAGAAAGAGAGAGAGTGAGTGTGTGTGTGAGAGAGAATTGAATTTTTACAAACTTTTATTACAAAAAAGATTCACGGTACACTTAAATTACAAAAAAAAAAAGCACAAAAACAAGTCATAAGCGTGTGAAAACCAAATTACCTTCAAATACAGAACACAAAGCCTCATTGTAACACCAAATATTTTCAAAAGTGAGAAGATCATCCACATGTTTGTAGTAGTTAAAATCAATCAGTACTCTTGCTTGTAACAGATGAAAAAACACAGTAGCTACATTCTGTTCCACATCCTGCTCAACTTTCTTCTTTCTACTTAAATAAATAGCCAGTTTCGCTTGGCCTAAAACAAAATTGAGCAACTGGCATACATTTCTTCTTTTCATCACATATTTAAAACCCAAAATAAATAAAACAGTAGAAAACATTTCATTACAACAATATTTTGTAATGACAAAAATAAAGGCACTAATCTGACACAGTTCACAAAAGCATGAAAGATGGTTTCTCTCTCAGTGCAGAAAGGACACGCATCACCAACCTCAGGATTTAAAACTGAAATAAAAGCATTGACGGCAACAGCGCCATGAAGGATTCGCCATTGAAGATCACCTGTTTTTTTGAGTAACGGTGGTTTATAAAGTGCTCTCCACTCAGGTTTACTGTCATCACCCAATTTAAAAAAATCACGCCATGGAGTATCAACTCTCTTATTTAACATTCTTTTGTTGAAATTTAAAACACAATATTTGTACAACACTTTTCCAGAGCTTAAAAAAAAGTCTATACACAAGGATTCAACAGTTTTTAAAAAAATACCAGAAAATTCCTCCAGGTTCAGAGAAAGCAACAAGCAAGGAAAAGAGTCCTCAGGGTCTGGAGTGCAGACATCATTACAATACTCCACCAGCAAAGTTCTTTCTGAGTCTTTAAAAGCTGTCTGCCATTTCATTAAAAGCTGTGCAACTACACGGGTTGATCTGATGCCCAAACGTTCAGCTGTTACCTCCTCATTGTGGAAATTAGCTCCCGATATTTCCAGTAGTCGCCCCAAAGTAGTTATCTTACTGTCAATGAGTGTCTTGTTCAGTCCCGGGAACAGACCACTGGCAGACACGTCCAGTCGTGCACCACGAACCAAAGGCTCCTCCAAAAGCCAATGAAGGGACTCTGAACTCTCCACCTTCTCAACAATAAAAAGACTCCAATCCTTAAAAATGTTCTTATAAAAGACTGGAAGACCAGAAGTGTTCAATTTTGCAGGGTCCATTAAAAACAGAGTTTTGTCCAGTCCCAAACTCTCAAGATTATTTAAAATCACATAAGCAACTGCACACTATTTAAAATCAACTGAACCAATTAAAAGTCTTTGTACAAACTGCAACCGAAAGGTTGCTACTCTACTTTGGAGATGTACTAACCCTTGTCCGCCCTCCTCTTTAGGCAAGAAGAGCACACTCTGTGGGACCCAATGTAGCTTATCCCAAAAGAAATCCACTAAAATCGCCTGGACTTTAGCTAACAGATGTGCGGGAGGGTCAACACATGCTAGCCTGTGCCATAAAGAGGAAGCAATTAAGTTATTTATAATTAAAATGCGTCCTCTGAAAGACATCTTTGGCTTTAAACATCTCCATCTGTCCAGACAACCTTTTACTTTATCAATAACTCCTTCCCAATTTTTTTGAACTATCAGATCATCACCCAGATACACTCCTAAATACTTAAAACCGGATTTCCCCCACACTAAACCTTCGGGAAGTTCTGGTTTCCCACCTGTCCATTTACCTAAAAGCAAAGTTTCACTTTTGTTCCAGTTTACACTTGCAGAGGATAAACTTCTAAAATCTTTAAGTAAACTTGTTAAAACCTGTATGTCACTTTGCCTGCTAATCATGACTATGACATCATCTGCGTATGCATGCTGACAGAACAAGATTGTTTTCACAGTTCGGCAAGTGTAAACCTTGAAATTTGCCCCTTATCTGCTGTAAGAGTGGCTCAATTGCTAAGGAGTAGAGCATACCAGACAAAGAGCACCCCTGCCTGATACCTCTGAGAGCTTTAAAAGGAGTACATAAACCACCGTTCACTTTTAAAATACTCTCAACGCCACTATAAAGAACTTTAATAAGATTAATAAAATTTTGACTAAAACCAAAGGCCTCTAAAACTCTCCATAAATAACGATGTTCAACCCGGTCAAAAGCTTTTTGTTGATCTAAAGAGATTAAACCACAATCTAAATTAAGCATCTTGGAGACTTCTAAAACATCACGAACCAAAGAAATATTATCAAATATTGACCTACCAGGAACACAGTAGGTCTGGTCAGGATGGATGACACAATCCATTACTCCTGCCAATCTGTTGGCCAGGGTTTTCGAGAGCAGCTTGTAGTCAGTGCAGAGTAGTGAAACGGGCCGCCAACACTTGATGTCAGTGAGGTCACCTTTCTTGGGCAGGAAGGTTAAAACTGCTCTACGGCAGCTCTGTGGCAGCTGGCCATCAGCTAAGCTCTCATTTAACACCTCGAGAAAGTCTTCACTCATTTCTGACCAGAAGGACTTATAAATGTCAACTGGCAGACCGTCTATGCCTGGCACCTTCCCAGACTCCATTCCTTGAAGGGCCTTATGCAGTTCCCCCATACTCAAAGCACCAGAGATCTTGCCATTGGCTTCCTCTGATACCTGGGGTAAGTCATTGAAGAATTCACTTTCACCCCTGTATCCTGCCCCAAGTTCACTCTTGTACAAGCTCTCATAGAAAAACACTGCTCTCTTACGAATCTCTGCAGGGTCAGTCAATAAACTTCCAGAGTCGGATCGTAGAGCATGGATGGCTCTGCTCTGACCATTCTTCTTCTCAAGGTTGAAGAAGAACCTGGATGAAGCATCCATCTGATCCACACTCCGGAACCTCGACCTGACCAGAGCTCCCTGTGCTTTAATACCCAGTAGGTCAGCCAACTGTGTCCTTTTGTTTAAAAGAGTCTAAATGACCCTGCGCACCAGTTGACTCAACCAATTCTTGAAGCTTTAAAATGTCAGTCTCCAAGGTGTTCATAAAAAGAGTTGTCTCTTTAGTGACGTTTTGAGTGTATTGCAAGCAAAATTGTTTTATTTGGACTTTCCCAAAATCCCACCACTGTCATAAGGATCTAAAAGAACTCTTTGTATTTCGGAAATCATCCCAGAACAATTT
Source organism: Moxostoma hubbsi (assembly GCA_032164185.1). NCBI lineage: Eukaryota > Metazoa > Chordata > Actinopteri > Cypriniformes > Catostomidae > Moxostoma > Moxostoma hubbsi. The sequence goes on from JAVLUX010000099.1 coordinate 3,129,209, forward strand.
AAAAGTGCTCTTAAAAAAACTGTCATTTAACAAAGAGGTGTTTAGCTGCCAGTATGCGCTTCTTGGTTTAAAAGAGTTTAAAAACACAGAACACTGCACCATACTGTGATCAGAGAAACTCAGAGGGGTAATAAAACATCTTTTTAAAATATTACGGTGATGCTTAAAAACATAAAACCGGTCCAGTCTTGCCAGATCACACTGTCCCTAACATGAGTCCAGGTGTACTGCCTTTGTGTCTCATGAAACTGTCTCCAAACGTCACATAACTCATGCCGCTTGACCAGCTGGATTAGGCGGTTACGAGAGAGCATGTGTGGATCAACATGATTCCTGTCCATGTTTGACTCTGGACAGTTAAAATCACCACCCAAGAATAAATATTCTTCCAAACAGCATTTCTCTAAAACAGATAATAATGTGTTTAAAAACAACATTCTTTCTGTTGTTGATGTTGGGACATACACGCAAATAAAAACACAAATAAAATGTCCAAAAATAGCTCTTACTTTTAAAAGTCTGCCTTTAATTACTTCCTCCACCTGATAGGAGTGTGGACTAAAACCCTTATTAAACAAGATAGCGACCCCTCCACTGAGTGAGGTGTTGTGACTCAGGACAGAGACCCCGTCCCACTCCACAGCCCAATCAGCAGCATTCCTTAAATCACTGTGTGTTTCCTGTAACATAACAACATCCATTTTTCTTTGTTTGATCAGTTCAAACATCTCTGCTCTTTTTCTCATTTCTCTTGCTCCATTGACATTCAAAGTCACAATGTTCATGTCTCCCATGTTTGGAGAAGAGAAAGAGAGTAAAAAGCACAGAAGTACTGCACAGACACACATCACATCAGCAGACAGACTGTCAGGGTTTCTCACTGCCTTCATTGGTGTTGCCAGAGATGAGTTTTCTCACTATTTTTTTTAAACGGAACACTTCTCTGTCTGTAAACAGACCTTCTGACCTAAAAAGCCTTGTTTTATCAACAAACTGTGCTGTATCTGGAAAGTAGTCCTGTACATGCACCCCTCTCTTGTTCTTAGTAGCCCTGAGGAAGAGTTTGATGTCGTCCAGCTCATAAGAGCAGTTGGAGAAGTCACACTGAGAGAGACTGATGCTGGAGTCAGAAGACTCACTGCCACTCTCATCATCAGAGAACTCCTCATCTGCCTTCTTAGCTCGAACAGCTGAAACAACACTTGATTTCTTCCTTTTCGTTGGGACTTTAAAAAAACTCTGCTCCGTTTCCATTTCAATGCCATCACAGAACGGATTGGGCTGGACTACATTAACTGCACTTTCACTGGGTTGCATGCTCGCATTAGTGACGGGTTTGTGAGAAAAAGTATTTAACTCAGCATCATCAGGTTTATTCTCCACAATCACTTTTTCGAGGCCGGTTTAATGAACCATATTAATTTCACTCACGGGTGGAACCGGAACATCTCCGTCCTCCGCTGCATCTGCACCTGTCTCTGCCGCAGGCGGAGCCGCGTTCGATGGTCCGGCCTCACCCGGTTAACTGATATCTACAGTAACAGCCGCGGAGCTGTTGTTTCTAGTTTTCCCAGGACATGCACGAATTAAATGACCCACCTCCCCACAATTAAAACATTTCATTTTGTCCGTCGTAGCGTAGATAATATAATCAAAATCATCGATTTTGAAGCGCAGTGACAGATCGAGATCAGCGTCATCTTTAATGATCATGTAAACGAACCTCCTAAAAGAGACCACATGTTTCAGCAGTGGAGATTTACACCCAATTGAAATCATTTTGATGGGAGACACTAGTTTTCCATAACGGGATAAAACTCCCGCTAAGGTTGCATCGCTAATAAAAGGTGGAACATTAGATAGTAAAACTTTTCTGGATGGCATTGAAAGTGGAAGAACAGGAGAAAACAGATCATTAACAACTATTCCAGTCTCAACAAGCCCATTAGCTTTTTCTGCAGAGCTTAGAAAAATAACAGTGGCACTGTTCATTCTCGAGGCTGACATGATGTGTTGATGCCCCACAACCTCACCTACAGCCAAACAACAATCTTCAATGCTCACCGCGGACGCCACCTTCACCCCATGGCGCCGCGTGAGTTTGCCCAAACCCTGCACACCTGGGGCCGACATGCTGTCCGCAAAAGAAAGGACGGTAGCACGCGGCCCAAACAAAAAAAAAAACCTAAAACCCGCTAATAATAAACCAAGAAAGAAAAGAAAGAGAAATATAGAAAAAAGTATAGAAATCACTCACAAGCTCCAACGCACACTCGCACCACTCTTGCCACGCTCAACAATCACACCGGAAGTGAGAGAGAGAGAGAGAGAGAGAGAGAGAGAGAGAGAGAGGGAGAAAGAGAGAGAGTGAGTGAGTGAGTGAGTGAGTGAGTGAGTGTGTGTGTGTGTGTGTGTGTGAGAGAGAGAGAGAGAGAGAGAAAAATGGGTATCATATCATATATATATATATATATATATATATATATATATATATATCATATATTCCTATCATAGAGAGAGAAATCAGTCATTTCCAGGCCCAAGGGAATGTGCTGATTCTGGGTGATCTGAACTGTAGAACTGGTGTAGAACTAGATTTAACAGACACATACGGTGACCGATTCATCACTGGAAATAATGTTATTTTTCCCTCTCATGCCCCCAGACAGAACAATGACAAGGCAACAAACACCCATGGAAAGCAGCTGCTGCAGCTCTGTCGGAGTCTGGGTCTGTACATCGTCAATGGAAGACTAAGGGGAGACTCTTTCGGACAGTACACCTACAGCTCAGCTCTTGGTAGCAGCACTGTAGATTACGCAATCACAGATCTGGACCTTTCTTCTTTGAGAGCATTCACAGTCAAACCATTAATAGCTTTCTCAGATCACAGCCAAATTACCCTGTATGTCAAACAGTCTGAATCAACAACCAACACAACAACCACAACAGCACACACAATGAGCAGAATACTATCATTTAAATGGATGGATAACAGTATCAATGACTACACAAATGCAATCTCTCTTACTTTCTTTCCAAATACAGGAATACACTAAAAATAATGATGGTGTAAATCAGGCAGTAAAAGATCTAAACACCATTTTCTACAAAACTGCACAAAGGAGCAATTTGGCAAAATTCAAACCTAAGAAAAAGAAATTAGACACAGACAAATGGTTTGATTCAGACTGTAAGACTCTGAGGACGAACCTCCGAAAATTATCCAACCAAAAACACAAACAACCAGATAATCAGGACCTACGCCTCCGTTACTATGAGGCACTAAAACAATATAAACACACTCAGAAGGAAAAAAGAACAGTTCTTACAGAGCCAGCTTCAAGAAATTGAAGAATTAGTCAACTCAAATAAATTCTGGGATAAATGGAAATCACTATATAAATCAAATGAAGAACTGGCAATACAAGATGGAGAACTGTGGAAAAATCATTTCCAAGATCTGTATCGCACAACCCAAAATCATGATCAAAGTGACGTTAGTAAAAAATTTGAAGAGTTTGAAAAATCCATTAAACAAAACCAAAACCCATTAGACTTCCCAATCACAATGAAAGAACTGGAGGACAAAATCAGTGTCCTAGAGTCCAAAAAAGCATGTGGTGTAGACGGCATCCTCAATGAGATGCTGAAACACATGGATCACAACTTTAAACTGGCGACTGTAAAACTGTTCAATGATGTTCTGTGTGCCGGTTATTTCCCTGAGATCTGGAATCAGGGACTCATCAGCCCCATCTATAAGAGTGGAGATAAATTAGACCCTAATAACTACCGAGGCATCTGTGTGAACAGTAATCTGGGGAAGGTCTTCTGCAGTATTTTAAACAGCAGACTTGTAGACTTCCTTATGAAGCACAATGCCTTGAGTAAATGTCAAATCGGATTCATGCCAAAATGTCGCACATCTGATCACATTTTAACCCTACAGACACTCATTGATAAATATGTACATCAAAATAAAAGCCAAATTTTTCCTGTTTTGTAGATTTTAAGAAAGCATTTGATTCAATCTGGCATGAAGGATTATTCTTTAAACTTATTGACCGCGGTGTAGGGGGAAAATCTTATGATGTGATCAAATCAATGTACACAGCCAGTCAATGTGCTGTTAAAATTGGCAACAAAAGAACCAAATTTTTCCTTCAACGGCGAGGAGTGAGACAGGGCTGCAGTTTAAGCCCCACCCTCTTCAACATGTATATCAATCAGTTGGCACAAACTATTGAACAATCTCCCGTTCAAGGTCTCACTTTACATGACACAGAAATAAAGTGTCTCCTCTACGCAGATGACCTGGTGCTCCTGTCGCCCACTAAAGAGGGGCTACAGCAGAGCCTGGCATTACTGGAGAGTTACTGCCATTAGTGGAGAGTTACTGGCATTACTGGAGAGTTGCTGGCATTACTGGAGAGTTACTGCCATTAGTGGAGAGTTACTGGCATTACTGGAGAGTTACTGTCAGACCTGGGCCCTGACAGTCAACCACCAAAAAACCAAAGTCATGATCTTCCAAAAGCGATCCAGATCTCAGGGACTAACAAACATATTTTCATTATCAAACAGAAACATTGAAATCACAAAGACATACAATTACCTCGGCCTAAAAATCAGTTCTACAGGTAATTTTACTTTGGCTGTGAATGAACTCAAAGAGAAAGCACAAAGGGCATTTTATGCCATTAAAAAATCCATTAAAATTGATATTCCGATCAGGATCTGGCTCAAAATATTCAAATCACAAATCATCATTATATGGCAGTGAAGTGTGGGGTCCACCTGTAAAATTTGACTATTTAAATTGGGAAAAACATCCCATTGAAACTCTGCATCTGGAATTCTGTAAAAGAATAATTTATGTCCAAAGAAAAGCCCCAAATAATGGATGCAGGGCAGAATTAGGCCAATACCCTCTCCTTTTGAACATTCAGAAAAGAGCCATCAAATTCTGGAAGCATCTCAAGACAAGTGACCCCAACACATCCCATTATAAAGCCCTAAAACACCAAGAGCTGAGCGGGGTGAAGAGTCCCCTATGCCAGCTTGTCCTGAGACTGACTGAAGTCACACCTGAGGAGATCGGCCAGTCTCAGGATAACGGCACACTCACAAACATTCGGCCTAACCAAATTATACACAAAGAAAAGGAGAAATACCTCACGCATTGGACAAACACCATTAAAACTCAACACAAACTGGAATGTTATTCGGCACTAAATCGAGAGTACACGGTGGCAAACTATCTGACCACAGTGACTGACAGAAAATGAAGAAAAGCACTGACGATGTACAGACTCAGCGAGCACAGTCTGGCCGTAGAGACGGGCCGCCGCAGACAGACATGGCTGCCCCGCGAGGACAGACTGTGCTCCCAATGCATCCTGGGAGTGATTGAGACAGAACTGCACTTCCTCACAGAATGCCCAAAATACCAACCAATTAGAAACAAATATTACCCCAAAATTAACAACATATGTCCAGATTTCAATGACTGTACCCCGACACAAAAAATGTGTTTTATTCTTGGTGAAAAAGAGGAATGTGCAAATATAGCTGCAAGATTTGTACTATCCTGTAGAAACCTGCAGGACAACCAGAACTCAAATCATTAACAACACATGATGTATCGATGACCCCTGACCCCAATCCCCTACCCCTGTTACTGACCCTATATAATGTTGCATGTTATTTCTTTATAGTTATTATTATTGTCATGTCCTAGTTTAGTTCCTGTTTTGTTTTTCTATGTAATTGCTTTGGCAATACAAAATGTCTTTGTCATGCCAATAAAGCTCGTTAAATTGAAATTGAATTGAGAGAGAGAGAGACGGAGAGAGAGAGAGAGAGAGAGAGAGACTGTGTGTGTGTGTGTGAGAGAGAGAGAGAGAGAGAGAGAGACTTTGAACAACTTTTATTACAAAATTTTTTAAAACAATCTTCAATCAATTATTTAGCCAACAAGAAAAAATAAATAAATAAAAAACACCCATAAAACTTTTAACAAGCATTATCATCATATATAACTATACATACATTTGTAAGTTACCATTGCAGTCAACATCGCAAATACAGTTATTTATAGCCCACTTAAACTTGAAATCTTCAATATTAGCATTCAGTCGATAATATTCAAAATCTATTCTTATCCTTGACTTCATCAAACCCTCATAAATCAGTACCACATCAGTTTGACCCATACCACCTAATTTACTTTTACGAGAGAGCCAAACAGCTAACTTTGCTTGTCCGAAAATAAAATTAAGTAGATGATACAACTCCCTCTTGCTACGTTTATATTTATGTCCATAGATAAACAACTCAAGTGTGAAAACTTCTCCTAATGTCTGACACCAGCCTCCAAGAATTTCAAAGAGAGGCAATAATCTACTACAGTCAGCAAACAAATGAAAAACTGTCTCCTGCTGTTCACAGAAAGGACATCCCATCCCCACTAGTGGATCAAAATGTGCTCTGTGTCTGTTTGTAGCTATAATACCATGTACAACACGCCATTGCAGGTCTCCAGACCTTTTTTCAATGGGGGGCTTGTACACGGTCCTCCAGCTACCTTTCGTGGAAGAGTCTGATCCAAAAAAGTCTGTCCATTTAGACTCTTTTACATTTTCAAGTGCACGAAGATGAAGAACTTTTACACACAGCATATAGGTAGCTTTTTTCCCAATGTCTCTGAAACTCCCCAGTTGAGGTGTCTTAAAGGATAGAATACCACCTTCAATTTCTTGCCACAATCCAGTCTCAGCTGCAATATCCAGTTCTGGGAAAGAAGAAACAGCATTTTCTTTTTTGTGTAAAAATAAAGAGTCTCTATAGTCCACCGGCAAGCACTCATATAGATGGTTCAACAGCCTTTGCACAACTCGTACTGATCTTATGCCAAGCTTAATAGCCAGAGTCTCTGCAGAAATCCATCCATCTTCAGTCAATAAGTGTCCAATCTTTACAATATTTGCAGACCATAAAGCACGCCTCACAGAAATTGATTTTAGAACATCCCAATCAAATTTTGGATTAAAGATCAAGGGTTCTTCCAGTAACCACTGACTCTGTTCACCATTTAGATCTCTGCAAACTTTTAAAATTGAATTGTAAAACAATGACAGACCAGTTAAGTCCAGCTTATTAATGTCCATTAAGAACAGTTGACGATCATAGCCCATTTTACCTGCTCTTCTCAAGAGGCCACGGGCCACCCCACGCCAGCTCACTTCTTCACCATACAGGAGTCTTTGAGCTGTCTGAAGTCTGAAAGCTTTAATTCTAGATCTAATGTCAATGAGTCCTTGACCTCCCTCCGTCCTGGGCAGATAAAGTACTGGTGCTTTTAGCCAGTGATACCCGGACCAAAAAAAATCAACTATTTTTTTCTGAATATCCATTATCAGTTCTTCTGGAGGTTCTAATATCATCGTTTTATGCCATAAAGTAGCAGCAATAAGATTATTACAGACCAAAACTCTACCCCTATAGGATAACTGGAAGAGCAACCATTTCCATCGAGACAACCGAGCACATGTTTTCTCCACTAGTCCCTCCCAATTCTTTTTCCTATATTCTTCAGATCCTAAAAACACCCCTAAATATTTAAAACCTTCTCTTCCCCATTGCAATTCTCCAGGAAGGATAGGACCATTATTGTCATGCCCACACCATACTGCCACACTTTTGCCCCAATTAACTTTTGCAGAGGATGCTTTTTCATAAGTTTCTAAACACTTTTTAACAACATTAACATCTTGATTACCTCTTATTAAGACTGTAAGGTCATCCGCATATGCAGACATTTTAATAAGCTGAGAAGAATCTATTTCTCTGATTTGCAGTCCCATTAATTCTCTTCTTAATTTACAGAGGAACGGCTCAAAGGCAATGCTATAAAGCTGCCCTGAGATAGGGCAACCTTGTCTAATACCCCTCTGAACCTTTATGGGAACACTGAGACCGCCACCTATTTTTATCAAACAGGTTGCCTCATTATAAAGCATTTTTATACATGAAATTAAATTTTCTCCAAATCCAAAAGCCTTGAGAGTCTCAAAAAGAAAACTAAGAAAAAAGGCTTTCTCTTGGTCCATTGACAAGAACCCAACATCAACATTATTGTAAAAAACATAGTCATACAGATCCCTCATCAAATGTAAATTATCTGCAATAGATCTGCCCTTTACACAATATGATTGATCCGTATTAATAATTTCATGCAATACATCATTTAGCCTTTTAGCAAAACACTTAGAGAGAATCTTATATTCT